>CM061918.1:135557793-135769118 GCA_031002005.1 Vandiemenella viatica
ACTGTGAATGTTCCGCTAGAGCGGTGGAAAGGCGGGTGGCGGGAACGGAGATTTGCGGTGGCGTGGCCTTGTGCTTGACGCTCCAATTGTTCATGTAACAAAGATTTTTTTTTTCTGTCGTCAGTCTTTCGACTGGTTTGATGCAATCCTCCATCCCTTCCTATCTTGTGCTAACCTCTTCATCTCTACATATCCCTTACAACCCACGTACTCAATTATCTGCTTCATATATTCTAATTTCTCTCTTCCTCTACAGTTCTTACCTTCGACTGTTCCCTCCACCAGCAAATTAACTAATCCAGCATGTCTCAAAATATGACCTACCAGCCTGTCTCTTCTTTCTGTAACCTTCTTTCACAAATTTGTTTTCTCGCCCATCATTTCCAAAACTCGTTCATTTCTTACTTAGTCTGTCCACTTAATTTTCAGCATTCTTCTGTAGCACCACATTTTAAATGTTTCAATTTTCTTTATTTCTGGTATTCCAAAAGTCCATGTTTCGCTACCATAAAGTGCTGTGCTCTACACAAAGAGTTTTATAAGTTCTTTCTAATTCCTAGATCAATATTTGAAACTAAAAGCTTTCTCTTTTTCATGAAGGCTCTTTTTGTTAGTGCTATTCTGCTTTTAACATCATTCCTTCTTCGGCCATCCGTTGTAATTTTACTTCCCAAGTAACAGAACTCATTTACTTCTACCGCATCCGATCCAATTTTTATATTTAATCTACTAGTATTGGTATCATTTCTGCTACATTTCATCACTATTATCCCTTATATTCAGTCCAAAATCTTCCTTCAGTATTTCGTTCATGCCAATCAGTAACTTCTCAATATCCTCAGCGCTCTCTGCTAACACGACAATGTCACCAGCAAATCGTAGCATACTGATTTTTTCTCCCTGAAAACTTCTACCTCTTGGTGTTCTTCTTTGACTTCCTTCATTGCTTCTTCTACATACCAGTTGGATATTAACGGGGATAGACTACAACCTTGTCTCACACCCTTTTTAACTGATGCATATCTCTCGTGATTTTCTACTTTTATTACAGCCACTTGATTCTTATATAGTTTATAGAGTATTCTTCTATCTCGATACTTTAGACGTGTCTTCTTTAAAATTTTGAACACCTTGTCCCACCTAACATTATCAAAAACTTTTTCCAAATCAACAAATGCCATAAAAAGTATCTTTGTTTTTCTTGATCCGCCCTTCATGTATTAATCTTAAAGACAGAATTGCTTCCTTTGTTCCGCGATTTTTGCTAAACCCAAACTGATCTTCACCTACTATCTCTTCTACTACCATTTCCATCCTTCTGTATATTATTCTGGTCAGTAATTTTGAAGCATGTGATGTTAGAGTAATGGTGCGATAATTCTCACATTTGTCGGCTTGTGCTTTCTTTGGAAGTGTGAAGATGATATTTTTATTAAAATCAGTTGGAATTTCTCCTGTTTCATAACATTTTGATATCAGCTTGAATAATCTTTCGATTCTTCCTCTCCTAGGGATTGAAGTTCTGCAGGAATCTCAACAATTCCATTTGCCCTATTTGTTTTCAAGTCATTCAGAGCTTTATTAATATAATTCACTTGTGAAATTACCCTATGTTTTTTGTTGTTAAAATATGAAGCAAAAAATGAATTAATATGGCAGTATTATATGGAAATAGACTTTACTTATGAAAAAATGTAGAAATTGGGGAAAAATATACTTATTTTGAATTTTTCGTTTTTCTTTTGGATTAGATATTAAAATCTAAATATTTATAAATTTATAAACATTTCTCGGGAATCAAACCGAGTAATATTGTTATTAATGCACAATATTTCGGCGACTTTAAATCTCCGTCGCCATCTTCAGGTGCAGTTGCAAGTCTGCCTTGAAGTCAGCCTTCAAGACAGACTTCAAGACTTGCAACTGAAGATGGCGACGGAGAATAAGGTCGCCGAAATATTGTGCATTAATAACAATATTACTCGGTTTGTTTCCCGAGAAACGTTTATAAATAAACAACGCCGAGAAAAATTACATTCATTTATTTATAAATTTATTTCCCACATCCGCTTCCGCAAAATATCCGTGGATGTCAGTCACTGAACATTCGCATCCGCATAGATGACTTCCGTTACAACCCTAACACAAACACATAAATACACGCAAACACACACACACACACACACACACACACACACACACACAAGGTAGGCAAGTAACAACCGTCCAAATTTCAAAATTTCGCAATAAAAAGTACTCACCGAGCTAATAGTTGATGAGAAAATGGAAGGGTACTGACTGAAAAATGAACTGACTGAAATTTTGTCCACGATAGTTTATATAAATTTTGTTGTTCATAATGGAAAAGAAAAGCAAATGGTTTTAAACGCAGCCCAAATGTCGTCTGCGAACTAGGTCGTCTCGAAAACGCGAAATCGGTAGATTTGTCCGCTAAGATCGGTATATTTGTATCTAAAATCGGCATGTGAAAAAAATACAACCCAAATAACCACAGTTTGCTGGGGAATATTTGCTCTCGAAGAATTTCTATCAGTTTGACATCAATTTTACAACCAGACTTGAAACTTCGAGACTTGCTACCAGTTTGACGTCAAGCTGTGCAGCAAATTGATGGCAATCTGCTGCTACAACTCGACGACAAATTAGTCATCAAAAGTTGGAAAAAAAATTTGGTTTCAACCAGCATTCAAAGATTGGGTTGATTTTCAAATTGCCTTTATTTTTTTGATTCGTATAGCATAAGTTGAAGTCAGAAGATGTCAGTGAGGGTATTTTCTTAAGTTAAAGTGTTAAATATAAGTTATTTAAGGTTATTTAATTTGAAACATCTTTATTTTTGTTAATTAATAGGGGTATTACAGGATATATTATAAAATTAAAACTAATACCAGATTTCGATGTGGTTTTCACCGTTTTAAAGATTAGAATCTCAATTGAATTGTTTGGTTTGTATCATAAAGCCGGAGCGGTAAATGAAAATCTGAACGTACAGCCTGAAACAAAACAAAACGAAACAAAAAATGAAGTACGATCCATACGTCATTGTAAAAAAAATAATAGCCATATTATCGCATGTAACTTTACTTTCTT
The DNA here is from genome assembly GCA_031002005.1 of Vandiemenella viatica. NCBI lineage: Eukaryota > Metazoa > Arthropoda > Insecta > Orthoptera > Morabidae > Vandiemenella > Vandiemenella viatica. The sequence goes on from CM061918.1 coordinate 135,560,905, forward strand.
AAATGTTACTTTTTTGTCTTTAAACTCCATACATGGCTATATCGAATGTGAAGAGGAAACTACGTAAAGTGGAAAATATTAATTTTTTGATGAACCGACTGTAACTGGTACTTCTTACCTTGATACACTAGAGCAATGGCTCTTCCCTCAGTTGCAACAACATGAACCAGAGAACTTCATTTTCCAGCAAGATGGTGCGCCACCTCACTGGCATAACGAAGTACGCGGTTGGTTGAACGTAACTGTACCCGACTGCTGGATTGGCCGCAAGGGGCCCAATGACAGAGCTAGCTATGCGTGGCCTCCACGTTCACCTGACCTAACGCCATGCGATTTCTACATTTGGGGTTTCATCAAGGATCGTGTGTATGTGCCTCCGTTACCAGCCGACCTCCTTGAATTACGACAGAGGATTGAAGCAGCTGTTGCAACAGTTACTGAAGACACACTGCTCAACGTTTGGGAAGAACTCGGCTACAGACTTGATGTGTGCCGTGTGACAAATGGTGCCCACATAGAACACTTGTAAGCTTGTATATAAAACTGTTTGAGTTGCTCTTTCATTTAACATATCATTTGTAACTGTAAGGATAATGTAATAAATCTTATAAAGCATTAAAACCCCGATATTCATTTGTGGACACCCTGTATTATAATGAAAGAACCTTTCGATATCCTCTTTGTTTCTTGAAGTTACACAGCCGCACAGCTACATTCTCTGATGTTTGTGAAACTATTTTCGCTGTTGATATTTAGTAATGCATATTTGATGGGTTTGAATATGAAAGGGAACTGCTTAAAACCTTCAGTGCAGAACCTGTTGAGACATTTGTTGCTTTTTGAAAGTACGATCTTAGGCCGCACAGCTACAATCTCTGATATTTGGGAGTGAATTAAATTCGCTGTTAATAGTAAGTAATGCATATCTGGTGGCTTTCAACATGAAATTGAACTGTTTAAAATCTTAAGTATTGACATAGTGTTGTTTTTTTGTAATTTATTGATGAGCGATTCTATCTTTACCACATTTCCTGAAAAAAAAATCATTGTTTCTATTTCTGCACGAATCGCTGTGGTTATTATGATGAAACTTAGTACACATGTTCCTCATATCATGGCTAAAAATATTTCAGGAATAAAACAACCCCAAGCACATCTCTTTTTCTGGTACATCATGGGTTAGCCATTTAAATACGTATAGAAAAATGGAGCGACTGACATGAAGTTTAATTCACAAGTGCAAAAAGTGACCTCTTTTATGAGCTTCAATATTTACTGTGTGTGTAAGTCAATCTAGATCATACAGGGCAACGCCGGGAACTCCGCTAGTGATATATAAAACGATCAAAACAATAGAAGACTGTAAACAGCTGCTGGTGGGTCAACATGGGATGAAGATAAATGCAAAGGAGAGCACACAGGGACACAGATGAAAAGCTAAAGGCTGATTGTGATTGTAAAAGGAAAAGGAAATGCTTATTGAAGTCTCGAAATGTAAATACCTCGGCATTACACTTCATAGCAGGCTTCACTGGGCAGGACATATTGGACAGGTAGTAGGAAAAGGGTTCAAAATCCTTCACCTGTTGGAAAGAGTGATGAGGGGATGCACTAGAGATGTAAGGGATTCGGGATAAAAAAAACTTTGGTCAGACCTCTGTTGGAATATGGGACCCACATTTTGGGTGTCAAATACAGGAGTTGGTGGGGGTGTAGAGAAGGGCTGCTATATTAGTCTCTGAAAATTACTGCAAAACATAATCGGTAGCTAATATGATAAAGGAGCTGGAGTGGGATTCATTGGAGATAGAAGGAGGGTGGAGAGAGTCATGGGAGTGTACAAGACCTATATTAGTGACGAATCATGGAAAGACATTGGTGGGAAAATTAAGAGGGGTGCTTGGAAGGGTAAGGTTGACCATGACCACAAGTTGGCACTTGATTTGATGCATAAGGGTGTGGGAAAATTTTCTTCCATAAGAAATGGTGTAAGGGATTGGAATAAATTACCAAGAGAAATGATGAATAATTTGCCAAAAACACTAAAAGAATTTAATGTAAAACTTAGTACAGAGCAAAAGTATGTGGGAAGAGGAAATGAGATATGGGAGATTGCCACCGGAGTGGGGCGTGCCATCGCAATTTTAGCAATTATACTATATATTATGTCATTTGAGGCAGGAAATGACTGTGAGGAAAGGAGCTGGAAGTAATTTGGTCATGGTCATTCGAGGAAAGTGACCCGGCATTCACTTTGCTTGATTTGGAGAAACGATTGAACTACGAAAACTACTGTATGTGTTCAGACGGCGAATCGAACCCGCGCGTCCTTGGTTTGTAGTGTGACTTAACGATTAGTATTAATCTAATCATAGATAACTTCTAAATGTTGCACAGAACAATTCTCACGCTGTACCGTGACAGTAAACATTCTACATGTGGGGCATCATTCTGCGGTCATTTCACCCTGGTGACATACCACGAATATTTCGACCAGATCACAGTTCGACTTTTGACATCGATCCTTGCCCAGTCGATCCTGTCAGTGTCGCCGCTGGCTGGCAGTTGGAGCTCGTTGTCCAGTGTCCGTGTATTGAGATAGGAAGCTTTGGAGATTTCATATTCACGTCCGCACCCCCCACCACAATACAGGACACGTGACATCAATACTGTGACGTTCATAGCCTGCTTCCTTGTTCCTTGTTATTCCTGAAAATATATCTTTTGGTAGATACAAAATCTGACGTGATTGGTAGTAGCATGTGTCTCTCAAGATCTCTGACAGGACAGTATCATTTCAACGGCGTGGAAATTAAATAAGGAAACACAACGTCGCCATGACTCGAGCCCTAAGGGATAGTTCAAATTGTTCCTCTCTTGGATGCAATCGTTGCTGCTCATTGTTGCGAAACGTCCCCCTTGAAGTTCACAGCTGTTACCTAAGATGTCATACAGGTTAGTGCCATTTCAACGCCGTGGAAATAAAAAAGTAAAGCAATACTACGGTCGCCATAAGTCGAGCGCTAAGGAATAGTTGGAATCGTTCCTCTGTCTGAAGTGATTGTTGCTGCTGACTGTTGTAGAACCTGCCTCTGGAAGTTGATAGCTGTAACGCAAGACGTGAGACAGGTTAGTGCGATTCCAACGCCTGTGGAAAGATAAAGCAATACCACGGTCGCCATAACTCGAGCGCTAAGGAATAGTTGGAATCGTTCCTCTGTTTGAAGCGCTTGTTGCTACTGACTGTTGTAGAACCTGCCTCTGGAAGTTCATAGCTGTAACGCAAGACGTGAGACAGGTTAGTGCGATTCCAACGCCTGTGGAAAGATAAACCAATACCACGGTCGCCATAACTGGAGCGCTAAGGAATAGTTGGTATCGTTCCTCAGTTTGAAGCGCTTGTTGCTGCTGACTGTTGCAGAACCTGCCCCCAGTAGTTGATAGCTGTAACGGAAGACGTGAGACAGGTTAGTGCGATTCCAACGCCTGAGGAAAGACTTGACGACAGCGTGAAGTCTTCGCAGCAGGTGTTTTGCGGCGCCCGGTCTTCCGCGTATGGCAATAGGAGGGCTCATCGTGCAGTCAGCTCCTCTCAGATTGTCATACGCTGAAGACAAAGCGCCTTCCCGAGGTGTCGAGGGTTCCTGGATGACTGAGAAGTTGAACCGTAGCCGCCACCTTCCGCTGAAGTGTCCTTGCACTAGACGGAATATCATGTCAACATCAGTCACGATCATAGATAATAGTCCTTAGCACATCGCTTGCGGTCAAGTCGGAAATGTTCTAGCACAACTCAACTCAACCTAACTTAACCTAACACAACCTAATTTAACCTATCTCAACCTAATATAACCTAAATCCAACCTAAACCACCACCACTGGATGCAGCATGCTTCGCACTAAACACACAACACAATGTCTCTGACCATAGCCTTTAGTGAAAGCAATTAGATAACTTTATAATAATAACTATCTTGCACATTAAACAAAACTTGAAGTATACTTTCCTTCAGTTCGGGATATTAAATTTTTTAAATGCCGTAGATAGCCGTAACTTGAAGTATTCTTTCCTTTTATTCGGGATATTCAGTTTTTAAACGCCAAAGATAGCCGTAAAAACACTAGAGATTTTCTTTAACCACGATCTCTGGCAGTAGGGCTACAACTACATTGTGTCTGGCCATCAGCATAAGTCTTCTGTTTGAATAAAATCATTTATTCAGGATTCACTTTTGATATTTGTATAAAAGGCTGAATCTGGCGTTTCAAGCAAAAAGTATATCCATTCACGTCGCAATTGAATCAAATGTGAGTTTCTAACATAATCTTGCGTTGTTTAGTAATGTAGTAATACAATTTCTTAGCCAAATTAATGAAGCGTGATACACATGAATCTTTTCGGATGGATGAAAATAGGGTACGTGCAAATAAACTTCAACCCTCCCGTTTCTTGGTAGGGGGCGTGTGAATCTAGATTCGCTTTAATTCCGAAAAAAAGTTCGCGTGAATTTTGTGAATCTTTGTACAAATATTTCTCATCGCGGGAATAAAAATAGGGTACGGGTAAATCTACGCCAACTATACCGGGCAACGCCGGGAACTCCGCTAGTATTGTATAAAAAAATGTTCCGCTTGAGATATTATTGATTTTTTTAATTACTTCTATTCCGTGACACTATTACATTCCGATACATTCTCTCGTAGCGTACAGCCGCCGACCTCTCGGCTCAAGCCCTCGAGCCAGACTGACTCGCCCTGCGCAATACAAAAACGGGCGCCCAAATCAACAATCCGCGCCCGACAGCTGTACAGGTCAGGGTCAAAGATTATTACTATACTACCCAGGTTACTACACATACTACAATCTGTGGAACTCTACTTACATCTTATTACAATTATTTACGTTAATTATAATCAGAACATTATTCAATACATACTATAAATACAAATTTAATTATTTATTGAGCAAAGAGAAAGGAGAAAAAATTAAACTACTGTACAAAACGTCAGACGTAAATGTCACATGTCACTTAGGAAGTGTGTAATATTATAAAAGTTTTCTTTAACAATAATAATAATTATTATAATTATAATTAGTAACAAATATTACAAATAGAAAAACATTATTTATGTCCCTCAACAAAACACAATTACCATAATAATTAACATCTATTAGATCAATCAATACTTCTTAATATATACATTACGAATTAATTGTTTCTTATTGTAATATTATCTGAGTTCCCGGCGTTGCCCGGTATGATCTAGGTTGATTCGCACATACAGTAAATATTGTAATTCATAACGGAGATCAGATTTTTGCACTTGTGAATCAAATTTCATGTCAGTTGCTCCATTTTTCTATATGTATAACTTAACTATACGTATAGCTAACCCCAGGTGTAGCAGAAAACAGATGTGGTTGGGGTTGATTAATTCCTGCAATATCTGTAGCCTTCGTATCAGGAACACGTGTACTAAGTTTCGTCGAAACAGCGACGTGCAGCAATAGAAACAATCATTTTCTCCTGGAAATGTGGTAAAAACAGAATCGCTCAACAATAAATTACGAAAATACCATTATGTTAAAACCAAAGGTTTTAAACAGTTTACTTTCATCTTCAAACCCGTCCGATACGCATTACTAACTATTAACAGCGAATTTCAGTTCCAAACATCAGTGATTGTAGCTGTGCTGCCTGAGATCACAGTTTCAAAAAGCAACAATTTTCTCGGAAGGTTCTACATTAAAGGTTTTAAACAGTTCACTTTCATGTTCAAACCCATCAAATATGCAATATCAACAGCAAATATAATTTCAGTTCCAAACAGCAGAGATCGTAGTAGTGTGGCATCAGATAGAAACTTCAAGAAGCAAAGAAGAAATGTAAACTTTTTTTAAAATTAATTTACATATTTTCCACTTTACATAGTTTCCCCTTCGCATTCGATACGGCCATCTATGGGGTTTAGAAACAAAGAAAGGAAAAGTTACATGCGTTATTAGATCTATGGTTATTACTTTTTACGATGTATGACGTACGCATCGTATTTCATCTTTGAAGTTTTAGGCAGTACGTTGAAATTTGTATTTTCTGTTGCGGCGTTATGTTACGTAGATGTATAAGACATATCAAACAATTGAGCTGAGAGAAGCAAAGAGTAAACATGGCTATCTCTTCCATGGAGGAAGGAAATTTATGGAGGAGAAGTGACGTTAAATTGGTGAAGCAGGCTCGCGCATGCGCAGTGGTGGCAGCGGCGATATTGCGCTTCCAAACAATTGCGATGTTCCCAGTATATTCCGAAAACTAAGCAAGATATCGAAAAATTTTATTCTTTATTTTCGATTTTTCACGTCGTGTTACATAAGAATCGATCATTAAATTTGACTTTTGCGAAATTTTTCTTCTCCATTTCAACTCAAGACACCTCACTTTTGATACAGTATATCTCTAGAACTAGGTGAGATATCGAAAAATTGTATTCTTTATTTTTCATTTGTCTCGTCTTTTTAAATAAGAATCCATCATCAAATTTGACTTTAACCAATTTTTTCTTCCGAATTTCAACCAAAACCATTTCACAGTTGGGACAGAATATCTCGAAAACTAAGCAGGATATCAAAAAAATTTATTCTTCATTTTTTATTTGTCATATCGAGTTACATAATAATCCATCACCAGATATCGGCGTCACCTTTATCCTAGAATCCCCTTGAGGTTTTTGTACATATTCCCCGTGTCTGTATGGAAGCGGCCATGCCCCCTCCACTCCGGCCATGCCCCCCCACTCCTCCACCGCCCTGCTTCACTTCAATGCGTGGTGAAGGTCTCTTGCGACGTCTCCATATATTTCCTTCCTCCATGATCTCTTCTAGTGCCATCTACGAAGTAGGAGACTCGTTGGTGTTGATCAAATGCGAATTGATAGTATTAATTTCCAAAGGAACCATTCGTTTCTGCGGAATGAAAACTATTCTGCAAATAACGTCACTAACACAAAACCAGCGAGAATGGTAGGTTGGAGACTAGTTCACTCGTAAAACTCAAAATATAACCCAAATTTGGTCTCCTGGCTCATGGATTGCTAACGTCACAACATGACGGCGTATTACCGATTATATGAAACGATGCGGTGTTGCCAGATCGGACGCCTACTTTGCCATTTAGTGTGGAATGTCCCGGTTTGAAGTTGCTCTTTCTATCTTCTATACTGCTTGAAATAAAACCAGTGTTATTATAAATCTATCACTCTATAACTAGTTAAACTTGAAAGGTAAGTCGGGTACTAGGTTGCCCGACATACATGACTCGGCCACGAAGAGTTCTGGAGATGTCGGCCGAAACGTCGCCACAATTCAAACTGACGCAACTCAAATTCCGACGAAGAGAGGTTTAATGTTGTCGTTGGGAATAAAAATTTGCGTCGGCAGTTATCTTCATGCAGTGCAGCCAACACAATAATGCTGATGTGTGCACTGTCAATGTTTGCCTTCTTCGGTAATACCAACTGCGGAAAATCAATGCTGGCCGCAATCAAATTGGTGCCGCTTCATGATTTAAGCTCACAACAGATACCTACACTGAAATTAGCGGACATCAGATTAGAGAATAATTCATGAAACTGTTTGTGAGCTATACTAAACACAGTGTCGTCGATAAACTTATCTGTGATTTAAACTGAACAACAGCTGAGCATTAAGATTTTTATTGTTAAATTAGTAATTAATTCTGGGAGTTTTACGATATATCGTTATGATAAGCTTTACCAAGGAAACCGATTATCTACTAGTATGTTGTAAAACTAAAGCTTTGAATGTCTTTGTTTCGACTGAGCGTAGTGAGTGAGTGGTAACGATCAGGTCTGGTTTTCAGAAGGACGCTGATTTCAGAGTACGCGACGGAAATCGAAACACTCATGTCTGATGTATACCGTAAATGCTTCAAAGTGAAAAAATGACATTCTGCATGATAAAATGCTCAAGCAGTCCAAACTTATCGAATATATCCTAGGAACTACCGACCAATATTTCTAACATATGATTGCAGTAAAATTCTGGAGCATATGATATATTATGTTATATAGATTATAATGTTTCTAGATGAAAAATAATTGGTTGTGCTGAAACAAAATGGGTTTTTGAAGAACAAATCGTGTAAAAAAAATATAGCTGACTCTATTTTCGCAAGACTTAATGGAAGCTATCGATGCAGAATCGCAAGTTGTTGCAATTATTTTGGTATTTCAGAAAGCCTTCGACTCTGTGGCATTTTGGCGAATATTCGAGCGTACTGGATATCGGAACAGATTTGTGAGTGGATACTATATTTTCTAACTGGTCGGTCGCAGTATGTCTATTAGTCTAGATCAGGGGTGGCCAAATGCGGCCCGCCTTGAATATTTTTCTGGCCCGCGAGATTCATCACACTTCTACAAAATATATTTATTTTATAATGGCCAAAGTAGTGAAAACCAATGTATTAAAAAAAATACATTATTTGTGCATACATATTTTCAACATTTATTTATTTTTATATATATCATTTTTAGTGTTATATATGTGTTTAAAATGTGCGTTTAGTATCATTATTATTATATTATCTATAGTTATATGTAAGAATAATAGTAAACACAATAATAATAACTCATTATATTTCAATTTTTCACCTATAAAATAAAAAAAAATGAAAAAAAATGTTTGTAGTGGGTCTAAATCGAATATGGGGATATATAATTTTATATGCGGCCCGCGGAGTTATGATGCACTTCCAAAGTGGCCCACAAGATCATTTGGGTTGGACACCCCTGTTCTAGATGTTACATTGGGAGTGCCTCATGGAAGTGTAATAGGACCACTCCCTTTCTTAATGTTTATAAACGATCTCAAATACAACGTTAGCAGTTTGACTTTTTGCGTATGGCTTACGTCTCGTCGAAGTCTTGGTCATTAGAGGCGGAAAAGACTGGGAGGCAAGGAACGGAAGGAATTCGGCCATGGCCTTTTAAAGGAAGCATCCCGCATTGACCTGGAGTGATTTGGGGGAACCATAAAAGCGTGGATGCCCGGACGGGGATTCGAGCCCGCATCCTCCCGAATGCGAGTCCAGAGCGTTAACCACTCACCCACTACACTCGGTTATCAGTTTGAGATTGTTCGCTGGTGATGAGTAAGGAATTCGGCCGATTGCTTAGAAATTCGACGCGATCAGGATGTTATTTCGACAAGGTGCGACGAATGGCTACCTACATTAAATTCTGAAAATTGCAAGGCAATGAGCATGACAAAAAGAATACGTTTATTCAGAAAATAGTTCAGTTATTGATATGGTTGATTGCGTGAAGTATTTGGGAGTAACAATACAAAGGAACTTTAAACGGGACTTGCACATTAATTCGGTCGTCCTTGGAGCTAATTCTATGCTGCGATTCATAGAATTGTAACGCACAAACAAAGGACATAGCACACGAAACTCTCGTGCCATTTGGTACCCGTTTCGCAAGAGGCTGATTGAAAGTGTAGAGAAAGTACAGAGGAGAGCCTTGTCACCTCGCATTCGGGAGGACGCCGGTTCGAATCTCCGTCCGGGCATTCAGATTTGGGTTTTCCATGGTTTCCCCAAATCACTCCAGGCAAATGCCGGGATGCTTCCTACAAAAAGGCCATGGGCGAATTCATTCCCGTTCCTTGTTTCCAGTCCTATCCCGCCTGTAACGACCTTAGCGTAAAGCAATAAGCAAAAAAAAAAAAAGATTAACAATATAATAACATAGTCCCATGGAATTAGTGAACTGGTGACCGATTTTCTAAACGACTGCTCAGTCCACCTACGTCACAGCCATTTAGATTAACCCGGTAATTCCGCCGGGTAACGAAGACGTACAGTTTAACGAAGCGTATCATTTTCAATTACGTATAATACAACAAACATTTTTAGTGTGAGACGTACCTTTCCTTTGATTGTTACTGATTTGAGGAGAATTTTGTCTTAACTTCTCAGATTTAGTAAATTACACAAAAATGGAATTTATTTTACCCCTATCCGGTGACCAAGGCCTATACATTAATCGAAAAACCATGAAAATTTTGCGTTAAACAAAAAATAGAATCTAACTGGTGAACACTTTTTTAAGAGCTTTCCACAAAATCAAAGATAACCTGTCTTATCTCTGGTACCGCTACAAAACCCGACATGTAGTATTTCTGCATGTATTGCGCCACAAACAGACGAACAGTCAGGCCCTTCCGCTCTGGCCTCGCATTCGGGAGGACACAGGTTCGAATCCCCGTCCGGGCATCCATACTAGTTTTTTTCCATATTTCTCCACAAATCACTCCACGCGAATACCTGGATGGTTCCTTCAAAAGTCCATGGCCTAGTTCCTCGCCGTTCTTTGCCCCCAATTATTTCCTGTCTCTAATGACCCCGACGTCGACCAGGCGTAAAGCCATAACTAATAATAAGTTTTTTTTCTTTATTTCTCGGCGTTAGTATGTTATACATAGATGAAACATATCTCATTATACCAAACATTCTCAGAATGGATTATAGTCAGCGCGCTAATAGGCTACGTGTAGACGCGACCTAACGCGCCAAAAATAACAACAACAATATCAAATAAAATTTTGTCGGATAACTAGCCGAGTTAATCCACCGAACAAACACGACTTTTCGGCGGTCACACCTCTGCCACCATTGTCGCGTGTTGTCGGTCACCTGACAATGGCGGCAGAGTTTGTGACCGCCGAAACGTCGTGTTTGATCTATGGATTAACTCGGCTAGTTAACCGAGAAATTTTTTTTCATTTTGAACTCCGAGAAAACCTCCAGTCTTATGGGATTGTGCATAAACTACGTGGCTCGGTCTAGGGGGGGGGGGGGGGGCGGGGTCCGTGCCAGGCCACGTAGCTTTTCTTTCATATTATTTGACACAGTTAAAATGAGATACAAGACACACAAATGCATGTAAATATTTGCTTCCGTCATTTAATTATCCTCGTATGTAATTTACGATAGTCTGACAAGAGAAAACAGTACAATATGTCTTCTGGAATCAATATGGAAGAAGGCTACGTGCTACGCGAGGGTATGGGGGGGGGTTTCACAGGATACCAAAATGGAGCTACGTCGTTTATGGACGCTCCCTATATAACAACAATATCATTTTGCTCCCAAAATCTTGGGCTGCACAGTGATCTAAACTCCGTGAAAATTCATAAAGTATTTTTTGCATGAGCCGAGATAAGTCAAATTGCTTCTCTCAATCAAACTCTTTAGGATCTAGAAGTACAAGCAACAGCCGGTTAATGTTGTAGGCATAGTCTACGGTCATGGTGCATATTATCTCGTCTTTTGAGTGCTCGGGGACTGCTAAATATTGCAAAGCCACTACGTCATTGGCGTGACCTTGAGGTATTAGCGGTGATTGGCCGTGCGCTGCGGTAGCCGTTAACAGGTTGCGACACGCCGGGGACGAATTAACAGGTCGGTAACTAACAGCTACAGTCCTGGCAGCTCAGGGGCTACAGTACTGGCACCGCGTGCAGAAGGTCGCCGGTTCGAGTCTACCTGCGGACATGTGTGTTTGAGTGTTGTGTCTGTGAATATCATCTTCGCCGTGTGCTGTGTGTAACTAGTTGGAAAAGTGCATACTGGAATAAACCGACAAGCACTGGATCACATAGAATCACTGTTGAGTTGGCAGTATCACCTGAGTTGCCAACAGTAAAAAAAAAAAAAAAATCTGTCATGGTCACGCCAAAAGTCGAGCAGGACATAGATTTCGATGTAGTCTGTTTGTTTATCTAGTTTAAATGTTATTTGGTTTGTGTTTATGATAAGTAGGATTTGGATCTTTATGACAAGTAATATTTTTTTCCTGCCTTCTTTTTGAGCTATAAATCTGAATTAAATGGTGATTCAACATTTCTAATTTTATTTAAATGTATTTTATATAGTACTAGCTCGTACCCGCGACTTCGTACGCGTGGATTAAGAATTTTTTTGCCAGAATTAAATATAAAAAGTTGTTGGTAACGAAGGATTGGTCCCAAACAATATCGAGTCGGCATAATATGACAGGAAAGCTATCACTATATCATTGTACCGTCGAACCTGCCTCTTGAAGAGAATCAATTTCTAACATATTTCTGTCACTATTCCATAAGATTTCAAAATTTCGTGACTACAACTGTTAATCATACTGGAAAAAATATCCTGTGCCCTTCATACAGCTTTCCTTATAAAATTCCATCACAAAGATATAGCCATATAGTCGTCAAAACGTAACAAAAAGACAGAGACTTACTTCCGTATTTATATTAGTATTACTGTGCTTCACACTCACACACTGACTGCGAAGAACACCTGAGGGATCATTATAACGTAAAAAAGTGTACACCTACAAAATTGCAAGACTACCTACGATTTGCCTCGCATTACACCCCTAACTTTATAATATCTACAGTTTAACATTCAATCCAAATAACCTACGGCCCAGGCCTGACTCTTACGATGAAAAACAATTTTTAAAAATATTAGCCTCGACGGAGATTTGAACCGGAGACCACGACGTCCGTAAGCAAGCGCTTTAACCACTGAGCTGCCAGTCAACTACACAGAAATACGGTACGGAGACGTCCATATCTAAGGTGTCTGTCTATCGCCGTATTTCGAAGTTATGAGACAACATGTGTTACTTATACAGATAATTTTTCAGCCAAATGTAGACAGTATTTTTCTCCTTGTTTCAAATGATAAGTGTGCAAAGTTTCATCGAGGTCGGATGAAAACTGTAGATTTGTATGAAGAACAAACAAACATACATTCATCTTTATAAATAAAGATAAGTGCAAGTTCAGGCCATCTTCCTAATTTTTGTCATTTTACGGCAATATTTATGGTCATATGAACATGTTTTGAGTAAAAATACGTTAATTTTTTAATAGTACCGGTAATTCACTAAAAATTATAAATGAGAAGAAATGAAGATGATTATTCACAGAACTGTATTCCTACTATACAATAGAGGATAGAAGCGAAACTAATTGTCACTGAATTGGTCAGAATCGACCAGTCAAAAATTAAATTTATACGTTATTGTTTCTCATAAAAAGGTGCATCTTCCGGTCACGTGACGTTAAATGGCGGAAAACTGATCACTTAATGCAAGATGGCGGTAGTGGTGTAGTAATTTTATAACACATGACCGGAAGCGCTGTAATTTTATGACACATAACATGTAGACCCGACATTTTATGTAACTCGACCGGAAGATATGCCTGTGGCAACCGTCAGAGGGTGGATATTCCTGTCACGTGACATAAAAGCTCACATCTTGCGGTCACGCGACATAAAATGGAGGTGTTTAAATTCCCGTCACTTCATTTTATCACCCATTAGCGGAAATGACGCCATTTTATGTCACTTAGTCAGAAGTTTTATATAACACGACCGGAAGGCCCGCATTTTTTGAGGGACTGTTTCCACATCCATTTCCGGTCAGAATTTGCTGTCAACACCAGCTGTTTTCGGGAGTTGGTGTCCCCCAAATCTTTAAATTAAAATAAATTAAATTAAATTGCAATGGAGCATATGCTCCGGTGGCAATTTCCCTAGACACCCATCTTCCTCCTTTCCTGCACCCACCTACATTTTGCGCAGATTAAAAAAAAAAAAACGCTTAAATTTACTCTTTAGAAATTTTAACTTTAAATTCTTTCAACGTTTTTGGCAAATTATTCATCATTTCTCTTGGTAGCTTATTCCAATCCCTGACACCTTTGACTAAAAAGAATCTTCCCACACCCTTGTGCCTGAAATCGAGTGCCAGCTTGTGGTCATGGACATCTTTTCCCTTCCATGAACTACTTTTCATACCTACTCCAATATCTTTCCATGCTTCATCACCAGTATACGCCTTGTACATTCCCATGACCCTCTTCACCCTCCTTCTGTCTTCCATTGAGTCCCATTCCAGCTATTTTATCATATCTGTTACTGATTGCGTTCTGCGATAATTTCCAGAAACAAATCTAGCAGCCCTTCTTAGCACCGTCTCCAACTCCTGTATTTGATACGTAAAATGTGGGTCCTATACTATACTACCATATTCGAGCAATGGTCTCACCAAATTTTGTAACTGGTCAACGAATCAGGGTGTCGCAAATAATGTAAACAACACAGTCGCTGTTATGGCAATTCTGAGAAAACTTGTCTAGAACAATTCATCAAACTCCACTCGTCAGAGAATACCAGCAGTACTGAATGCGACAAAATCAGCCACATTCTTATCTGGTATCTGAACAGAACTTAATCTTTAAAACGGTACTTCATTTTTTGATTTCGGTAAAGTATGAAGAGAGATAAATGGCTAGTATTAAAAAACACCTTATGGGAATGGTCAAAATCCGAAAAATTCCTTTTCTAAAATATAATGTGACTAAAGCGGAGACATTTATCTCTAAAATAGTTTCTCGACTTCCGTTAGATATCAAGAGAAATAAATAACTCGTGACACAAAAATACGTTATGGAAATAATGATACTTTTGTCCTTTAAGGGTCAAATTCCTAAAAATTGTTTTCTTAAAATATAATGGGACCACCAGTACGGGATTCAGCACGTAGGAGGAGGTAGCAAATGCTACGGGCCACGCGCCTTGTAGGGGGCCTCACGCCTCCTAGGGGGCCCCCACGCCGCCTAAGGGGGCCCCGTGCCTAGGAGTCTATTGTGGGGAGCCTCCACGTCAGGCTAAATGGGCGACCTTCTTCCTTTTTTTTTTGTTTTTTTTTTTTTTTTTTGTTTTAGCTCTACAATTCTCCCGGACGGCGAAAACCAAGGGAGAGTATAATCTTTAAAATGATACCTCATTTATCTATTTCGGTTTTGATATTAAGGGAGAAAATGGCTCGTGAGACGAAATACTTTTTCCCTTTAAGGGTTGTATTCAAAAAATATATATATATATATATTTCTTAATATATTATGTCACTAAAGCGTAGATATTACTCTTCATAATCCTACTTCATTTATCGATTTCGGTCAGGTATCCAGGGAGATAAATGGCTCTAGACACAGAAAAAACCGCATTTTAGAAATATTGACGTTTTTACCCGTTAAGGATCGAACCTGGAAAAACAAGTTTCTTTGAATATTATGTCACAAAATGGGATACCTACGCTTTAAAATGATACCTCATTTATAAATTTCGGTTCGGTATGAAGGGAGATACAGGTTGTGACAAAAATAAAAAAATAAAAATAAAAAAAAATTAAAATTAAAAATTTAAAAAAACCTTATAGAAATAATATATATGATCCAGCCAGATGGTGCTGTATAAACACAACGTCGTAGTGACCCCAAGATTTTGCGCGCCATTTCTGAATGAATATATGGAAGTCCGATAGGAGGCCAAGTCAGTGTACGCGGTGACAGGCAGCTTGCGACAGCTAGAGGAGACCTGACACATGATGAAGACGGCAGAGCTAGCTGTCGAAACGTTCTGTTTATACAACACTATACTCCAATGATGATGATTATTTAAAATTATAAGGTGAATACCACGTAAGGGGAGAGTTGGTTCAACTCATCTTAACAAATATCAACGAGGGGGAGGGGGCGAGAGCTGGGGGTGGGAGTACTCACGAGTGGTGCGAGGGGCTGCCGGAGGCGGCACAGCAGGCGGCGCCGTTGGCGGCGGCGGGGGCGGCGGACTCCTCGAGGCCGTAGTTGAAGTTGGCGTAGCCCCGCGGCCGGGGGCGGGGCGACGGCGGGGGGTGGCAGGCGGGGGCGGCCGCCGGGGGCGGCGGCGAGCAGAAGGCGGTCTCCTGGAGGCGGCACGGCCGCGGCTGTTTGCGGGGCGGCGACAGGCTGCTGCTGCTGTGCCTGCACAGAGCGAGTGTCGACTATCGACTATCGATACAACACTCCGAGGCTAATATCTACGTCATAAACTCGAAAACTGTCTCTCCAACCAAACTGCCTGAAACTTCGCTGGCTGTCGGGTAGTGATATGGTGTGGTGGCACAAAGCCACTCTCCTGCCCCCCTTCCCTATCCCTCCAAGTACGACCCCAGTAGATGAACCTATAGTTATCAGTTATCGATTTTTTATGTATTAGGGGGCGTCCATTAATTACGTGAGTTGCTTTTTTTTTTTTTTTTTTTTTTTTTTTTTTTTTTTTTTTTTTTTTTTTTTTTTTTAAAAATCCGTCCCTCCTCCATGTGGTGAGATTTGCTAGGTCTACTAGAACTCCCCCCTCCCTCGGGCCCAGCAACCTCGTAGTTTTTCGAGACAATTTTTTAGCCCTCCACTTTTCAAGGGCGGTTATGCCCCCCCCCCCTCCTAACATTAGATCTGACGTCTTTTGTAGATTTTTTTTTTGTAACTTAGCGTGGTGGTGTTACAGCTATCGTTCTAACCTCGCATTCGGAATGTTTCCTTCAAAAGGCCATACACAAATTCCTTCCTATTCCTTGTCCCCCATCCTTGAGAGACGTTAAGCAGTTAAAAAAAATAGACCTTTTTTTAACAGCTCTACTGTTGTTTAAGGAATTAAAAAGATGAAACGTACTCGGGAATCTAGCAAGTGAGTACGTTTATAAAACGCGACGTTTCGGTCATACTTTCTGCCACGATTATCACGTGACTGCTGCCTGTGGGTGTTGGGGTTGGTTATTTACAGCGCGTAACCGTTAAATACTGGCAGGATTGTCGCTGCTGTTTGTTGGCGTCGATTGTTGGAGTTGATTGTTGACGGGGCAGATAGGGAGGCTATTCACAAGTTCCGATGTAAATTCATTTTCTGGATTAATGGTCTCCAGGCTTCACTTAACTGAAATCCAGCATCTCTCATTATCTGATATACGGATTTCAACGGCTTGTGCAAAAATGCTGTCCCACTTGATGTCATGTAATGCTTCATGCTTGATCACTATTACTGGTGCTGTTATTCTTACTACAATCACTGTTAACTAAATTATTAACTGCTCAGTAACCTTTGTAAGCAGCTTCTGTTTTCGTTCTGTGGATCAGAGAATTATGGTGGAGGGTTGTCTCCTTACCACAATGTCCCGTTGCGGGAATGGAAGTTATGGTAACCGGGAAAATTCTTCTTCTCTTCTTCTTCCTGTCCAGTGATTGGCATGGTGGCGTGTTACTGTCTCAAACCATCTTCTCGATAGTCTTCCTCCATCTCTCCTGCCTCTGGGATGGTATATGACTACTTTACGACCATCCTCCTCCGTATTGCCCAAGATGTTCTGTAGTTTCGAGAACTAGCTACAGTACGATGTCATCTGATCTTTTCTGTCCCGTTCTGAGTAAGAAAAGTTATTATCATTATTTCCGAGTCACAAACATCAAATATACAGCTAAATATTGTACTAGTTTAAACCCATTTCGCGCAGTGCTTTGTAAGGACACACCTGACTGCCCTTGTCGCGTTTAAAACTGTATATGAAGACTTTTTGCATCCAATGTTTTTTATTAGGGATCTCTGGATTAACACCAAAGAGTTAAGTTGCCGCTGCCGTTTAGTGAGGAAGAGTATCTTTGGAGGAGTCAACAGAGCAAGTTTATTACCAGAGGTTTAAAAGTTTCACTCTAGTACACAGTGTTCATATTATTTAAATGAGGTTGTGTACTTGCTATACCAGTTTTTTTTTTTTTTTTTTTTTTTTGCCGTTATCAGTCTCTCGACTGGTTTGATGCAATCCTCCATCCCTTCATATCTTGTGCTAACCTCTTCATCTCAACATATCTTTTACAACCCACGTTCCCTCCAATAACAAGCAAACCAATCCAGCATTTCTCAATATATGACCTACCAGCCTGTCTCTTCTTTCTGTAAGCTTCTTACACAAATTTCTTTCCTCACCCATCATTTCCAAAACTCGTTCATTTCGTACTTTATCCGTCGACTTAATTTTCAGCATCATTCAATAGCACCACATTTGAAATGCTTCAATTTTCTTTCTTTCTGGTATCCGAAAGTTCATGCTTCACTACATAAAGGGCTGTGCTCCAGACATAAGTTTAAAAGTCCTAGATCAATATTTGAAACGAAAAGATATTTAAATATTTTTTTATGTAGGGTCTAAAGCTATTCTACCTTTAACATCATCGATTACGTATGCATACCTTCAGTATTTTTGTTAAATTTATTTTACGAACTACATATGTTGCAACTAATGTGTACCAAGTAGAATTATAATATTTAAGATGCCTGATTGGTCTCTGTTAATGAAGGGAAATGAAATAAAATTAAGAAAATAATCATTCAAATACAATGATCAGCCAAAACATTAAGACCATAAATGTGTTGGTACATCTTTCGAGCGATTCTAAAAGTCCTTGTTACGTTTTCGGAGATGTCTTGTACGCACAGGTCACGCAATTCCCTTAAATTACAGGGCGGTGGTTTGTGGGCGCGGCGGCTGGGAACGAGCATCTCGGAAACGGCGAGGCTGGTGGGCTGTTCGCGTGCTACTGTAGTGAGCATCTATGCAGAGTGGATGAAGGACGGTGAAACCACGACTGGTCGACAAGATGGTGGACGTCCACGCCTCATCACAGAACGTTGAGGTCGGAGGCTTGCCCGCTCTGTAAAGCGGGATAGGCGGCAATCTGACAGCAGAGTGTGCTCCGAAACACTTGTGCCTGCACCAGCATTGCACTCTGCCAACAGATCACCCCCTATCCTGCTTTACAGAGCAGGCAAGCCTCCGACCTCCACGCTCTGTGATGAGGCGTGGACGTCCACCACCTTGTCGCCCAGTCAAGGTTTCACCGTCCTTCAACCACTCTGCATAGATGCTCACTACAGTAGCACGCGAACAGCCGACCAGCCTCGCCGTTTCCGAGATGCTCGTTCCCAGCCGCCGCGCCCACAAACCACCGGCCCGTAATTTAAGGGAATTGCGTGACCTGTGCGTAGACTTCTGGTGTCAGACAACTCCGGAAACCTAACAGGACATTTCGAATCCATGCCACGCCGAAGCACTGCTGTGTTGCTCTCCAAAGATGGACGAACACACTAATAAGCAGGTGGTCATAATGTTTTGGCTGATGAGTGTGGTTCCCTGACACGTGGCATAGTGGACTGACCTGCGGTGCCTCCGGCGGTGGTGGCGGTACCTCTTGCGAGGGAAGAGCAGCCCAGAGGACAGCAGCCCCACGTCCGCCTGGCTCGTGCAGTACGCGCGGCGCCGGCGCTCCGACGAGGACGTCGACGACGAGTGTCGCTGGATCGCCGTCACCTGCACAGCGTCACCACACTCACAGCCAGGCTGCGATACCACATGGCGACCGGGAAGCAACCGTGGAGGTGGGAAAAGAGTGGAGACAACATACCACTGAAACTGTGAAGCCTCCTATAAAATCTGGAGCCGACTGCGCATGCTCGGTGGCCATACTACTTCTCCAAAAACATCGGACTTTTAACGTTGTGTTTGCATCTCTCAATACCTCATTCACTAATAAGTCAAAGTTTTCATAATGCCAGCTTCTGTTGTATACGGTTGAACAATCAGATCAATATCAATAAATAAATAAATAACGCTAAAGCAATTGTAAAGATTCAATTGCTTTGGCGTTATTTATTCATCAATATTATCAGCAATTGAGGAAAATGATCCACAACATCCAGATCAATATTATTCCATAAGTTAGTCACATTGTAATTATTGTTCTTTAAGTGTTTAAATCGATATACGCAAGAGTAGGGCCTATGATTATAGATTTAGAGTGCCTGTTAAAAAAAAAAGTTAATTCACAGCTCTCAGTAGGATGACTTTATTCTCAAAAATTTGTTGACGTGGTGCAGACAAACAGCATATCTTACATTTTTACGTTTTGCAAATAATAGGCTAGCCTTCTTCTAAACGAGTGTTGAAACGTTAATTTAAGCTTCCGACTTTTGACGTATGGTAACATGATAAATTCACTGATGCTGCTTGCGAGTTTATGAGGGCCTATCTACTGCTAGTACAGTATCTTCCGAATAATCACACAAGATAAGTTTCAGGTCAAGTTAACATAGTGATAAAGTGAATTTATTTTGAGCTTGCGTTAGTTTAATCGCAGTTCATACTGTAAGAATATACAGCATCTTAGTTTTTAAAGAGTTAGTAATTAATGTTTGTTTTATATTATTTCTATGGGAAGTGTTTATTTATAGTGGTATTTTCGAATCACTATTTGGTTTCTGATTAATGTAAACTGATTATATGTTTACGTTGTTAAAAGTGCTTTATATCGGGTTATTATTATTTCTTAAGTATTGTGTCAAAGAAATTCCAAGCAGATGAACAAAGTACATGAAAATCTCTGGACAGTACAGAAAGAAGATCTTTGGGCAAGGAGACGAGATAAAAGGGGTATGCAGAGGTACGCTGAGAAAATAACTGCGAGTTATATCTGTACACAGAAGGATGCAATTATTAATGTAAATTAAAATAAAAAAGCCAAGTGGATGTTTTGATGGTTATTTTTATTCTTTTGGTGGAATAAAAGAGAAGTATTGCCACTTTATACACTACCAAGAAGGTTAGTAAAATGTGCAAAGATTATACTTGGCGTTCCGTGACAGACGAGATGCCATATAGTAAGTAAAGAAGAAGGAGCACAAATATGATAATACCGAAAGGTATATGATGAAATTAATTGTGATAATTTATGCTATGTGAACTAGCACTCCTGACGTTTGCAATGTTGTTCTCGAAATGTTCGCAATAATTTTTTTGTTTTGAGGTTGGCAGCACTGCCATAACCGTGGCGATGCAGTTTGATGATTGATTCTTATGTAACTGGACGAGACGAATCTCAAATCACGAGTAAATTTTTTGATATCTCGCATAGTACTCCAGATACCGACTATCAAAAATTAATTATAAATATAGTTCCTTAAGTCTTTTATTCTGGTCCAGGCTGTGTGTCAACCTAACGACAAGAGGTAGTAAAAAAATATAACACCCACTTTGAATATCCAGTGTGTGGTTCATTGTGGCTTTGTCGAAATTGTTTTTTGGTCCACGCCGTATCCTAACCTAACCACCTCAATTTGGAGAGAGTATATCTCGAGAATTAAGAGCAATAGAACAAGTTAAAATTGGAAACTGGATCGTGGACTAGTTATTTAATTTATTAATTTAAAACCACGAGGATTCTAATACCATCCATCGGACAGATCATCTACAGCAGTGTCGAATGTCCTCATCCATACGCACTATACGGAGGTTTGAGGTTTAAAACAGGACTAGGCGCACAATTTGGTGACCACGAATCGTGCCCCACCACTTTTCCTACCCTGCCAGCCAAGTGCTGATCATCAAAATTTCTCTGTAACCATGACCCGAACCAACTAAACTGTGTCAGGCGCCGAGCAATAATCGCGATGCCAAAACCAATTGAGCTGCTTCTGAGTCAAAAACTCGATGGCACTTTGATCCTCTTCAAGAGGGTTGATCGGACTCCTCCGACACATGCAGCTCAAGAGCAATTCGGACCAAATCCCCTGTCTTCACATGCACAATGAAATACTTCTCCCAAGTAAAACTCGGAATGCAAGACTCTAAAAACTGAAGCCTGAGCCAGAAATATGACATTAATTTTCCAGCACGGGTGTGGGAATGGTTAGCAGTACACGGATTTTCTCACTGCTGCCTGCATTACTTCAGCAAATAACAGTAGACTACTTTATCAATAGCAAATAGACCCTGTGACATCAAACTGTGTCAATTTGGGATGACGGTAAGTGTGTAGAACAGTCAGCTTATTAGGTACACTGATAAAAACTAAAGGTTGATTACGATTATAAGGTGGGCAAGCAATTGTTTGTTCTATACTTGAACTGGAAATGTCATAACATCAGATAATAACCTCAACTGGGCAGGTCACATCGGGAAGGTTTCAAAATCCAATATTTACTGGAGAGAGTGATGAGGGGATGAACCGGAGAAGTAAGGGAATTGGGGTACAAAACTTCGGTCAAACTATTGTTTAAATGTGGTAGTATAGTATGACACCCACATTTTTTGTATCAAATACAGGAGTTGGTAGGTATGCAGATAAGGACTGCTAGATTTGTGTCTGGAAATTATTGGAGAACAAATGAGTAACTGATATGATAAAAGAGCTGGATTGGGATTTATTGGAAGACAGGAGGAGGGTGAAGAGAGTCTTGGGAGTGTACAAGGCGATCAGACCTGGAAAGATAATGTTGAAAGAAACAATTGGGAGTAGTGCGTAGAAAAGATGATCATGACAACAAGCTGGCACTCGATTTCAGGCAAAAAGGGTGTGTAAAGGAAAAGAAGACAATGATCACAAGTTGGCAATCGATTTCAGGCAAAAAGGGTGCGGAAGGGAAAAGATTACCATGACCACAATTTGCTACTCCAATTCAGGCACAAGGGTGTGGAAGGAAAAAGATGACCATGACCACAAGCTGGTGTTCGAATTCAGGAACAAGGGTATGGAAGGGAAAATATGACCATGAATACAAGCTGGCCCTCAATTTTGGGCACAAGGGTGTGGGAATATTTTCTTTGGTAGATAAAGCTGTCGGGAATTTAATTAAAATACCAAGGGAAACCAGTGAGTGGAGATGTTCATCAGGTCTAGCTGTCGGGGCGGGGACAGCCAGATTGCGACAGCTAGAAGAGACCTGACACCTGATGAAGACAGCAGAGCTAGCTGTCGAAACGTCGTGTTTATACAACACCATGCGGCTGGACACCCCAGAGGATTATATTGCACCTAGGGAAATGTTGAATAATTTGCCAAAAAAGTGAACGAATTTAAAATTAAAATATCTGGAGGGCAAAAGTAAGGGTAAGAATGGGTGTGTAGGTAGATTGCCACTGGAGCATGTGTTGCATATCAGTTAAAGTGTTAAGCCGCGTTCCCACGATCCCTTGTAACGGAGGCGGGACGGGACGGGACCTCATTAGCCGAAGTGTAGGGTCGAGCGCGCGCCGCAGGTTAGCCCTCGCTTACCTCGTTGCCTAGTGTCGTTAGTCACAGAGCACTTTACAGCAACAGAAGGGGTGCACACCGCTGGTACAAATCGATGGCAACAGCGCACCGCTACACACGCCTGTGATGTTTACCGACTCAGAGTGGGTAGCTGCGTCACATCTCCGCTAGCAGAGGCGGCCCTGTACCCATGGCGTGTTTTTGAGTATTTGTCCCGTCCCACCTCCGTTACAAGAGATCGTGGGAACGCGTCTTTAGTCAGAGTGAGTGTAGACTGTGCTGGTGACTGACCTTTGACCTGACGAGCGCCGCGAGCACGGCCGCCAGGTCGGTGTGGTCCTCCGTGGACACGGCCTTGTCGGCGACGCTGCACGCGCCGCCCGCCTCCTCGTCGGTGGTGGCGCCGCCGCAGCCGCCACTGCCGCCGCCCTGCCGCCATTGCTACGGACTGCCGCCCCCGCCGCCCCCGGCCGGCCCGCCCTCCGCCTCTGGGAGCAGCGGCTCCGCCGGGTGCTGCTGCATCATGGCGCGGCCCCCAGGCCGCCCGCGCCGTCGCTGGCCCACGACTCCGCCCACGGCCACCGCAGCGCGATCACCGCCGCGAGCGTTCCGCGACCAGTCCGCGGGCGTCGGCGGCCGCCGCGTCACCTGCACCTGCGCGCCGCACCCACCGGACGCGTTGCCTGACCTCGCAGCACACTCTGGAGTCCCCGGAACCACGGCTGGAGCGAGGCAAACCACTGCGCCGCCAACCGACACTTCGTCGACGCACTCGAACGGCTCCAGACGCTCCGTCACTGCTCACAACAACTCGTGACTGGTTCAAAACCCTTTTCCTTGAGTACTGAGACCTCCTTCAATGTACTAGCACAAATTAACAGTCTCTGTCATCAGATCAGACAGGAAAAGGATGCCAGATCGCTTAAACAGAGTCCACTGACACACACAAAACTTATTATCACTTTGGCCTGTTTCTAAATAATGGAAACCAGCATCACCAATCCACTTTGCAAGTGGATTAAATTCCACCACTTCGTTCCGATCCACCCACCAGAAAATTTCACTGCCGTTTCAGCTTGACTGCGATTCTGGTCTCAATAGTAGGAAACAAGTTTTTTTCAGTTTGATATGAAATTCCTAGAGCCTTAACTTACGCTGATCAGAACTCTGTCAAGGAACTCTTTCTTTCCGTACACCTGTTACTACCAGTGTAGACAAAACACTCTCACAAAAACAAAGGGCACTTCAGTGGTTGCACAGTGGATATGATTGTTCACTTCAGACGTTCCAGTCAAGTAAAACTGGAGAAACTGGACTGGAAACACTGTCAGATTTGGAGAGCGACGAATATTTGAATCCTCACTCGTCGTCAGTAATCTAGAGTACCAAGTTTTGCTAAACAATTCGTCAGTCGGATCTGATATAAGTGTTTATGACTAATCCACAGCGTCAAAGATTAAATTCTCCAATTGTGCGACTGTGAAATTTCAGGGGGGTGAATCTCAGCGATGGCTACCCGTTTCGAGTCGGCGATTTAAGATGACGCACCAGCGTCAACTTTTGTCAGAAAGTTACACAAAAAAATACTAAGAAACTATGTAGGTGTCTGTGGGTAACCACATAAAAATATGGCGGCAATACAAGGAATTGTGCGGTACACTTTGATGACAGTTCGGATGTTCCTTTTTGGTTGAGAGGAGGAAGACTTTCAGATCATTCGGCGACCAACAACGAGAGAGGTAAAGAATCAAAGAGGTTCGCTTTGTGTTTAATCTATGGTTATTGCTTTATTCTGGAAGAAACGGGACAACACCTGTGCAGAAATAGTAGAGCTAATTACTAAGATTGTCGAAAATGTTCCCTGTTTTTCATTTTCCTGTGAAGACGAATAGAATATATACAAAAATTGTTTTGACTAGGAACTATTAGACAAGGACAACTGCTCTAGTCGGGACCAGTAATGCTAATCCGGATTGTGTGCGTGGCCAATGTCGTACAGTCACTGCAGAAAAAGTATACTCTGGTCTCAAGATAACACAGCCAAACTGATATGGTTGGGATGACAGATATTACGCGCTTTTGCTCACCAAGGACACATGTTTTCTTGGTTATTGATTTCACGGCACTTTCAAAGCTGTAACAAGTGGTTTGATATGACTTTCAGAGTTATCGTTCGTACCTACCCACTTATTATTCACCACAGAACCATCAAACAACTAAAAAATACGTCCTCTCACATCACTGCGAAAGTACAAATCTCTTGAAGCAGTTAATCTTTGCATTATAGATTATAACACCCGTAGTATTTAAAGTTTTTTTCAGTAAAGATTGGTTTTTGTTACAAAGTTGTCTTCACCAGGGTAGTATCACCCTACAATATTGCTTTAGATTCAGGTAAGTTTTAACAGATATAAAATTCCCTAAATTACATAACTTTGGTGACGGTCTAACACAGTGTTCGGGCCACTAGGTGATCATAGTACCCGGCGTGCAGTTCGTCTTTCCCGTCGGCGATAGCTTTCTGTCCAGAGTAGCACGGATGCGCATCGTTACCAACTTGAGAGACGGAAAAGCACTAACCTGCCCATCTCTCACATCAGCACTTGCAGGTGGCGACCGCGATTTGCGTGAATCAGATATTGAGCAATAAATTACGTGTTTAGAATTTGGTTCCTTTAAGGTGCGACTAGAGCAGAAAACCACCTACATGTCTGCGGAGGTGGCGACCAACATTTTTAGCAGTTTTTTTTTTAATTTTAATTAACTTCCCTCACAGCCGAGTCCCGTGGTCACATTGTCCGGATCCAACTTCGCTGTGCAAGTCACCTCCCACAGTTGCGAAGGTTGGCAACACTGCTGCCGCTCATGGTGTCGCCTTCTTTTTTCCTCCCTCTTTGTACCTCTACTTGGCCGAGTTCACTGGAAGTTCTCTTCAGAAGAGTTCCAGCTGCTCTGCGGAGTGGAATCCATCGCCACGGCTACTTGTCCACTCTCCTCGTTGCTGCGGTTACGAGCGTTGCCAACATCGAAAATCGATGTTTCCCGTCCGGGTGGCTGGGGCGGCGGCAGGCGAACGACTGTGCTGCCACCTGTGGACGGAACAGCGATCAGAAAAAGAGAAGCGAAACAGCGATAGCGGCAAATATTTGGTGGAGGATTTTGCTGGCGCAGTATTGGCCAGACTGCTATCGGAGGCATCTCTAGTGGAGAGGGAATTCGGGATAGCGGAACAGAGGAAATTTCTACATAAACTAGTTTCTCCTTTTCGCTTTGTTTTCGAATTGAAACTACTTTTATTTTTGTTGGAAGATCGGTGATATATATTACTCCAGATTTCATTCTGTTATGTCATCTACTGGTAATCGTCTATAAGTATCAAATATTTTTTATTAGAACAGTAAAGATGGACTTCGAACATCAACATGGCGACCAATGGTTCGTTAAAGCGTATTCGATTTACAACGGAACTAAAGTTGAGTGATGTTCATGTCACATCTATCGACGTGTGTAAAACCACTTTACATTCAATCAAAGAATTTTAGGTTCATTTTTGCAGTATTTTAATAATTTTGTGTAATATTCCGGGAAATTATTTTCCCACTATTTTGAATGTTCGTCAGCCGACAGCGCTAGTAATTGGCATTCAGTAATTTTCTTGGATTTTTAAATTTTTTTCTTATTATTCACATCACCCTTGGGAAAAACTCTTAGGAAAAGGAATTAAGGAGCATTCCCATTGCCTTCCACAGTTTGTTAGTATGTTATACAGTAAGTGTGGGTGACTGCGATAACGCGCGTGTTCATTATTAAGGGTGTTTTTGCTGTACGAAATGAAATATGAAGAACGGAGAAAATTAGACCCAATACGGCCTACTCTTCCGAAAGACAAAAATTGCGTCGATAGGCTGGAAATGGCTTGCACAGCCCTTGTATTTGCCATCCGCGCCGGTTCCGCTATCAACAGTGCGCCATTCGAAATGAGCCGCCTATGCTGGCAGGGATGGCGCGCCTCTATCCGTCCCCCAGTCGGTAAACATCAAACGCCCGAGCAGCTGAAACGACACCAACACTGACAACGGGGCGGCCTGGCCGTATATACTGGTGATTAGGAATCGTGCACCACCACCTCTGCTACCCTGCCGGCCAAGTCCACCACCAGGACTGGAACCAGCTAACCCCGTGTCAGCGCCGGACACCATCACGGCGCCACAACCAACTGAGACAACGGGGCGGGCAAGTCCACCACCAGGACTGGAACCAGCTAATCCCGTGTCAGCACCGGACACCATCACGGCGCCGCAACCAACTGAGACAACGGGGCGGGCAAGTCCACCACCAGGACTGGAACCAGCTAACCCCGTGTCAGCGCCGGACACCATCACGGCGCCACAACCAACTCAGACAACGGGGCGGGCAAGTCCACCACCAGGACTGGAACCAGCTAACCCCGTGTCAGCGCCGGACACCATCACGGCGCCACAACCAACTCAGACAACGGGGCGGGCAAGTCCACCACCAGGACTGGAACCAGCTAACCCCGTGTCAGCGCCGGACACCATCACGGCGCCACAACCAACTGAGACAACGGGGCGGGCAAGTCCACCACCAGGACTGGAACCAGCTAATCCCGTGTCAGCACCGGACACCATCACGGCGCCGCAACCAACTGAGACAACGGGGCGGGCAAGTCCACCACCAGGACTGGAACCAGCTAACCCCGTGTCAGCGCCGGACACCATCACGGCGCCACAACCAACTCAGACAACGGGGCGGGCAAGTCCACCACCAGGACTGGAACCAGCTAACCCCGTGTCAGCGCCGGACACCATCACGGCGCCACAACCAACTCAGACAACGGGGCGGGCAAGTCCACCACCAGGACTGGAACCAGCTAACCCCGTGTCAGCGCCGGACACCATCACGGCGCCACAACCAACTCAGACAACGGGGCGGGCAAGTCCACCACCAGGACTGGAACCAGCTAATCCCGTGTCAGCACCGGACACCATCACGGCGCCGCAACCAACTGAGACAACGGGGCGGGCAAGTCCACCACCAGGACTGGAACCAGCTAACCCCGTGTCAGCGCCGGACACCATCACGGCGCCACAACCAACTCAGACAACGGGGCGGGCAAGTCCACCACCAGGACTGGAACCAGCTAACCCCGTGTCAGCGCCGGACACCATCACGGCGCCACAACCAACTCAGACAACGGGGCGGGCAAGTCCACCACCAGGACTGGAACCAGCTAATCCCGTGTCAGCACCGGACACCATCACGGCGCCGCAACCAACTGAGACAACGGGGCGGGCAAGTCCACCACCAGGACTGGAACCAGCTAACCCCGTGTCAGCGCCGGACACCATCACGGCGCCACAACCAACTCAGACAACGGGGCGGGCAAGTCCACCACCAGGACTGGAACCAGCTAACCCCGTGTCAGCGCCGGACACCATCACGGCGCCACAACCAACTCAGACAACGGGGCGGGCAAGTCCACCACCAGGACTGGAACCAGCTAACCCCGTGTCAGCGCCGGACACCATCACGGCGCCGCAACCAACTGACACAACGGGGCGGCCAAGTCCACCACCAGGACTGGAACCAGCTAACCCCGTGTCAGCGCCGGACACCATCACGGCGCCGCAACCAACTGAGACAACGGGGCGTGCAACTTTCGGATAGGGGATAGCATAAAACCTACAGGTAATTAGCGTTTTTCATGCTAGCGTTTACGAATTAATGGTGATGAACACATGTTACATGGGCACAAGTGGAAAAAATTTCAATTTATTCATGCGAAATTGTTTAAATGCCTGTCAACAATGATGGATGTAAGGGGCCGTGCATAAACCACGTAGCTCCATTTTGGCCTCCTGTGAACCCCCCCTACTTGGCTTTTGCCTCTACCCTCTCCCCCCCACATTTCATGTAGCTTTTTACCCTTTTGATTTCAAAAGACATTTTGTACTGTTTTCTCTTGTTAGAATATTATAAATTACATACGGAGATAATTAATTGAGGGAAATAAATATTCACATGCTGTTGTGAGTTCTGTTCCTCATTTTAACTATGAAAATTGTTATGAAAGGAAAGCTACGTGGTCTGGCTCGCAACCCCCCTCCCCCCACGTAGCCTTTCAGTGAACACTCCCCCTCCCCCCCCCCCGGACCGAGCCGCGTAGTTTGTGCACGGTCCCCAACCTATGGTGGTAGTAGGAATTCCTTCTGTAAAAGTTTCTAATTAATAACGATTAATCAGAACGTTTTTAATTGATGACGAAATTTTTTATTGTTATTAAAAAGTTTCTAAATGAAGTATAATTTAAATGGGAAAAATCGGTTATTTATTTGATTGGTATATTTCACAATTGGCTACGTTTCCTGTAATTATTTGTTATCTTCTGCCAAAAAAAAAATAAAAAAAATTGGGTTATGTTGTCAGTTCGTTCCAGCAACTGCTACGTATTATACAGCGAATGTCCTTCTCCTTACACGAATTTCTGTATCTGCTCGTCGTTCACAAACAAATGTAACATTAATTTGTAGTTTCATTATATCTGTGCCTCGCATTATAATTTG
Source organism: Vandiemenella viatica (assembly GCA_031002005.1). Lineage (NCBI taxonomy): Eukaryota > Metazoa > Arthropoda > Insecta > Orthoptera > Morabidae > Vandiemenella > Vandiemenella viatica. The sequence continues at coordinate 135,590,467 of CM061918.1, forward strand.
TATCTGTGCTACACAACAGACGATTGCCTTTTAGCTGTTACATTTCGTTTTAACAATATATGTCCAAAGTGTAAAGGAAAACATATAAAAGTATATTTTTTAATTTATTTAATATTAATTGAAAGAGAAAAGATTATCCAGTTAATTTCTTTTATTCTTACGAAAATTTTTATGAAGTAACATCTTTGGCTAAAAAATAAGAATGTTGTACCATGATCCGTGGAGTTGGTCACAGAAGAAATTGACTAATTGTTCGAGAAAAATACAAAAGGAATTAAAGACGAGGAAGTCAAGAGATAACCGGAATTATTTACTGGTTTATGAATGTGATTGTATGATATGTATTGGCTGTTATTAAAAATTATAGTGCTTTGAGTAAAAGTTTATTTCCTAAAGGTAATGAAGACTGGAGCTAATCATTTACAAATACCTTATTGAAGGAAATCAAATGTAGATATTTATACATCTTTCACACAGTATGAGCGCAAATAAAATCAGATTCTGTTATTTATTTCAAAATTCCGGCTTGCCAAGCAGCGCTGTGGTGGCAACGGATGTAACTAACACTTCGGGCCCTGTCGAGACTCGACGAATGCTGCCGAACTATTTAGGTGAATGCAGTCTCCAGGCTCAACGCGTTTCACTAAAGCCGAATAATTACGCAGGCAATGCAGCAGTATTACATGGCTTCGTCTAAAAGACTGTAGTATTACAACTTCTCAACACCGATCAACTCGCTTCTAGTGTTTATGTCTTATCCGTGAGGTGCTTTGGAGCCGTCAACATTAATGTGGACTGAGTATAGCGCCTTGAGGACGGTGGGGGTGAATATTTGATCGGCTGGCCGTCAGATGTCGTCACTCTAGTGTGCGGATCAGGAGGGGGCGGGGGGGGGGAGGAAATCAGGTAGAGAGAGTGCTGAATATTTCAGTCCATCTGCGAGCCTCCGCCTCTTCTCTGTCCCTCTCTTCACTTTCTCTTCCTCGCTGCCTCTGTTCTCTGCCGGTGTTTTATGTTGGCTCCGCGGTGGATTGCCGAGTCGACGTCAAATGCTGATGGGTTTGAGCAGTAAAGGAGTTTACAGCCTTGGCTACACTCACGAAACAGAGAGGTTCTGTTTCGTGATAAAGACTCCAGTAGTTGGGTCTACTATACTGCCATAAGTGCCCAAGGAAAAGCAATAAATGCACTGCGATTTAGTAGCAGACTACAGTAACAGCCCTCAAACTTAGGCTTTAAATGTGATTGTATTTTATGAAGCATTTTTAACTAGCTAGGGGTTGAGTGAACATGATTTTGTATGTTTGTCTTGCAATTTACTGTAAAATCCGTGTAAATGGGGTTTGTTTTACGAAAAGAAATTATATAAATACCATTTAATATGTTTAAGGACAGAAGAAAGCAAGAGAATTGTTTAAATGTTTGTAGTTCCAAGTATTAAAGTGAGCTAGGATGTTTAAAGGTCAATTTACGACAGTTTAAAATGATTTATGTGGATACTTTTGTGTTTAAATATCTTTAATTTTCATTTATGAACATTTCGTAATGATTATAAGTGATTATGTATTGATTTTGATTGTTTTTAATATGTTTTTAGTTGTTTGAGAATTGTTGGGGTTCGAGAGATATCTGTCCGAGGCCTTTGTAATGTTCTGGAAATCTCTATGAAATATATATAAAACGAGCGGCAAAGACTAAGAAACAGTTTACAGTCAGAGTTTATGGAAACTGTTTTGAGCGAACAGTTTTACATGTACTGTGAAAGTGTGCGGCAGTATTGTCTCTGGAAGCAGTATTGAATGCAATCGCAGGAGTTTGTATTTACATGTGACCAGTATCTTTGAATTCCGGTGCTTTACGAGAAATAAAAAAACAAGTTAAAATTTGAAACCGTATCGTTGATTAATTATTTCACGTATAATAAACCATGAAACACCTAATACTACCAAATGACATGAATAAAATACTGGGAGAATAATTTGAGGTAAAGGAAATAAATATAAATTAAAAGAACACAATAGAGATTTAAATGTAGCAGAAGTGGAGGCAAGTGACAGAGATCGTGGCCGAAAGCTCGTCGTCTTTTACCTGCACAATCCGGCAGCGAACCCGCGAAGAATATACTACAATAATAGTACGAGGCATGTTTTTTAAGTAAGTACCGTTTTGAAATTTAAAAAAAGACGCGCAAATACATATCAATAATTTTATTTTCACATGAAAGCATGTACCTTACTCTACTTTTCCACATAATTCCGTTCAATATTGAGGCACTTGTCATAACGTAGCACTAGTTTTTGAAAACCCTCCTCATAGAAGTCTGCCGCCTGACTTGTTAACCACTGCATCACAACTGTTTTGACTTCGTTATCGTCTTCAAGACGCTGACCGCCCAGGTGTTTCTTCAAGTGCAGGAACAGATGATAGACACTGGGCGCCAGATCAGGGCTGTACGGAGGATGATCTAGAGTTTCCCATCGAAAAGATGTGATGAGATCTTTGGTATGATTAGCCACATGTGGACGGGCATTGTCATGCAGCAAAACGATGCCCTTGCTCAACTTGCCACGTCTTTTGTTCTGGATTGAACGGCGCAGATTGTTCAATGTCTCACAATAAGCTGCTGCATTGATTGTCTCATTACGAGGCAGAAATTCCACAAGCAATACTCGTTTTCTGTCCCAAAAAACTGTGCACATGATTTTCCGGGCAGAAATCGTTTGCTTGAACTACACTTTTTTGGGTGAATCTGAATGCCGCCATTCCATGGACTGTTGCTTTGATTCAGGTGTGACGTAGGACACCCATGTCTCATCGCCCGTAACGATTTGGCTTAAGAAATCATCACCATCGTTGTGGTACCGCTCAAGGAAAGTCAATGTACTGCCTAAACGTTTGGTTTTGTGCACATCCGTTAACATTTTCGGTACCCAACGTGAGCAAAATTTTCGGTAATTCAAGTGCTCGGTGACAATGCCATACAAAACACTACGAGAAACATTAGGAAAGTCATAACACAAGGAGGAAATCGTAAAGCGTCTGTTTTCTCTCACCTTATTGTCCACTTTCTGCACCAAACTTTCATTAACGACCGAAGGACGCCCACTCCGTTGTTCATCATGCACATTTGTGCGGCCATCTTTAAATGCTCTATCCCACTTTCTCACCATTCCATCACTCATAATGTTTTGTCCGTAAACTGCACAGATCTCACGATGAATATCGATCGGTTTTAGGCCATTAGCACAAAGAAATCTTATAACAGCCCGTACTTCACAGTCGGCGGGACTCACGATTATCGGAGGCATCTTAAACACTCAGTGAACAACGTAAACAAGGAAGAATTAGACTGTAATGGCGTCAGTGCGTAGGCAAGAGATGCAGGTACCCAGTGCGCATGCGCGGAACGCCGACCGTAGCGCTGCAGCCACGGTGTAACAAAACGGTACTTACTTAAAAAATACGCCTCGTACATTAAACATTAAATTAGGATAAGATATAACAAGTAAAGGAATTCTGGTAGGTAGGAAGTAAAATTACTATTGATAGCTGAAGGGTGAAAATGTAGGAAACAGACCGAAACCTGCGATAGCAGTCTCTAAACAAAGAAATATAATTTATTTTCAATTATTTATCTATGACGCAGAAAGAAATATTTAAAACTGCATATTTGGAGCATAGCACTTCGCAGCAACGAAATATCGACGTTAGGAATACTGTAAAGATAGAAAATTGAAGCATTTAAAATATGGTCAAACATCAACATAATTTGTATTACTTCAATTCGCGAAACAGTTGATACAACCTATAGGTGGCTGAATAAAAGACATCAGTAATATGACGTAAATGAAATAAAAAAATAAATAAAGAATAAAATTGAAATTCACCTTTCACGCAATATGTCGCAAAGTTGATTATAATTCTGCTCCAGACCGCATACAATCCGACAAATATGGAGGTAGCTATTTCCATTCGAGTGTTGTGATTACATAACTTGTGAAAGCAACTTAAATTATTATTAAAAATGGGTCATTCCACAAAGTTTTCGTTCCTCTTGAATATTTAGGCCGTTTTGCATAGTTGCTACAAAATAAAACTTCGTATTGGTGCACGTGTTTTGTTTTATTATACCACCCTCGGTGCCCTAAAACAGGGCAGCAGGTACCGTATTGGGACCATTGCTATTCATTATTCAAATGAATAATTGTGTTGATTGTTTAATATCAGAAAGTATATTTTTTGCTGATTACATAGTGCTATATAAAAGGATCAAAACGGTTGAGGATTGTAAACAGTTGCAGGGTGATCTGGACAGGATATCTAGTTGGGTTGGTAAACATGGGATGAAGATAAATACAAAGAAAAGTTATTAGATACACAAATAAAAAACAAAAGGTTGTTTATGAATATAAGGTGGGGAAAGAATTGATTGCTGAAGACTTGAAATGTAAGTATCTTGGCATTACATTTCATAACAAGCTTAACTGGGCAGGACACATTGGACAGGTGGTAGGAAAAGGTTTCAAAGTTCTGCACTTGTTGGAGAGAGTGATGAGGGGATGTACGAGAGAAGTCAAGGAATTGGGTTACAAAACTTTGGTCAGACCATTGCTCGAATATGGTAGGGACCCTCATTTTATGTATCAAATACAGGAGTTGGAGAGGGTGCAAAAAAGGGCTGCTAGATTTGTTTCTCGAAATTATCGCAGAATACAATCAGTAACAGATATGATAAAGGAGCTGAAATGGGATTCATTGCAAGACAGGAGGAGGATGAGGAGGGTCATGGGAGTGTACAGGGCGTATACTGGCGATGAGGCATTGAAAGATATTGCAATAGGTATGAAAAGTAGTGCATGGAAGGGAAAAGATGACCATGACCAGAAGCTGGCACTCGATTTCAGGCACAAGGGTGTGGGAAGATTCTCTTTTTTAGGTGAGGGTGTCAGGGATTGGAATGAGTTACCAAGATAAATGATGAATAATTTATCAAAAACATTGAAAGAATTTAAAGTTAAAATTTGTAGAGGGCAAATGTAGGTGGATGCAGGAAAAGGATAAGATGGGTGTGTAGGGAAATTGCCACCGGATCCTATGCTCCATTGTAATTAAATTAAAAGTTATGTACAATTGTTGATGTTTAGAATAATGCGTTTGTGTACCTAATAGTATTGATTTTTTACTAAATGCTAGTTGTAGCTTTTTTTATTTTACTTGCAGCTGTTGTATATTACATTACAGTTGGGCATTGCTATACATTTTCTATAGACAGTTAGTGTCTTTGATAATCAGATATATAAACAATAATAAACGCTTGCTTAGAAGTTAAAGTTGAAAATAGTGATGTGTGTAAACATGTTTGGTAAGCCGAAAATGCACAGACAGTGTTGCGTAACTTAAGAGGCGGGAAAAACAAGACTCATATGGAACAGTTCCCAAGTATAATGTAACATACAAAAACTGTAAGTAAAGTAAAAAAAAAAAAAGCTACAAGTAACATCTGGTAGCTAATTGATACTAGATGCACAAACATATTATTTTAAGTATTAAAACTTGTACATAACTTGTTTTACGGCACCGATGATTGTTTAATAAACCGAAACGTGTCTGCCAAGACGAAGTCTTATTTTGTAGCCGCAACATACGAATGAAAACCCATTATTTTTGTTAGTCATTCAAAAACACTGAAAACTGAAAATAAAAAGTTGTAATTCTTCTGAAATAAAACTGGAAAGTTGACAAAAAAGAAAACATAATTTGAACCAAATATTCGGGGAGATGGAGGAACTGCGATATATCACAACGGCAATGACAATTCGATATATCGATAAGCGTTCCGGCTATTACTTTGAATTTAAAAACGGTTGGATGATTGTGATCTGCAGAAAGTATTGTAGAAAGTGAAAAACAAATGTTATTATTTTCAACATACATCCACGTTCGTAGACAATTTGACAATACTTTTTATATGATCTTAATCCATTAAATCGTACACATATGAATGAAAGAGATATGTGTTCATTACCACTTTCTAGAATTTCACTTCGACATCAATATTTAATTTTTTTCTTAGTTATTTCTGTCAGTATTATGTGCAAATAGTAGCTCATGTGCCATTTGACATCCCTGATATGTCTGATGGAATGTAATGAACAAAATTTATTTGTTCTGTGCAATGAGTAACTGCGCCAGGCAAGGTGCTGTGCCCGCAGCAGTGGGACGTAGTTTTGTTTGCCAGCCGCTCAGGCGCTAGCTCCTCTGCCGACTGTTTCCGGCCCGTTTGCTGGCGGGCCGCTATCTGTGACGTCACGAGCTGCCGCCTTGCTTCACGCAGATAACAGCGCAGGCAAAGCCTCCGACAACAGCTCCGCCGACTACAGTCCAATGTCGCCCTTAGTATCCGCGCGAATACTTCTACAGTGCTTACATAAACCATGACAGACTCTGAAATGTTATAACTGAGTGATTTCGTTGCATGATCGCGTAACCATTAACATACCCCGCCAGCTCATTTCCCTACCAGTTTGGAGGGCAAAAATAACTGGATGTAAGATGAGCCACAGCCAAAAATTTCAAAGAGTGAAATAAAGTAATTCGGAAGTAGAATAGAAATAAGACGAAAATACAAAGCGAGAAATGAGAGAGTGAATGCGATGGTGAATGAGGAAATGTTGAAAAATTACGGATACGATGGTTTGGCCATGTGTGGAAAATAGGAGACGATACGATCCCACGGAAAAAGTTAGGAAAGGACTGGAGACAAAAAAGGTACAGAAGTAAGATAGACAAATGGTTAAAAGCAGCTAAAATCAACGCCGAGAGAAACGGGTTAAATAGAAGCAGAGACGTGAAAATTTTCCAAAATATTGATTATAAGTCGACTAAATAAACTTTTAATTTTATTTTATCTTCATAGCGTTGGTAAACATGAGACTAACATTACATTACGTCTCTGAACAGTGGAGGTACAACGTGCAAGCAAAATTGTATAATTTCAGAAAGTATTCAACTGATTAACATAGTATTCTACCATCATCCTCGCGGAAAAATACCTGCGTCTTCACCAATACAATCACCTTGACACAGAACTGATCGTAAATATTCAGACGACCGAACACTGCATCCTCAAAATATTGTTGATCAACGATACTATTATATTATTTCTGTTGTTAAAATTTCTTTTTCCTATGTAATCAAAACCTACAGTGATGAATAAGAATCAATGTATAGGATTTTTACCTACTTTCGAGTTACAATATAACACAATGTTTGTTTAAAATTTGGGTAAAGAGAGAGTCCACTCGTGAACGGATACTGGGTTCACACTGCAGCGCCTGCGAGGGTGAGATGCAACCCGCCGCGCACGACAGTCGCTTTGGTAGGGACAGATTCAGGGGCTATTCCGACTTTCTACTCAAAGTTGCCTTCGCAATGACTATCAATAAGTCTCAGAGAGAAACCATTCAAAGAGCTAAATTATACTCGCCAGACACTGTATTCACTCATGGGCAAATATTACGGAGCTATAATTTCCTATGCACATTCACTCATTCACCTAGATATCTATTGGCTGGATAACGGTAACGTTACGCGCCCGCCACCCTTAGCTCGCAAATTAACAGCGACCAGAGATAACATTAGAAGAAATTCGAGTTTATGTCCACAATTTAATAGCTAATTAACTAATATGAAATTAATTGCCACAATACATTGATTAAGTTTGCTTTTGGTAGTATTCTATTCTTTAATAAAATATGGCAAAACTTTACAGCTGAAAAAATTATGGAACTACGAGTACTTTTCAGTAACTTGACGCTAGTAAAAGTATCATAATTTTTTTAAAAAAAACTGAAATTACTCATGGTATCTGCTGTAACCACGAATGCGAACTGTCATTCCGGCCTAGAATACATTTTAATTTTATTAAAACTTTCGCTAATGTTGCTGCTTGACCAAAGATTATACATTATGTTTTTTTTTTTTTTTTTTTTTGCTTTCTACATATTTTACTGATCACTTTCTTTGACGGTCTTTGTTCATGTTCTCTGTACGTGAGTTATTAGGTTATTTAAAGCGGAAATCAGTCCAAATACGTTACTGAATCGAATATTCTGGCAATTCATTTCTTTGGAGTTACTCAACTATTTAATAATCAGGAATCTGTATTAAGTTGTCTGGCCGTTACAGACACTATGACCAAAGATTACATTATGAATGTTTACCTAGCCTCAATAAAAAAACAACGTGATGCTTTGAGGAATTCTTCAAGTTTTGTAAACTTTTACCCTTTTACTTTTTCGAGCTTTACGTCGCGTCAAAGTCGAGAGCATTAGTGATTGGAAAGTCAAGTTTTTACTTCAGCCAGTTCGAGTATATGACCTGAGAAACAATTATTCGATAGCGCGATCATCCCTGTCCGTGTTTAGTACGTCTATTAATACTTCTCAGTTCTTCAAGCTCAAGGGTTAAAAACAGATAAGTTTGGTACAGGGCGTTCGCCGGAAAACGCTACGCTCCCAGTCTGTTGCCGTCGGCAACTTGTTCGGTCCGTGGGGCCAGCAACTCCCGCCACACGGCACCGTGAATCACCGCACTGTTTAACACCTCCGCTGCCCCAACAGTGCAGTGACGCAGTATAATGGGACCCTTACATTGTTAAGAACGGTTTCTTTGCATTGTAGCTAGTTTGTGACTTCAGTCTCTTATTAATCAGTGTTGTGAATAAACGTTTCTTTGCGGTTTGGCTGGTTTGGGGCTTCATACTCTTACTATCTGTACCGTGTTTGAGTGTGAGTAAAATTATGGTACGTTACAGTTTGCAACAAAGAATATTTCTCTACGATACATATGTGAAGAAGAAGTCGTTTAAAAAGTGTCGCAGTAAATTTCGTCGCGAATTTCCTGGCGCTTTACTGCCAGCTAAATCAACAATTCTGCGTCTGGTTAAAAAAGTAAGAGAAACGGGTTCATTTTTTAACAAAAAGAGACTGTCGGTCAACCGTATTCTCACAGAGGAGAAAATTGACGATATCGCTTTTCGACTAGAACAGTCACCCAAAAAATCATTAAGTCAGTTAGGGCAGCGTGTGTCTCGAAATATGTTCAGAAGATGTGAAATGTGCATTACACAAGAGGGTCAACACTTCCAGCATCTTTTATAAGGTAAGCTAATGAATTACGTCACATTTAAATGCTTAGCACATACAAGTTTATGAAGTTTATGAAGCGTAATTATTATGAAATAGTCCGCGGCCGACGGTCGAACAATGCCGGAAGCTGACCGCTCGCTCGCCGGGAGCAGTTTCTTCCTTGTAGCGCTAACAGTGGGTTGCGTTTCCCGGCGAACGCCCTGTATTTGGTAATAGCTGTCGCAATCTTTTGCCCAAAAAACTGGAACTATTCTAGACCCGTGACGATTCGCAAAAAACATTTACGGGCATACACGAGTCAAACAAAATTTTGTATCAGTTACCGAAATTCACTAATAAATACTTGTACATGATTCCATTCTGACATCAAATATTGTATACAAGGAGGTATCCTAAATTGTAAATACGTTCACTGTAGTATAATCTCTTCGCTATTTTATGTATTTAAATTCGAAAACTCAAGAAAAAATTTATCGATTCTTTTTTTTCCGTAACGGCCCTGGTGGAATCACGAGACACCGGCTCTTGTGGTCAGGCGTCCAGTGTGTATTCATGAGCATGGAAACACAAGTGCGCTACCCTCGACAGAACAGGGAGTCCAGACCCGGAGCATCCACAGTATCGGAGGAATGTTGTGTGTCTCCACCTGTCTGTGATACATGTAACTATGTTCGGTGTGTGGTAAGTGTATTTTTGTTTGTGAAATACCACACTGGCGGGTTCCTGTACTAGTACATCGTATTAGAATACAATTTCCAGAGATTCTAGTTAATTTTACTTTGCACTCAATTTCACAAAATATTATTTTTCGTCACTAGTAATTGTTTTGCGTTCCACATCCCTAAAACAAAATATTTTTCCCCTCTAAGTTATTTTCAGCTTCTAATTTTCAAGAAAAAAATAAAAATGAATGCAATTTTTCTCGGTGTTGTTTATTTATCAACATCTCTCGGGAAACAAACCGAGTAATATTATTATTGATGCACAATATTTCGGCGACATAAAACTCCGTCGCCATCTTCAGGTGCAGTTGTAAGCCTTGAAGACGCTCGGTTTGTTTCCCTAGAACCGTTGATAAATAAAGAAAATAATTCTTTCATACAGTGAATATGGTTCTGAATCAAAAACTTTTTCAGACTGGATTTAAATATTTACGGTTTTGGTAGATGAGATTTTATTTCCTGTTGTAGAACATTCCAAGGAATGTTATCTCTTTCTGCACGACGGCTTGTAATATTTTTTGTATGTTACCTTTATTCCTAGTCTTTTGCCTAGGATGATGCATATTTCAGATTTAAACCGACCGTGGTGGGTGAGTGGTTAACGCTCTGGCTTCGCATTCGGGAGGACGCTGATTCGAATGCCCGTCCGGGCAACCAGATTTGGGTTTTCCATGGTTTCCTCAAATCACTCCAGGCGAATCCCGGGGTGTTACCTTCAAAAGGCCATGGCCGAATTCCTTCCCTGTTCCCAGTCCCATCCAGCCTCTAATGACCTCGACGTTGAAGAAGGCGTAAAACCACAAGGAACAAAATTCCAGATTTAAATCTTCTAGTACGAGACCCAATATCACTGATATAGCCATTCTGCTATTCAAGAGCAAAAAAGTTACTGTAAGAACATTTAGGTGGCAGTCAGAAAGTGAAATAGAATTTCGTTACTTAATCGATATATCAAGGCAAAAATCAAGTCTTCTGACTCCTAGAAAATTCCACCTTCTCAGTTCGTTATCGATAGTATTAATCGATTACTTGCGATATGTGGGTAGATCCTGGAACACTGGTCACGTGATCTGTGGATGGCTGTCCGGTATCAGCTTACCTACGATCATGCCTGTTGACGCCACCTGTTGAACACGGGAGAGTCTGCTAAAGACCGGATTTTAAAATCGATATCTCTGGTCGGCAAACAGTCGTCACCGTGCGACTCTCGATTCCACTTACTGAAAGAGTCGAGATTACGGACCAAAAAAATACGTAAATCTTCAATATGCGGTTACTCCACTAACTTATTTCTTCACCAATCATATCTTCAAAGTCTTCTCCATTTGATTTATCTGATCATATTAACTCCATAAAATTTCTAGTGCCTATATTTCTTTCCTTAAAAAACTCTTATTCTCCATATTATTCTTTCAGAAAGCTCCATACTTTATTCATCCAGGTCTAGAAACTTTACTAGTACTCTGAAGTTTTCTTCGTACAATATTCTTCTTTTAATATGTATACAGGGTGATTCAAAATAACGTGGACAAAATGACATCGTAGATCTGTCATACAATAAGAATCAAAAATCGCATAGGAACAAAGGGTCGCAAACCCCTGTAGGGGGCGCTAGAGCCACGAGAGGGCGTTGCGATACAAACACGAGCCACCACGATTACCAGAACTGTCTCCCTTGGATTTTTTCTTTTGGAGATTTTTAAAAGGACTTGTGTATGAAACACCTGTTGAAACGCCGGAAGACTTGGTAGGAAGAATCGTTGCGGCAGCCGGAAGTGTGCGAGATACACCTGGTATCTTTGAGAAGGTGCGCCGTTCCATGCAACGGAGATGCCGGGCTTGTCTCGATGCATCTGGCAAAAACTTTGAGCATCTGCTGTAGGCTCTATATTTGGCTTGCATTAGTCGCATGTGAGTGAGTAATTATCAATAAAATGACATGTAATGGTTTTGTTTCTTCTCTTTGTGTCAGTGTTATTTTAGACGCCCTGTAGCGGCTCCGGATCGTAGTTGCGACCCTCTGTTCGTTTGGGATTTTTTATTCTTATTGTATGACTGATCTACCATGTCATTTTGTCCACGTTATTTTGAATCACCCTGTATTTGCGATCTGCTTTGTATATTATCATTGGTTCCGTCGTCTAATATAATTCTGATTTCTTGAACAGATAATTTACTTACTTTTTGTAACATATAACGCAATTTACACACACACACACACACACACACATATATATATTATATATATATGTCATTTATCTTTTGTTTCAAGAGTTCTGTAATTTCTCAATAATTTGTCTGAAATAGTCTCCAAGTATTTTCTTACGCCGTAATTTCAGCACATTCCTACATCACCCATTGTTTCTCCATAAAATTAATTTCTATAATGAACTTTTCTTTTATAAACCTGGCTAACATGGCTACTATCCGGGAATTGTGTGTTGTCACTTGTTGCCGCTTCCTGTTTAAATACCATATGTAATATATTATTTTCTTAAGGAAAATTACTTTTTGTCCGCCAATACTCAATAGTTCTAAATAATTGACTAATAACAGTATTGAAATACCGATCGATCATATCTATTCCGTGGATAATACCAATAATGATGGAAAACGCAATATGTCAAGTAGTAGTCTGTTAAATTGTGACTACTTTGTATCTTTTTACAAAAGTAAAACATGATGTTGATTTATTGATCAATGTTACCTATTTTCGAGCGGTCTGGTAGCTCTGTAGTTAAAGCACTTGCTTTCAGACGTTTTCTGCTGCGGTCACTGGTTCAAATCCCGGAGGGTGAAGGAATTTTTGAGAGTTGCGTTTAATCATATGAGCTACGCCGGGACGTTCCGTGGTTCTGATTCCACGTTAAACTGTAGGTCCCTGAGGAAAGGAATAGGCCTTCCTAACTCTGACACAATGGCAATCCATTGTGGACTAAGTTAGTTGTTTTTATCTATCTATATAAAAGCCTTCTTTTGTCACTATGTCATGGCGACCGTCACGCTGACATAATGCACCAACAGCGGCCAGAGATATTACTGCAGAGTCGAAGTTACGAGGGTTATGTAATAACAACTATTTGTAACTATTTAGTGAAGTAACCACGAATAAAGGGATTGGCAGAGCGCTCAGAAAAGTATTTATTGTGTGCAAGTTAATATTTTAATTACTAGTTGCCTCTCATTTATTTATGCTAAGTAGATGTAGATATTTTCTTACATTCTCTATCCAGAGATATCACTATTATAATAAATTAAGAATAATGGATGAAGAATTTAGCACTCAAATTATATAAGATAATAAAAACTGAAATAAAAAAGAGGTAACTGGATGACAGGGAATTACCACTGGAGCGTGTACTTCATAACAATTAAATTAATAATAATAACAATACATCGTTTTTAGGTTATGAGCGTTATTTAATAACAATTGCATTTAGTTAAGCAACTGCGACGACATGGACTACCACATCACTGCATTCAACCCAGGTGATTTTAATTTTTTTTTTTTTTTACATTTTTATAAGCTACTTATATACGCTGTAGATGTTTTATAAGCTCGAAGAAACGAGTTTCCAGAACTCAGCTCTCAACCCGACATTCTGACTGGCACAGGATCCAGTTTTTTTTTTTTATTATTCTGCACTTATTATCTATTATAATGGCATAAACTTTTTGTAAGTTCTTAATAATTGGTTGTCATAAGAAATGCCCCATGAAAATAACATTTGCTCAGATTGTCATCAAACCGCACTGGGAAAACAATAAAGTTGGTATACATTCGACTAGACCAAGATCTATACGTGGACAGTTTTAGGAAGCAATTTCCAGTTTCCGATCATTTACTGTGTTTGTGGATATTACAGAAACTGCTGAGTATTTTGTTAGAGAGCTTGTGTTTTTTTGTTGATTTTATTAATTTTTTATTTTAATTCTACTCGTGATTGTTGTTCATTCCACTCGTATCTACTAATGGACTGTCATGTCTATACTGTAGGTTGAACAAAAAGATCGATTTTTAAAACTTATTTGTACGGAAATTGTTAGTTATTATTTGTATTTATGGTGAAATATTCCAAACCTGAATGTAACATTGAGTATAGAACTGTTCCATTCTAATTTAGGAGTATCGTGCTTAAACTGACGGTTTCCTAGTTCTAACTAACTTAAATGAATGTAAAAGTGTTTTCGAAATGACATAGAAATTCGCATAAATCAGTATATCAGTAGATCGTGGCTGTAATTACTTCATGGTGTAATGAATGTGGTAGAATTGAGATAACCTACAACCCGCTTTAAAATACTACCATAAGGCCGGGCGCACATTGACGCGCAGTCGACGCAGCGCAGCGCAGCACAGTTTCTGTGTCTCTATGTTTTGGGGCGGAACAGCGCGTATTGAGACGCAGAGCAGGGCAGCGCAGTACTGCGCCACGTTGTGATCACGACACAGAAACTGTGCCACGCAGCTCACTCGTGCCGGTTTACAACGTAACACTTCAAGCGTTATTTATAATCTTGCTTTACTTATAATCATTTTCAACTATGGAACAAGAAAAATTGATTAAACTGGTGCGTAAACAACCTGCGATTCACAATATCAGTCATAAAAAATACATAAAAATTAAATTTAAACAAGAAATTTGGACAATGAGCCCAACAAATGGCGAGTAAATTCAGCCACTAGCCACCTACAATTTTCACTTTTCTTTTCTTTTTTTGAATTCATATTTAATAAAACTTCGAAAAAGATAGATATATATAGGCTATTATCACATTATTTGTTTTCTTATTATTTGTACTACATCATTCAATAGTGTCCCCGAGAAACACTTAATTTGTTGACACTGCTTTTTTAGTTTCAAGTATTTATGTTCTGTTATATAGTTTTCTTAAAAATATAGTATGAAATAAAAGAGAGAAAGATTTTTATAAATGTCATGTACCGTCAAACGCTAAATAATTAAATAAATAACAACGAAAATACAGCGAGATTTTCTTCAGTTATAATAGATATTTGAGCTTTGTCGAGAAAATAGCAGGTTACGTTATGCCGTGAATCTCCGCTCGAGTCATCCGGAAATTATCTTTTGAGAATTCTCTTGTCACAGCAAAAGCCAGATGAGAGTTTCTTCTTTTCATATACTCACTTTTGCATAGTTTTATCTAACTCAGCTTCTGTTTAAGTAATAACAATTTTCCAATCTCGGCATCCCAATCTGATTCAGAAATCAAAAATCGAGTTTTTGCATCGACATGTTTTTGGTTACGCTTTATTGTCGGTTTTTCGCACAACACAATGCTTTGTAAACTGCGCTCTAATATGCGCGAGTAACTGCCAGACTGTGCTGCCCTGCCCTGCTCTGCGTTGCCCCTACTGCGCCACGCAGCTCAATGTGCGCCCCGGGTAAAACTTGGTACAGGTGGACTGCTTTATATTTTTGGTGTCAGAAGTGGGATAAGAAATCGCATTAATAACTAGCGGCAATCGTTTGTATCTGCTAGGTAGTTGGTAATTAACAAAACTAGAAATCTCGTAGTTTTAAGAATAGCAAACTCGCAGCAAAAAGCGGGTTCACAGATACCGATGTCACATGCTGTTTGTTCCTCTGTTTCATCACCCCTGTTGTTTGACATTTTATTTAACTGTCTATCCCACAGTACTCGCAGAGGCAAATGTGGTGTGCAAACTCGCCACCCGTAGGATGGTAAAGGTCAGTGGGTCGGAATGAGGCCCGCGGCGTCTTCATTGAATCAGCCAGAGCCGAGCCCGCAGGCTGCAGACGTGTGTGGCCAGAGCAAACACGTGCGGCAGCTGTTAATGCGGCTACTCACGGGCTCTAGCCCCACCTCCGACACCGAACTCTCAAACAGCTCCACCTACCTACCTACATGACGGAAATTTGTGATTATGTTATCAGAAGAAACTTGCAGCACAATTGGTAGTTAGTGTTTTGGGTCGTGAGACTGGCCTTCCTAGTAAATATAAAAGATTCCTTGCTGCTACTAATGAGAATTCTTATCCCACTTCTGACACCAAAATCTGAACCAGTCAATCTGAATAATAGAAATTTATAATACTGTTTGCTAAAGAAAAATATAGCACAGACAAGTCACAAGCAATAATTAATCAGTGTTTTGGGTCCTGAGCCACTCCTACCTAGTAGAAATAAGCGCTTATGGATACCACTAACGCGATCTCTTATCCCACTTTTGACACCAAATTATACATTGTACATCTATACACTAACCCAGCTTACTACATAGTGGAAATTTGTAATACTGTTTCCTAAGGAAACTTGGAGCAAAGGAAGTTACAACCACTGGTCGACACTGTTCCGGGTCGTCAGATAAGCCTACATAGAAGTCAGAACCAATTGTTTGCGCAAGTCATACGATAAATCATTCCGAGCGTGGTGGGTGATCGTTTAACGCTCTGGCCTCGCATTCGGGAGGTCGCCGGTTCGAATCCCCGTCCGGGCATCCAGATTTGGGTTTTCCATGGTTTCCACAAATCACTCCAGGCGAATGCCTGGATGCTACTATCAAAAGGCCATGGCTGAATTCCTTCCCGTTCCTTGTTCCAGTCCAATCCCGCCTCTAATGACCTCGACGTCGACGAGGCGTAAAGCCATAAGTAAAGAAAAGATAAATCACAACTATCAAATATTCCATCCCCTACCGGGATTAGAACCCGAGACCGGAGTCAGCACTGTTGAAGGAAATCACCCCAACCACTGAGTCACCAGACTTCTCGTTTTTATTGATCAACATATTTGTAATATTAACGGAAATACGAGACAGTTTTTATTTGTCTCCTTCACTAAACCCATCATTGTAACTAATATTCTGATACAACGTAGAGCCTGCAAAATTTCTTAACCGCATTGAGAAAGAATGAATCTTGGACTGGTCATCGACAGCAGCAAAACACATTAGAATAAACCCAGAGACGATTGCCAATAGATAATTAGGGTTTGGTACAGGATATTTTGTTGGGTAATGCAACATGGAATGAAGGCAGATGCCAAAACGAGTCACCTTATTCAACACACAAATAGAAAAATGAAGGTTCTGTATGATTGTGTTGTTACTTGTGCTAGGGACGCTTTTAAAAGATTTTGGCACCATATTTGATTGGGTAGAAGCCCGAGTAAGACTTAAAAATCGTGCATCAATCGCAGAGGGTTTCGACGGGAAGTACCACGGAAGTGCGGGAGCTGGAATTGAAAACTTTGAATATGACGGTGTTATACAGGACTCAGATTATTGATGTCGAACTCAAAAAACCGAAATTTCAAAAGACAACACGTCCAAAGAGCCAGTATCAGCGTGTAAAAACATTACATAATACCTCGGCTATACTCTAGAAGACGATATGCAACCAAAAAATTATAAACTTCACGAAAGTAGGAGAAATGATAAATAGCATCCTCAGACCATCTCTTGTTCTTCACCGAGCGTGGTGGGTGAGTGGATAGCGTTCTGGCCTCGCATTCCCGAGGACGTGGGTTCGAATCTTCGTCCGGGCATCCAGATTTGGATTTTCCATGCTTTCCGCAAATCACTCAGGGTGAATGCTGGGATGGTTCCTTCAGAAAGGCCACTTCCCAATTCCATTCCCGCAATTAATGACCTCGACGAGGCGTAGAGCTATAATAAAAAATAAAAAATTTTTTTTTGCTCGACGTCACACAGAAATCAGGCTATATAACATCCTGGCTAACCCTACCCTACCGTTTGGCAGCGAGGCCTGGACACTCCACAAAGGCGACGAACGGAGGCTAATGACGGCTAAGAGGAACAGCTGATTAGAGAAAACGATCAGACGGCATCCATAAGGAACTCGCAGTTAAACCTCCTCCAAATTGCTAAAAACGACAGAACATCTTGAACAGACCATGTATTGTGGATGAAGAAGAGACGGATCGCATGAAATATCCTCAAATACCAACAGAGAGACAGAAGAGATATAGGAAGATGGATTGAGACCATAACAGGCAAGCAGACCTAACATTGAACAGCAAAAAAGAAGAATAAATACACGAGTTGGAAGGGAAGTACTGCTAGATTTATATGTCGAAATTAGGGAGCGTCCATAAACCACGTGGGTCGGTCTAAGGGGGGTAGGGTTGGCTGGAAGGCTATACTGGGCTGCGTGGGGGGGGTGGTTCCGAGCCAGGCCACGTAACTTTCCTTTCGTAACATTTGTCACAGTTAAAATGAGGAACAGAACTCACAACAGCATGTGAGTATTTATTTCCCTCAGTTAATTATCTCCGTATGTAATTTGCAATAGTCTGAGAAGAGAAAACAGTACATAATGTTTTCTGGAATCAAAAGGGAAAAAAGCTACGTGCTATGTTGGTGAGGGAGGGTTGGGGGGTAGGAGGGTAGAGGCAAATGCCACCTCGGGCTCCGTGGGGGGGGGGGGGAATGGGGGGTTCACAGGAGGCCAAAATAGAGCTACGTGGTTTATGCACACTAACTGATATGATAAAAGAGCAGGGATGGAATTGGAAGACAGGAGGAGGGTGAAGAGGGTGCTGGGAGTGTATGAGGCGTATATTAGTGATGAGGCCTGGGTGGGTATTGGTTGAAAAGCTGCCGATAGTACTTAGAACGGAATAGATGAGTATGACCACAAGCTAGCACTCGATTTTACTGGAAAGTAAATCAAATAATCTGTGGATAATTGAATCACAAAGGAACTGATTGATTCACATCAAAGAGAGTTAAGTAGAAATTCTCATGAATATTTGAAGCTATGAAGTGATATTGCCACTGGTGGTTTGGTTTCACGGGAAAAAGTGATAGTCCAAAATCGGGCTGCATGAGTTATACGTTGGTCTTTTATTTGATTGAAATGCAAATTTTAGGTATAATTAATTAATTATTAGTATTCTTCCGGGTTGTCGACTAAAATATGGCAGCAAGTATTTTTAATTAAATTTTCAAGAAAAAATTACTTGTTTTTTTTTGTAAATAAATTATAATTTATTTCGGAGAGATATATGTAAAGAACATAAAAAGTTTTGTTTGCCTATGTGAAAGTGACCGCAAGTAAGGGATTGCCAGCTGTTGAAGTCAGACAGAGGATGTGATGTGCTAACTCTCTCTCGCTCCGACTTTTTACGTTATTTACGTGTCTCTGTTTCAAATGTATTATTTTTTTATTTAAAAAACAATTTTATTAATATTTAATTAAATATGCTTGCGGCCACGTTTTTATAGGCAACCCTGCAGAAACATATTCTGCTGCTAATAATTACACATAAAAATTGCATTTCAGTCAAATAACAGACCGGCGCATAAATCATGCAGCTGGATCTTACACTATTACTTTGTCCATTGAAAGGCACCACCAGTGGCAATTTCACTATACAACTTCGTATTTTCATCAGAATTACTGCTTGAAATTTTTTACTGTTTGATGTAAATGAATCAGTTCCGTTGGGTCACTGTTCTCTATAAATGGAACTTCCTGATTTGCTTTCCTCTTAACTGGTGAACATGATCATCTGTTCTCTTCTAAGTACTATCCGCAGGTTTTCAACCAATAACCACCTAGGCCTCATCACTAATACGCCTCATACACTCCCAGCACCCTCTTCGCCCTCCTCCTGTTCTCCAATGCATTCCATCCCAGCTCCTTTATCATGTCAGTTATTGATTGTGGTGTGTGGTAATTTTCACAGATAAATCTTGCTACATCCTTTCCAACTCGTGTATTTGTTCTTCTTCTTCCTCCTGTTCTGTTATGGTCTCTATCCATCTTCCAATATATCTTCTGTCTCTGGGTTGGTATTTGAGGATATTTCGTGCAATCCGACTTTTCTTCATCCACAATACATGGTCTGATTGAGACGTTCTGTAGTTTCTAACAGTTTGGAGGTTTAACTGTGAGTTCCTTAAGGAAGCCATCTGAACATTTTCTCTAATCAGCTGTTCTTATCAGCAGTCATTAGTCTTCGTTCGTCACCTTTGCGGGGTGTCCAGGCCTTGCAGCCGAACAGCAAGGTACACTGGTGTGCCAAAGACATTATGACCATCTGCTGAACAGAGAGTTGGTTCACCTTTGGTACGCGATACAGCAGTGATTCGTGTGCTCTGAAACACTTGTGCCTGCACCAGCATTGTACTCTGCTGTCAGATCTGCCACAGAACACCGCCTATCCCGCTTTAAGCCTCCGACCTCCACGTTCTGTGATGAGGCGTGGACGTCCACCACCTTGTCGCCCAGTCGTGGTTTCACCGTCCTTCAACCACTCTGCATAGATGCTCACTACAGTAGCACGCGAACAGCCGACCAGCCTCGCCGTTTCCGAAATGCTCGTTCCCAGCCGCAGTGTCTACAAATCATTAACCCGTAATTAAAGTGACCTGTGCGCAGATATCTCGTGGCAGATACCTCCAAAAAGCTAACAAGGACTCCATGCCACGCCGAATCACTGCTATATTGCACTCCAAAGGTGGACCAAAACACTATTCGGCAGGTAGTCTTAATGAATAAATTCTTCTCGGGATTCCAGCCGCGTTAAGATGTCACACTTGTGGGACGTTTCGAAGGCGTCTGTCTCAATCCTCATTTTCAACCAAAGGCCAATGATAAACAGTTTATCACAGACCATTCGTTAAAAATGAGGGCTGAGACGTTTATCATTGACCTTTCGTTGAAACTGCGGGCTGAGACGTTTATCATGAACCTTTGGATGAAAATGAGGGCTGAGATGTTTATCATTGACCTTTGTTTGGAACTGAGGACTGACACGTTTATCATGGACCTTTGGTTGAAAATGAGGGCTGAGATGTTTATCATAGACCTTTGATTGAAAGTGTGGGCTGAGACGTTTATCATGTACCTTTGGTTAAAAATTAGGGCTGAGATATTTATCATTGACCTTTAGTTGAAAATGAGGCTGAGACGTTTATCATGGACCTTTGGTTGAAAATGAGGGCTGAGATGTTTATCATAGACCTTTAGTTGAAAATGAGGGCTGAGACGTTTATCATGGACCTTTGGTTGAAAATGAGGGCTGAGATGTTTATCATAGACCTTTGATTGAAAGTGTGGGCTGAGACGTTTATCATGTACCTTTGGTTAAAAATTAGGGCTGAGATGTTTATCATTGACCTTTAGTTGAAAATGAGGGCTGAGATGTTTATCATAGACCTTTGATTGAAAGTGTGGGCTGAGACGTTTATCATGGACCTTTGGTTGAAAATGAGGGCTGAGATGTTTATCATAGACCTTTGATTGAAAGTGTGGGCTGAGACGTTTATCATGTACCTTTGGTTAAAAATTAGGGCTGAGACGTTTATCATGGACCTTTGGTTGAAAATGAGGGCTGAGATG
Organism: Vandiemenella viatica; assembly: GCA_031002005.1. Lineage (NCBI taxonomy): Eukaryota > Metazoa > Arthropoda > Insecta > Orthoptera > Morabidae > Vandiemenella > Vandiemenella viatica. The sequence goes on from CM061918.1 coordinate 135,611,694, forward strand.
TTTATCATAGACCTTTGATTGAAAGTGTGGGCTGAGACGTTTATCATGGACCTTTGGTTGAAAATGAGGGCTGAGATGTTTATCATAGACCTTTGATTGAAAGTGTGGGCTGAGACGTTTATCATGTACCTTTGGTTAAAATTAGGGCTGAGATATTTATCATTGACCTTTAGTTGAAAATGAGGGCTGAGACGTTTATCATGGACCTTTGGTTGAAAATGAGGGCTGAGATGTTTATCATAGACCTTTGATTGAAAGTGTGGCTGAGACGTTTATCATGTACCTTTGGTTAAAAAATAGGGCTGAGATATTTATCATTGACCTTTAGTTGAAAATGAGGGCTGAGACGTTTATCATGGACCTTTGGTTGAAAATGAGGGCTGAGACAGACGGCTTCAAACGTCCCACAATTGTGACATCTTAAAGCGGCTGGAAGCCTGAAAAGAGTTTATTTATATACAACGCCGTGAAAAACTTCGATCTTAAAGGTGGCCATAATGTTTTGGATCATCAGTGTAGTTCTTAGGCTGTACGCTGTACGCACATTAATTTTTTCTAACAGCATCCAACGCAAGATTAGCGACTTGTAAATGTTGTTTTGCACAATGGTTGTCACGAGCACCTTACCTGCTAGCGATCGGTCGCGATTGCACCAGGTCGGGCCCCGCCCCTCCGACTGGACTCATCTCTACGAGCAGCGAGCCGCCGACTGCCTGTTGCGGCGGCCCCAGCATTGCCACCTGTGGGGGGGGATCCACCTGACAGGTGGGCTCGCCCACCGCGTCCCCGTGATCAATACCGGGCCCGCTACGGAGCCAGCATCCAGCCAGTCCGGCATTGATCTGCCCACTAAACACGGCGCCCACGCCGCGCGACCAACAATAGTCCACGTCAGCCCTGTGGAGTCAACCTTTACTCGGTTGCGATGTTCTGTCGCGCTATGACGTAACGCTTTTCGCCTTCGTTGCCCAACTTACGACCAAAGATGTTGTTCTAGATTTTTTTTTTTTTTTACTTTTAGTTTTACGCCTCATCGACGTTGAGGTCATTAGAGCCGGGATGAGATTGGGGAGAAGGAACTGGAAGGAATTCGGTCATGGCCTTTTGAAATCGCCTAGATTGACTTCGTGAAACTATAGAAAACACAAATCTGGATCCCCGGCGTCCTCCCGTATGCGAGGCCAGATGTTGTTCTAGGTTATGCACATTTTTTAATAACAGTTCTATTTAGCTAAACATTCACGAGTAAATGAACTTTTACCACACCAAAACTAAAGTATGTATTTCGTAAAAATAGACATGTTAATTATTAGTTGCTGTTTCTTAATTAAAATTCGTCCGATGTAGATATTTCTTATACTGTGTGTACAGCGATATCGTTATTACAGTAAGCTAAGAAATATCCACATTACATCATTTTCAAGATTATGAGCGTTATTTGATGAAAATTATACTTATTTAACAAAGAAACGAATTGGGTCCGCAAACTTCCGCGGTCGTTACAGCCATCATCACAACCCTCTGGAGAAAACCACAAACAGGTGGCTGAAACGTTATATTTCGATAAATTGAGGCGGTTCAACCCGGACAATCAAGACGAATTGCTAAAATACTGCGTTCAACACGTCGGTTTTGATGGAGTTACAAGATATTTATATTCGACGAAGTCACTATTATAATATCCCCGAAGAAATGATTTGTCGAAACACTGAAATAAAAGTATGTACTGCGGTTAAATTAATGTATTAATTATTAGTTGCTTTTACTACTGATGTCACTACATATATATATATATATATATATATATATATATATATATATATATATATATATATATATATATATATATATATATATATATACAGGGTGAGGCATTTAATATGTTTTCTGGAAATATTTCGGAAAGAAAGCATTTTAACAACTAATAAGCTATATAAAAAATAATCGTACAGTAGGAGGCTACAATTATGTGATATTGGTTTTTTCACATGTGGCGCTGTTGTCGTTACAACAAGGTCAACTTAATTCTTTTAAATGGGAACCCCTTTTTTTTTTTTTTTTTTTTTTTTTTTTTTTTTTTTTTTTTTTTTTTTTGAAGATTCCGATTCCTCATGAAAAATAAAAATAGTTTGCTTAACTCACTTTTCTGTTAGCCTCACAGATGGCGCTGTAATCGCGAAAAATGAATATTCGCGTTTTTTGTGTATAATTTTAATTATTGTTTAAATAATTACATGTAATGTTCATTCTGTAAACATGGAAGGTAATTTTAAAGGATAATGACGAAATTGATTTTTTAAATGCTTCTTCTTACTTATTTGCAGCCATGTCTATAGCAGGTGCTCAAAAAGGTGACCATTTACTTCCAGACATTTTCTGACCCTTTGCAGAAATGATGCCTGAACAGCTCGAAGTGTGTCAGAAAATGTCTGGAAGTAAATGGTCACCTTTTTGAGCACCTGCTGTAGACATGGCTGCAAATAAGTAAGAAAAAGCATTTAAAAAATCAATTTCGTCATTATCCTTTAAAATTACCTTCCATGTTTACAGAATGAAAATTACATGTAATTATATAAACAATAATTAAAAATATACACAAATAACGCGAATATTCATTTTTCGCGATTACAGCGCCATCTGTGAGGCTAACAGAAAAGTGAGTTAAGCAAACTATTGTTATTTTTTCATGAGTAATCGGAATCTTCAAAAAAAATAGGGGTTCCCATTTAAAAGAATTAAGTTGACCTTGTTGTAACGACAACAGCGCCACCTGTGAAAAAAACCAATATCACATAATTGTAGCCACCTACTGTACGATTATTTTTTAAATAGGTTATTGTTTGTTAAAATGATTTCTTTCCGAAATATTTCCAGAAAACATATTAAATGCCCCCACCCTGTATATTTGCTCCTATCAGTCTTTCGACTGGTTTGATGAAATCCTCCATCTCTTCCTATCTTTTGGTAACCTTTTCATCTCTACATACCACTTACAACCCACGTCCTCAGTTATCTGCTTCATATATTCTAATCTCTGTCTTCCTCTACAGTTCTTATCTTCAATTGTTCCCTCAATTGACAAGTTAACCAATCCTGCATGTCTCAAAATATGACCTACCAGCCTGTCTCTTCTATCTGTAAGGGACCGTGCACAAACTACGTGGCTCGGTCCAGGTGTGGGGCGGGGGAGGGGTTGGCTGGAAGGCTACGCTGGGCTACGTGGGGGGAGGGGGGTTCCGAGTCAGGCCACGTAGCTTTCCTTTCATAACATTTTTCACAGTTAAAATGAGGAACAGAACTCACAACAGCATGTGAATATTCATTTCCATCAGTTAATATTCTCCGCATGTAATTTACAATAGTCTGACAAGATAAAACAGTGCAAAATGTCTTCTGGAATCAAAAGGGAAAAAATCTACGTGCTGCGTTGGGGAGGGGGGGGGGGGGTAGAGGCAAAAGCCACCTAGGGCTAAGTGGGGGGGGGGGGATTCACAGGAGGCCAAAATGGAGCTACGTGGTTTATGCACGGCACCTAAGCTTCTTCCACAAACTTCTTTGCTTGTCCTCGGTGGTTTCCCGCCTCTAATGACCTTGACGTCGAAAAAGAAAAAATAACAAAAATATTTTTCCACGCCCCATCACCAATATTCACCTTGTACACTACCACAAATCTTCCGCCGTCATTCTGCCTTCCAACAAAAATATCATTTCAGCTTCTTTATCATATCAGGCATGAATATAAATTTGTATTTGTGCGCATGCTGCTGTATATTTGCAGTTTGACGTAGATGGCTGCGTAACAGGTTGCCATGGTATTTGACTTGATATATGAAGTTTAGCGACGAAATTGACTGTAATAATTCGTGCCGCGCGGAGTTGAAACCCCGATATGGAAAATGTTGTTATTGACTGAAATGGCGTTTAATATGTTTACGCGGAAGCGCAGTAAATGTATCGGAAACTGCGTTATTTGGAACGCGCCTTTGACGTAACGATGTCTGCGCTTTTTAGTTAATATTGACGCACTACAGATAGAGCTCGGGGCTATATTCGGGAGGACCCGAGTTCAGATCTCCGTATAGCCATCCAGATTTTGGTTTTCATAGTTTCCGGTGCACAGCCAGGCGAACGTCGGAATGATTCCTTGAAAAGATCAGAATTCCTTCCCGTTACTTGCCCCATATTATCTTGCACCCTAACGATCCTGATATAGACGATCCGAAAACCCTCAAGCTAAAAAAATTCTGTGTACGGCCTGTGTTAAGAACAAGTGGTGGTAAGGGACATGATTTCCTGTTAGATACCTATTGTTGATTCTAACCCCGGGGTCCACACGCTTGGCACTTGCCACAAAATCCAAGCCTCTACAGTACAAACGGTTGGTTAATTCAAGGGAGCCAAACGATATACGCTTGCTAGTACTCCTGTATGTTCTGGAGTAGCAAGCATGACGGATGTAGAGGTTGTGTCGGCAATAACTTTTGGCCTAACCTATTTTATTAAAAAGAGAGAGAGAGAGCAAAAAAGGTCGTAGATGTTAAAAATCCATGGAAACCGTACCAGATAATTATTATAATTTCATTTATGAAACTATGATTACTATGTATCTTCATGTAGGCCTATGTAGGTATTTCATTTATGTCTATAACAGGGGTGGCAACATTTTTCCTGCCCGCGAAATTCATCACACTTTTACAATACTGTATATATTTATTTTATAATGGACAAAGTAGTGAAAACCAATGTTTTAAAAATATCCGTTATTTGTGCATCCATATATACACTATTTAAGTGTCGAAATAATGAGAAAAAATTAAGTTTGATTTTAAAAAAATATTCTAGTGAACATATAATTTTATATGCGACCCGCGGAGTTATGATGCATTTCAAAAGTGGCCCGCAAGATCATTTGAGTTGGCCACCCCTGGTCTATAAGCATATTGTTTCATAATTAGAATTGTATAGTAATTATTGTTTTAACGGCGTTATAATGTCTGTATCAATTATTTTTTGATTGCAGAGAATTTATGGAGGAAGCATTAAATGAGCTGCTCTTTGAGGCAGCTGTGCAGTTTGATAACTTCTGCCAGATGAGCTATGCTGATTCTGAATATTCGCTGAATGAAATTTCACCTATGATTTCTAAAGAAAATACAGACTTAGCTGTACTATACCAGCTAAATTAATAACATTTATACCTAAGCCAGAGCGAATAGAATTTGTCTTTTCTTGAAATGTTTACGAAATGTGACAATCAGAAATTCTATCTTTTTTTTTTTTTTTTTTTTTTTTTTTTTTTTTTTTTTTAAATCTGCCTGACAGTTTTATTTTAAACTTCAGTAAGATGATTCCAGGCATGAGCTACTTTTTTTTCTCTATGGTCTTTATTCTTCGGGTCAAAAATGCAGGGTTCTACTTGGTAGCATTCGGGGAATTTTAAAATATCCTTGTTGGGCCATTTACTCATTTTTCCTGCGGCACTTAGATCACAACAAACAGGAACGCACGTCTGTCCGCCGTCAGTGCACAAACGATACTAAGTCCGCACAAACGTGTAGACGCTTCGCAAGCGCTTGTCTCAAACTTCCTTTGATTTGTGCCAAAAAACCGACACTCGGTCGGATCAGCCACAAGTGCTAGCGAGCCTACTCAAGCCAAGCCAAGCGCCCTGTCCACAGGTTTCAGTTTGTAACGGCTTGACGAGGTTTGCCGAGCGTGTTCCGGCCAAAGATTTTTTTTTTTACTAGTTTGCTAATTCTGAAGGTGTCTTCCCGGCCGCGCTGGTTCCCACCTGGTCGTGGGAAGAGAGCCGCATTTGCTGGCAAGGATGGCGCGCCTATATCCACCAACACTAAGTCAACAAATCATGTAATGAATTTCATTCCTACTTCAAAACTAGACACAATCTTTTGAAAGTGTTTTGTTCCTCCGATTAATACAACACAACTGCCTCGTTAGAACTGGTTGTAATAATTATTAATACGGCACAGTGTGTGATATTATCAGACTTAAAGAATTGACCAGTTCGGTAGCAGCGGGAACGGACAAAGTAAGAACTGTTGAGACAGACAAATATCACAAATTATGAGACAGATAGAACGTGATTTATAATTAGGGTTGACAATCATATTTTATTATAAAGTATCATTCTTAATTTTTGATCGATATACTTCAGCCTAGCCACAAATTTTACGGAAATATTTTATTTCTCATAAAATATACAATTTGTGGAGCGGAATGACATTGTTAATTTATTTAAAAATTAGATTTAGAATATTTTACCTGTTACAAACCTTTGTGATGACCCGAAATTTAGGAGCTGGTTCGAAAAGGTCCAAAAATATATTTTTAAGGCAATAAATATCTAAACATAAATTACTTTTCTTTTAAATGATTCTTAAGACTTCCGCTGTCTTTGTACATACTTTATTTCTTTACGGGCTATGCCGCGTCGTTTATTTGATTACCTTAGCTTTCGGCTGCTATACTCTGAAGAAGGCTGTAGTATAGCAGCCGAAAGCTAAGGTAATCAAATAAACGACGCGCCATAGCCCGTAAAGAAATAAAGTATGTACTTTTCTTTTCTTTCATACAGACTACTTTTTATTTTCCTCTTCCGAACTAAAATATACTTTATTATAAAATGATAATTCCAAGACTCGCACAATAAATGGTCTGCGCACAGGTTTCATTATTTTTAAATTGAATTCATTAAATATTATTTACTAAAAACTTCTTTGAATCAAAGAAAATCTATTTTGAAATATAGTTTATGAAGTAACACCTTACATCTGCATGTTATTTAAATTGAATGTCGGTAATTTTTATGCACTAGATTTCCCTTTTGAGTTTACGGCAGCAATATAATATCTCTGACGACCAAAGATTAAGGTTGGCAGTGCCAGCTAAGCGGTAGAAAGCTATTTGGAGTTTTCAATAAAGAGAGATTACGCAAGAAGCAAAAAGAATTGTCAGATTATGGTGTAAAAATGAAATAGTATTCATTGGTTTATAAATTGAAACAGACAAAGGAATTGTATAATCTTATTCGTGAATTATTAAGTAATGTTAATAATACTCTTTTTGTGTTAATGAAACTAACATTAAATTGTACAATCCATTAATTTTTTATATTTTGCGAAACTGATCGAATAAAAAGTCAGTAGATTTTTTTAGAAGTTGTTTAAAAAATTATGTCTTTTAAAAAAAAGTATTTTTACGATATATTTGATATCAGTTTCATCAAGTCCTCTGTCGAATGATACTTATAAATTCTAAAGGGGGAAACAATCGGCTAAATTATCAGATTTGTTAAAATTGTTGTTTTAATTTTTTTCCAAAACCTATAACTCCAGAAAGCCCGCAGCTTTCTTATAATCTTTAGCGAGCTACGAATCACTGCAAACTTTGAAATTATTTATTAATTTAGAAAATAAAGTCTTAAAATAAAGAGTAAACACCAATTTTTTGGGAGATGTTATTGAAATCTATACTTCCTTTGAATGAATACATTTATCGCGATCTATGCGGCCTGGAACACGATTATAAATAACGTAAGTTTTTAAGATTTATATTTTATTTGCTTTGCTTTTCCTAACGGCATATTTCTGAGGCATTATTTCAGCCGCATATAAGCAACTGAAACTGTGTCAGCCATTCAAACGCAAAATAAAGATGTTACATCTCGTGAATATTTTTTGGTCTGTTTATATCGCGATGAATGATGCCTCTAACATACGATACAATGTATGTATTAATGCGCATGTGATTGGAGGTTTGATTTTTACCGACAATATTACCAGCTTTGTGGTTAGGTTGGAATACAGCCTGCACCTGGATGACAACAGAATCATTTTGCTACAGCGCAAGGCGGAAGGAATTACATTGAGGGTTACTGAAATTATTCTATTTAGTTAAGCAACTTCAATTCACTTATCAAACACTCCGCTCAAACATTCAAAAGACGGACCAAGAGGCCGGTTACAGAAAATTGTAGCTTAAAGGAAAATTTTATGTAACCTTCGAAGAGTTAAGGCGGAATTATTGAGAAAAATCCTGCAACATGCGACGTAAATATTAAACAAGAAGTTTATTTATTTATTTGTATTATCACCCTCGGTGGTTTCCAACTATTCCAGTGCAATGCTACGAGTTAGCAAGTCATTCGCATGGAATAATAACAAGTTGTCTTATTGTCTCGGAAGGTGAAAGCTTTCACAATTGCCCTGATTCACCAGATAGAAATGTACCGTCGGGAACAAAGGCTTCGGTATCGGGTATTTTTCCAATCCAATTGTTTCGTCGTTCCGTATTCTCTCTTTCTCGTTTCCTTTCTTCAACTGTACCGGGCCAGAAATATGCCAACGTCAATGTTACTTTAATCTGTTGCATCGCCTTCGTAATAACTACCAGGATGAGAGGTGACACTCTGGCCTCGGATGGATGTGGGTTCGAATCCCCGGACATCCACATTTCGGTTTTCCAAATCACTGCAGGCGATTGTCGGAATGGTTAACATTTGGCGGCGAATTTTCTTTTCTTTTGGGCCCAGAAGTCCTTCATTCGTTATGAGTTGTCCTCTTTGCGCTCTTTGCACCAAGGAGTCAAAATTCACTTTTTTTTTTTTTTGGACGGGGGTAAATCTGTGATTTCCCGACTTCCCGTAATCGTGTCACCAACATGCTAATGTTAACTGTATATCTGTAGCTATAACTATGACGAGTACCGCTTGGAATGCTTTTTTTTTTTTTTTTTTTTTTTTTTTTTTTTTGCTGTCGTCAGTCTTTCGACAGGTTTGATGCAAATTTCCATCCCTTCCTATCTAGTGCTAACCACTTCATGTCTACATACCCCTTACAACCCACGTCCTCAATTATCTGCTTCATATATTCTAATCTCTGTCTACCTCTACAGTTCTTACCTTCGACTGTTCCCTCCACTAACAAATTAACCAATGCAGTATGTCTCAAAATATGACCTACCAGCCTGTCTCTTCTTTCTTTAAGCTTCTTCCACAAACTTCTTAGATTATACTTGCATCTTCTAATATATAAAAGTAAATGCTTTTTGTTTGGTTTTTTTAATTCTTATTTTTATTTTTTTTTCCTATGTGCTTCATATAATCACACAGGTTTTATCCGATTGTGTTGAAACTTTTCATACTTATACTTCAAAACAAACAGAAAAATACTGTTAACGTTTGATTCACAAAACCCTAAACCCTCTCCTTCTTTCCCCCTCACCTTAATTTCTCACAACGTTGTTCATACAAACCCACAAGGTTTTTTTTATCCGATTTTGATAGTACTTGGGGGGATTCCATTAATTACGTGGGTGTTTTCCGGAATTTCCGAACCCCCTCGCTCTTGCGATGAGATTTGGTCTGACCCCCCCCCCCCTCCCTTTTTGATTTTGATGACGTGACATCTTGAGGGGACCCCTCCCTCCTATTGACCGACCTCGAAGTATTTTGAACCTTTTTTTTCCCTGCCCCCCTCTCCCCTTTCTCCGTGCCCATAGAATTGTGCCCGTGTTTTGCTGATTGTTTCAGCGATTTTCTCCTTCTTGCTGTAGACTTCTTTGTTGGATCTCTTTTCCATGTAGTATTACCAGAACTAAATAACAGTTATTTCGTGTGTTATTCTAAGAGCGTGTGGTACTGTTGCCTGAGCAGCTGACTTTCGATTTGCTGCGCATGCGCCTTTGTCGCGGCTACCTTAACCCGGTAGTCCTACCGGGTACAGGGGACCTGCGGCTTTACGGGGAATCCGTCCTAGCGTACATCACACGAACAGAGGAAAGCTTTGGCGGAGGTGACTGTCAGGTTAATACTGAACTTTACGATTCTCGCATATTTATCTGACTCGCGTTTTAATTCTTAATCTTAGTCTTTGATGTTTTTGCTCAGTTATTTCTTCAACAGACAATTGCCTTTTAGTTACACGTCAGTCCCAGCCGAGATCGAGATTCGAACCGAGGACCTTTAGTTGCCCAATCACGCGCTTTTTCGATTGGGCCCCCATGCCTCCAGTAGCGAAATCACTGACTATACTTTTAGTTTCTGTCGAAACCATCTTAACCAAACCTCCATTCTTACAAAGTTGCGGGAACCCACAAACATTTCGACTGTGAAAACTAATTTACCTTAAAATGAATACTAACCCAATGTTACTTTAATCTTCATTTCTCACAGGTTTTAAATACGAAATTAAACACACCTAACTTTTCTCTTAGGGCCACGGAGTGTACAATGTTCAACATCGGGCCTGTAGTTTTCCAGTGAGTAGCGTTCATGCAAACAGACAGTCAGACAAAATTTTCAATATCGGTTGATTTTTTTTCTTTGTAAATAATTATCGTCTTCTTTACAAAATGCTTTTTACATAGGCCTACAGTTTTTTCCATAGTATAATTCTATTAGTTTAAACATCAGAGATATCACCTATGATACTAATAAGAATTTGTTCTGCAGAAGTTTCTCACCAAAAACGAATAACGATTGATATTTTCTTCCATATTTTTCATGATGTAAGTAAAATATCTATGTTTAGATTCTCGGACTGTAAAACTAGGACTTTTTTATTTAAGAGGATGTGGAATCGGATTTTGGGTGAAAAAAAATCTATTTTCGTTTTATTGGCTTATTATATTCCGCCAAGTTTCCTCTTTAAAATGACGTATCATGCATGGCACTACTAGAATTATAACTATTTTATTTTTATAGACTTGTGAGATCGGGTATTGCGCTTTTCTTATACACTTCTGACCCTAAACTATGGAATAGGAATGTTTTAATCTTCTTTCTCCGTTCCCCGTAAGTTTTCTTTTTACTTCTTCTTGGGACATTATCTCAGGTACTGGTGAACCCAGAAGTATGAAATTTGTATGACATAGTCACAAGGGTTTCTTTTACGTACTGAAATAATGATTTTTTAATTACTTAATTTACAAAGATTTAGAGGTGATAATCTAGTGAAAAGTGATGGAAAAAATTTACTTTAAGGTAAATATGAAATATCTCAGTAAGTAAATACTTTGAGAAAAAACTGTTGTTTCAGTATTGTTACAACATATGTGCATACAGTAAAAATTTTCTATCTCTAGCTCCAGCAGTTTGTGAGAAAATGTTCCATATATTAGGCATATTTTAACATTAATGGGATAGGCGATTCCGTATCCCCTTAAGACTTTTGGCCATATAAGCCATAGAGTCATTTACAAGTGTATCATTGTCTCTTCGCTTCATGTGAATATGTACTATATCCTCGAAGTTCCATTTACTCTCTAGTGTGAACAACACAGCACAGACACAACACTAAATTAAAACCACCCTTGCCCTCGGAAGTATTCGAACCGGTGACCCTTGAAACGCGAGGGCAGCTCGCCTAGAATGTTTTTAATAACTGAATTTGATTTTAGATCGCGGAAATTTTTACTGTTATGAAAAATTTTCTTAGTAAAGTATAATTTGAAAAGGGAATAACTACTATCTACTTGATTGATATATTCTGTGTTCAGCTATCTTTCGTGTAAAATTTCTCTGAATTTTTGATAAACTTCCCTGTCAATTATCTTCTTTCAATAAATTCTTAGGTTATGTTTTCACTTGGTTCCGGTAACTTGCAAGAGCCCTCAAACCTAAAATTAAATGAAATTGTATTTTGTGAATCATTTGTAGTAGGCTGGAGTTTGGTTGAATGTGATCTTGTGTGTTTGTTTTGTAATTTACTGTAAATCAATGTATACAGAATTTGTTTTATGAAAAGAAACTATCTAGAGGCCATTTAATTTGTTTAAGGACAGAATTGTACGAGAGAATTGCTTAAATGTTTGTAATTCCAAGTATTAAGTTACGATGTCTCAAGGAAAATTTTCTACAGTTTAAAATGGTGAATAATTTTGTGTTTAAGTATCTTTAATTTCCATTTCTGACCATTTTGTAATGACGATAAATGATCATGTATTAATTCTGTTTGTTTTTAATATGTTTCAGTCGTTTAAGTATCGTTAATGTTCGAGAAATATCTGGTGGAAGCTTTTGAAGTGTTCTAGAAATTTCGATGGAGTTTATACCGTATAAAGCGATCATCCGAGACAGAGAAACAATTTATACAGACTCAATATACGACGGCGAAGGACTGTATTGTCTGTGGAAGGAGTGTTGTATACAATCGCTGGATTGTATGTATGCATGTAAACAGTATCTTTGACGTCGTGTTTATGAAAATAAAAGCAAGTTTAAACTGAACTGTATCGTGGACTAGTTATTTATCATATTAATTAAACCACCAAACATCTAATATGGTCTGCTACATAGAACACAGCATAAACATCGAATGCCCTTCTGCCTACATAATTAAACAAAAGAAACATGTAATTTTAAACGAAATTATATTTCCCTGCCTCACGTTATATATATATTTTTTATGTTTTCTTTTCGTATTTGTGTGCAGTTATTTCCTCAACAGGCAATTGTTTTTTAGCTCGCGTCGCAGTTACGCATCCTTTTAATGATATAAGTGCAAATCAGCCTGTACAACTAACATTCGGGTATCATCGGACAATGGAGGAAGGAATATATGGTCGGCCGTAGAAACATGGAGAATAGGCACAAAAACCTCAAGGGAATCGTACGACAACCATGGCACCGCAATTTGATGATGGATTATTATGTAACTCGACGAGACACATCAAAAATGAAGAATAATTTTATATATATATATATATATATATATATATATATATATCGTGTTTAGCTGTAAGTGAAGTGTTTTGGGTTGAAATTCAGAAGAAAAATTTCCCCAAAGTCAAATTTGATTATAAATTCTTATGTAACACGACGATACAAATCGAAGATAAATAATAAAAAATTTCGATATCTCGCTTAGTTCGCGAGATATACTGTCTCCAAATTAAGGTTGTTAGGTTATGATGCGGACTGGATCAAAAGATAATTTTTCTGCACATGCAGACTGGGTGTTATTTCAATTTTTTTTTTTTTTTTTTTTACTAGTCCATTTGATTAGGTTGAAACGCGGCCTGGACCAGAATAAAACCTCACCAAAGGCACAAGGAACTATACCTGTAACTAATTTTTGATATTTGATATCTAGAGAACTAAGGGAGATATCAAATAATTTTACTCTTGAGTTTCGATTAGTTAATCAGTCAATTTACATGAGAATCAATCATCAAATAGCATCACCATGGCCATAATAGTGCTGGCCACCTCAGCACACAAAATTCAGTTTAAACTACAGTTCTAGCTACAACAACATTGGTAATATCAGGATTCATAGTTCAGGAAGCATAAATTATCACAACTAATTTCAACATATACCTTCAGCATAAACTGCAATTGAACTATCGTAAGTGCCATAATAAATTCATTGTATCGCGATGTAAACTTGACCTGAAACTTATCTTTTGTGCTGCTTACTAGTAGTAATAGTAGCCTAAAAAAAACTGAGGGACATCATACTATTTTGGGAACAACAAATTAAACCTTAGTAGCCTCATGAATTGAATAAATTAATTATATGTTCTAGACATTTGATACTACACCTAAACACATGAAATGCATCGCGAACTACATATCGGGCAACAACGTTTGTTTCATCAGGTTTAGTACTTCGCACAGCACAACTTATCACAATTAATTTCATCGTACACTTTCGGTGTAAACTGAAACTGGAGTAACGCATGCAGAATACTATATTCACTGTGTCGCGTTGTAAACTTGACTCACTTTAATTAAACTTTCGACACTTGTCTACAATAAGACTAGCTTCTCAGGTGGAAGGTAGTAACATATGCTAATTGTCCACACTACACTAACAAACAATTGAGAACGATATCATCCTATTGAGAGCAATGAATAACTTTATAGCGATAGACCCTGATGTTGCAGTTACCTATCAGATACTTCAAAACAATAATTACAGTGTGGCTTACTTATGAAACCATATTCCAGATTTTTTCCTGTCTTGTCTGTTTGTGCAACCGTATGCAACCCAACATGGCATTATAGAAAACTTTGAAATATTAGAAAATGAAATGTTCTCAGCAGCAGACACAGTGCAAACAGCCCAATGTTTTGGGGTTATTCCTATGTCCGCCGCGCATGCGCAGTAGGAGACGAGTTTTTATGTGTGGATTCATAGATTTAACATTATTTCGTCTCCATATATTCCTTCCTCCACGCATCGGACACGCCGAATGTAGCCGAGCTAGTGAGTTGACGTCCAGTCTCCAGGGGTAAAGCATTGTATAAAAGTGGGTTGTATTAATGAATTTTGAGGTTGGCAGTCGGCTGGTCTGCTCTCGAGACAGCAGAAATGACGAGGGCGGAGAGAAACCGGAGCGGGTTTAAGTAGCGCGCGGAATGAGGGTCGCTATAGATCAGACGGACTTTCATTCCCCGCGCCCAGGCGGAAAGTCTCCAGAGACGTTGTTTGTCTGTGACAAAAGGCCGGATCAAACGAGCGGCGCGGGACCAATCAGAGACAGGCAGCGCCGGTCGCATTCAGTCGCTCCTCAGAGGAGGAGACGCGATGTTCGGGTTAATGAGTGACGCCCTATCTGGAGAGTTCCTTCGCGATGTCGACAAGAAAATTCGAGAATCCGCACCTAGCACTCAGTGATTTTTATCTGATTTGTGTTATTTGAAACCAAATACAGTTATTTTAAAAACGTTCTAGTTAAATACTCCGAGAATCGAAAGAGAGAAAGTTTGCTCGGATCACCAAATATATACAAGTGGTGATCAAATGAAAAGGTACGAAACGACGTAATAACGTAACAGTTAATATTTGCATATTCCGCCATGGGAGAACGTAGCGAGACATCTCGGGATGCGATTGGAGTCTCTGACTGGGATCGGAGCATGCGCGGGCACCCACATGCGCAGTAGAGAGCAGAGGCTCTTATCAAAAGCGGCGTCCAAATGATGCGGCAGTCCGTATGAGGACAGGATGGCGTACAGGTGGGGGATGTGTACTGTGAGACACTCCGACGCCTACGCAGGTCCATCAAGAACAAAAGACCGGGGCTGCTCACGGAGGGTGTGGTTCTGCTCCATGATAACGCGCGTCCACACGTCTCCAGAGTCACACACATGGAACTGGCCAAGTTCAAGTGGGAGACGTTGGACCATCCGCCCTACAGTCCGGACATGTCGCCCTGCGATTTCCGTGTGTTTGGTCCACTGAAGAAGGGGAAGCGCTTCAACTCGGACGACGTACTCGAGGACGCTGTGAAGGACTGGGTCTCGTCACGGCCACAGGAATTCTGGGAACAAGGAATCCTGCGGCTTGTTCATCAGTGGGATCGTTGTGCTCAGGCCTATGGTGTATATTTTGAATAAAGTCTACATTTTTACCCACCATGTCGTTTCGTACCTTTTCATTTGATTTACCCCTTGTATATATAAACGGATAGTAAATAATCGTGGTTCAAACTTTTACAGAAAAAATTCCTATTACCACCATGTTGATACCTGTCATTTCTGATGGGTGTTTAAAATGATAGAATTATTACTGCGAAAAGACTGTATATTTAAGACATTATGAAAAACACGATAGTTTGTTCCAAAAGAATAAACAAACTATTTTGAAAATTTTGTCTGTCTATTTGGAATAATGCCAATCACTGATAAACTACTGCTCTTTTTTTCCAATGGCTTAACGTCTCGTCGACGTCGAGGTCATTAGGGGTGGGAAAGGACTGGGTACAAGGAACGGGAAGTCATTCGGCCACGACCTTTTGAAGGAAGCATCCCGTCATTCACCTGGAGTGATTTGGGGAAACCATGGAAAACCCAAATCTGGATGCCAGGACGGGGATTCGAACCGACGTCCTCCCGAATGCGAGGCCAGAGCGTTACCATTCACCGACCACGCTCGTTCGGTACTGAAAGCAGTTCCTTGGTGGTCAACCGCTCAACGACGACGAAGAATTGCCAACTGCAGTCATGAATTGGGCTTCCTCACAGACGGTGCATTTCTTTAACGTCCGAATACAACAACTTTGAGAAGGGTTTGGGAGATGTTTGAACAAAAATGTAAATTATGAATAAAAGCGGATGTAAATATGTAGAATATTGAAATAAATATATTTTAATCATATTCACATTATTTTTCTGCTTACTAAAAATCGGAATTTATATTTTTTCAAAAATAACTCTCGTAGACTGGAATGAGAAATATAGGAAACAATACATTAGGGAAAAATATAGTAAGGTAAGACTGAAGATTAGACAGATTTCGTTGTCTTCACGATGTTGCCAAAGTCTTCACGAGATTTACGTTGTGCCTATTATGCTTCAACTTTTTAACCAACGTTTCAACCAAGCTTTCGGGTCATCTTCGGGCATAGTGTGGACTCAACAGGAGTTAGTGGGCTATATGCAAAATATTTCCGATAAAATGGACAAGGGAAGCGAAGATGATAGCGTAGCATTAGGTTTCTCCAGGGGATCTGACAGAGAGAATTTTAATGTCATTGTGATCAAAAAAAGAACTACTGATAGAGATGAAGTAGTGATTTGATAGATGCAAGAGTCACGAGACAGTAGGAAGCAAATAGTTAGGGTACCAAAAGCACTGTCTAAACAGATGGAGGCGAAAATGCGAGTACCACAGGGAACTGTATCGGGACCACTGCTATCTGTTACGGTTTCCATTGAGAATTTAGGCTCTTTGCAGATGACGTAACACAATATATAACCAGATGAAAACGACACAAGACTGTGAACAGCTGCAGGGTGTCTGGACAGGATATACAATATAACTGGGAAGATAAATGCAAAGAAGTGTCAACTTACTAGTTATGCATGTAAAAACATTAAGGTTTTCGAATATTATAGGATGGGGAAGGAATTACATGCCGAAGACCTGAACTATAAATATGTTGACATAAATTGTGATAGTTATTTCAATTGGGGTAGTGGGAAATGGTTTCAAAATCCTTCACTTGTAGAGAGTGATGCGGGAATGCACCAGAGAAGTAAAGGAATAGGGTTAAAAAACTTTGGTCAGACCTTTGCTTGAATATGGTAGTGTAATATGGGACACACATTTTTGGTATCTAAAACAGGAGTTGGAGGAGGTACAAAGAAGGGCTGCTAGATTTGTCTCTGGGAATTGATATTAATTATTCAAGTGAATAATTGTGTTGATTGTTTACTATCAGAAATTAGATTGTTTGCAGATGACATAATGCTATATAAAAGGATCAAAATGGTCAACGATTGTAAACAGCTGCAGGGTGATCTGGACAGGATATCTAGTTGGGTTGGTAAATATGGGATGAAGATAAATGCAATGAAGAGTCAGCTTATTAGATACACAAATAAAAAACAAAAGTTTGGTTATGATTATAAGGTAAGGAAAGAATTTCTTGTTGAAGACTCGAAATGTAAATATCTTGGCATTACATTTGATAATAAGTTTAACTGGGCAGGACACATTGGACAGGTGGTAGGAAAAGGCTTCAAAATTCTGCACTTGTTGGAGAGAGTGATGAGGGGATGTACGAGGGAAGTAAAGGAATTGGGTTACAAAACTTTGGAGAAGGTGCAAAGAAGGGCTGCTAGATTTGTTTCTTCAAATTATCGCAGAATGCAATAAGTACCAGGTATGATAAAAGAGCTGTAATGGGATTCATTGTAAGACAGGAGGAGGGTGAAGAGGGTCATGGGAGTGTACAAATCCTATATTGGTGATGAGGCATGGAAAAATATTGCAGTAGGTATGAAAAGTAGTTCATGGAAGGGAAAAAAAGACCATGACCACAAATTAGCATTCGATTTCAGGTACAATGGTGTGGGAAGATTTTCTTTTTAGGTAAGGGTGTCAGGGATTGGAATGAGTTACCAAGGGAAATGATGAATAATTTACCAAAAACCTTGAAAGAATTTAAAGTTAAAATTTGTAGAGGGCAAACGTAGGTGGGTGCAGGATAGGGGGAAGATGGGTGTGTAGGGAAATTGCCACCGGAGCCTGTGCTCCATCGCAATTTAATTAAATATTATTACCATTATAATCGCAGAACACAATCATTGGAAGACGAGGGAGAAGAGAGTCATGGAAGTGAGTTGCATTGGAAAATTTGGAATCACAGAACAGAAAATTAAAAAAAAAAATTCTAATTGGAAAGTAGGTATGTCAAGAAATTTACTCCGAGATGCATGGTTGTTCGTAATTAATTTAAATAAAACAATTTAGCAGATTTCATATGGTGGCAGGGTAGGGTTGAATAGAAGTACATTGCGCTGCTAATATCGTTACGTGAGTGCAGATCATTCCACACTTGTCTGCGGCAGTGGGTTAGCCAGGTCTGCCAGCTGCCGTTTTCCCCTTTACACTCCGGGCTGTTGGCAACACTGTGTCGTCTGCTCGCCGGTGCGGACGGCCGATCAAAGCCTCCCCCTCCCCATCTCTCCCCCCCCCTCTCCCGCAGCCACTGGCTGAGCTTCTGTTGCGGCCAAGTCGAGCCCCGCACAAAGAACAAACAGACGGCGCTTTTTCTGTTGTCTCTGCGGCAATTACCCCGAGGCTATTAAACAAATAACACCCCGCAACCAATAAAGGCCTAACTCGAACGCCTCCCCTTAAATTGAAGCGCTGCTACTCTGGACTGGGGCAAATACAAGTTCCAACCCCGGTTTTTAATTATTTTTCTGTAATCTTATACCTGCAAGGCCGTATTTAGGATCTGTAGGCCCCTAGACTACACCTGTGGTAAGGGCCCTTTAGGATATATAGGCCCCTAGGTTATAACTGTGGTAAGGACCCTTTAGAATATATAGGCCCCCAGGCTATACCTGTGGTAAGGTCCCTTTAAGATATATAGGCACCTAGGATACACATGTGGTATGGGACTTTTGGGATATATAGGCCCCTAGGCTACACCTTTGGTAAGGGCCCTTTAGAATAATAGGCCCCTAGGTTATACATGTGCTAAGGTCCCGAAACATGGACTTTAGGAATACCGGAAAGAAAGAAACTTGAAGCATTTGAAATGTGGTGCTACAGAAGAATGCTGAAAATTAGGTGGACAGACAAAGTAAGAAATGAACGAGTTTTAGAAATGATGGGTGAGAAAAGAAGTTTATGGAAGAAGCTTACAGGAAGAAGAGACAGGCTGGTAGGTCATATTTTGAGACATGCTGGATTGGTTAATTTGTTAGTGGAGGGAACAGTTGAAGGTAAGAACTGCAGAGATAGACAGAGATTAGAATATATGAAGCAGATAATTGAGGACGTGGATTGTAAGGGGTATGTAGAAATGAACAGGTTAGCACAGAATAGGAAGGGATGGAGGATTGCATCAAACCAGTCTAAAGACTGACGACAGCAAAAAAAAAAAAAGGTCCTTTTAAGATATATAGGTACCTAGGCTACACCTGTGGTAAGGGCCCTTTAGGATATATAGGCCCCCTAGGCTATACCTGTGCTAAGGTCCCTTTAAGATATATAGGCACCTAGGCTACACCTGTGGTAAGGGCCCTTTAGGATATATATGGCCCTAGGCTATACCTGTGGTAAGGTCCCTTTAAGATATATAGGCACCTAGGATACACATGTGGTATGGGACTTTTAGGATATATAGGCCCCTAGGCTACACCTGTGGTATGGGATCTTTAGGATATATATAGACCCCCACGCTGTAAGTGTGTTACGGACCCTTACACAAACACACACACACATATATATATATATATATATATATATATATATATATAGGGTGTACAGGAATGAAAGGATAATCCTGCAACCGCAGATAGGCCACATCATGTCCTAATTTATGAAAAAAAAATTGTTTTAGTAAAAGTTTCGCCATTTTCGAGGTATCGATTTTTTAATCTTTTTCCGAAACATGTGACTTTGGTCAGTTTATTCCAGGTCATTTCTACAATTTTTGAACCCTTTCTTTTTTTTAATTTACTCAAGGATGTTTGACTCATCTAAAACACTGTTCTTTTTTCCTTAAAACGTTAAAAGACCTTTAAAATCTTAGGTTAAAAGTGTATAAATATTTATTCAAATGGCTGACTCTGGCAATCAGAGGTGAAAAAAAAAAAAAAAAAAAAAAAAAAAAAAAAAAAAAAAAAAAAAAAAAACGGAAAACTGTACTAACCGGATCGTGCCAATTACATTAAAAATTGCTTCATTATTGCCAATTTTTAAATGGTATAATTTTTTAACATTCCTTTTAATCCTATGTTTTTATGGTAGTTCTAAAGCACGAAGGTTCGTATTTTGGACCTTGCTAAAAAAATAAAAGCCTATCGAATGGAAGTTATGATTCAAGAATTTTTCCATTGTCTGGGACATTACAACAATGAATTCGTAGAAATGTATCCTGTTGAAATGGCTACAAAGAACATTGTTCTAGATGACTCAAACATCCTTGAGTAAATCTAGTGCTAAAAATATTGTTATTGCAGTGTTTTACAGGGCCAGCTGAAATAACATTTCACAGATTGGTAACACTGAGCACGCGGCCGAAATAACGTTCGGACCGCGGGGTTGGCAATAACGGCGCCGCATTCTCACGGCGCGCAAATGAAATCGCGACGGCCATTTTTAGAAGCTCGTTCCGCGGCCACAGATTAAACCGCCGCTAAAAATAACTCCCAGCTCAGACAAGGGGTGCGCGAATATGGCCGCCAGGGCGCAGCAGTGTGTACCGTAAAAAAAAACTGCTTTTACTAAGGTCGTTGGCAGTGACCTACGCGCTTTGTTCTGTAGTATGGCACCGCTGGGTTACAGAATGAAAACGAGATATCTAGCATCTCCACATATATTAATACGGAGGAGGGTATGTCTGTCTGTTTGAAATGACATCACCCAAAAACTAACGAACCGGTTTGCAAAGGTTTATCGCATTTCGAAAGCTTGAAATTCAGGAAAAAATTGAAAGAATTTTTAATTGACAACTCCTTCTACTCTGTCGAAGAATTTATTTCTAAGGTATCTAGAAAATAACTGCCAGTATCTTGTATAAATATAGTTCACATAATTAATTTACCATGTATGCTATGACTGTACATCTCCTGGTGTATGTATTTAGTTTGTTACGTAATTGTTTACGGTACCATATATGTTATGACTGTACATCTTGTAGTGTATGTATTATTTTGTTATGGATTTTTTTTTAAATGTACCGTATGTGCTATGACTGTACAACTTCTGGTGTATGTATTATTTTGTAATGGAAGTGTTTAATGTACCATGTATACTATGACTGTACATCTAGTGGTGTACTTATTATTTTGTAATGCAACTGTTTATCTGTAAATTGACAACTTTCCACATCTCACAGAGCCAGTCTCTTATATTGGGATCAATGGAAAATGAATGTATTGTATTGTATTGTATTGTGCTCTACTTTAAAATCCACAATATGACTTTAAACTGTGTGAACGGCCAACGGAGTAAGAAAGGATAACATATTCTTAACGTTAACAGCTGAGCGTCAATATAATCACGACCAGTGTTTGCACACAACTTCCGAATAAACAATCCAATTATTTTAGAAACTAGCTTCGGGCCTGTCAAAAATGGCGGTCGGAACGGAATATTCTGGCAGTTCATTTTTTTTTTTTTTTTTTTTTTGCATTTGTTTAATTATACACAATTGGTTTTACATAATTCTAATTGCCTTGATTTTGTTCTACATATGTATTTCATTTGCAATTCACATAGCAATACAGTAGTAACTTCTACTGAATTAATGACTATGTAATCAGTGAAATTAAAAACAAATTGGAAATCCCAAAAATTTTTGCTATCCACGTAATATCAGTTTTATTCCTGGTCCAGGCACAATTGAGCATGATGAATATGGAACTACTTGCACCCCAAATAATTAATACCTTCAGTTACATGGCGCTTATGAAAGCAGTTTAAATAGTTTGTAAAACTGATTTCAGAGTGAATTATGCTGTAACAAAATGTGTCAGTTGCGATTCTGGTCAACTTAGCCACAATGTAATAAAAAAGTCCCAGACGTGTATCTGCAGCAGTTTTCCAAAAATTCCAGAGAAGCAAAGAAATAATTTGGGAAAATTTGTAATTTATTAACTACCTGGCCCAATTTTTTTTTTTTTAATTCCAGACAATTGAACAATGTTTTCAACAGAAGTTGTAGAGAATTTAATTTCTAATTTTGAAAAATGATGGTAATAAAGTTAATCTCTGGTATTTCTGGAAAAATACTGACTGCAGTCTGGGACTTGTTTTATTACATTCACCAGATCAATAGCAACAAAATAAATGGAAATCGTGCTTTACTGCAACCTCGTACAGTTTTGAGATTGCATCATATTAGCGATGTTGCTAAATTTAAGGCAAAATCTTTTACTAGCCTTAACTCAGTAACTAAACATTAGCGGACCTATGTTTATATGAACGTTTTCCTTTAGTTTTACTAGTAGAATAACATATTAAAATATTTTCATCACCCTGTATAGTGGTTTTGATGAAAAAATGAATTCTGGTCCACGGAGATATCAAAAAAAAAATTATTCTTTATTTCCAATTTGTCTTGTCGAGTTACATAAGGGAGCGTGCATAAACCAGGTAGCTCAATTTTGGTCTCCTGTGAAGCCCCACCCCCCACCCCCACGTAGCACTTAGCTATTTTCTCTTTTGATTCCAGAAGACATTTTGTACTGTTTTCTCTTGTCAGACGATTGTAAATTACATACGGAGATAATTAACTGAGAGAAATAAATATTCACATGCTGTTGTGAGTTCTGTTCCTCATTTTAACTGTGAAAAATGTTATGTAAGGAAAGCTATGTGGCCTGGGTCGGAACCCCCCCTCCCCCCACGTAGCCCAGCGTAGCGTTCCACCTTAATCCCTCCCCCCCCCCCTGGACCGAGCCACGTAGTTTGTGCACGGTCCCTAAGAAACCATCATCAAATTGCTGCGCCACGGTTTTCGTAGAATCCCCAAACTAAAAAATAAATTCTCTCTTGAGTGGTGTTCCCGTCGAGCTGTATTTCTACGTCTCTTCTCGTCTCTCGTTTGACAGAGACTCCGCTGTTTTTCTCTCTGCTCTTCCGGATGCTCGACTTTTGAACCGCTGTCTCTGCCGGCAATTGTGTTATGCCTGCGATCCACAAAGGACGCTTTCAAGTCAGGGGCGGTGTAGGCTCCACCGCACACACGGCCGCTGTGTTGGTTAGCTAACTGCTCGGCTCGCGTGTCGAGAAGGCGATTAAGGACACCGGATAAAGGACTAAAGAAACAAGAGTCAATTCGGCAGTGTCAGACGATATTCTGCTTTCACTGGTGAGGTGAAGATATGCATTCATTAAACGGACCTAACGAAATGTTGAAAGGATAATTTTAATCAAGTAAAACCTAGGGCTTCTGTTGTTTCTCATATACATTAATGATTTGCGTGACATAATAAGGGGGATGAAAAGGTTATTTGCCGATGATGCTATTATTTATCGTGAAATTAAAACCCAGGAAGACTGCGCTTTGTTACAAGACGATATTATTGAAAATAATTGCTTGGTGTAAAGACTGGCAGTTGGAGTAAAACGCTAAAAAGTGCCAAGTCATGCGTGTAAGTAAAAAGGTGACACCATTTACCTCTGAATATACAATTAATGGTACTGTCCTTAGAACGGTAGATTCCGTTAAATACCTAGGAGTAACAATTCGTAATAATTTGTCGTGGAATGAACATATCGAGAATGTAATTGGGAAAGCAAATCGTATGCTCCGATTTCTAGGTCGTAATTTAAAACTTTTTTTTTTTTTTTTTTTTTTTTTTTTTTTTTTTTTTTTTTTTTTTTTTTTTTTTTTTTTTTTGCGAATATATCGAACGTTAGGGTGAATTTGAAGAAAACGATAGTGTCTAACCTTCAACACATAATATGCACAATATTCAAATCTGTTCTTAACATGTTTTATGGATTTCAAGTTACTGTGTCAATCTTTTTTTTCCAGTGCAGAAGCTGATCAATGTATTTTTGTTTTTGACCAACCTTAAGAGGTCTAAAAATGACTTAATTGAAGAAATAGATGAGATCCTGCATAGAATATCTTACTCGGTAGGTCAACATGGAATGAAGATAAATGTAAAGAAGAGTCAACTACACAGACAAAAACGACTAAAGACTGTTTATGATTATAAGATGGGGACAGAATTGCTTGTTGAAGACTTGAAATAAAAATACCTTAGGATCACATTTGATAGTAAACTCAAATTGGTAAAGCACATTGGGCAGGTGGTAGGAAAAGGTTTCAAAATCCTTTATTTACTGGAGAGGGTGATGAGAGGATGTACCAGTAAAATTACGGAATTGGGTTACAAAACTTTGGATATGGTGGTGTAGATTGGGACACACATTTTGGGAATCAAATACAGGAGTTGGAGAGTGTGCAAAGAAGAGCAGCTAGATTTGTTTGTGGAAATTATCGCAGGACCCAGTCAGTAACTGATATGATAAAGGAGCTGGATTGGGAGTCATTGGAGGAAAGGAGGAGGGTGAAGAGGGTCATGGGAGTGTACAGGGCATATGTTGGTGATGTGGCTTGGAGGGATATTGGTCAAAGAATTAGGAATAGTGCATGGAAGGGGAAAGGCGACCATGACCAGAAGCTGGCGATCGATTTCATGCATAATGGGGTGGAAAATTTTCTTTTGTTGGTAAGGGTGCCAGGGATTGGGAAAAATTACCATGTGAAGTGATGAACAATTTCCCAAAAACAGTGAAGGAATTTAAAATTAAAATTTGTAAATCTGAAAACTAGATGGGGGAAGAAATTTAACAGTCAAATTGTATAAGATAACTAGCGGAGTTCCCGGCGTTGCCCGGTATAGTTGGCGTAGATTTAACCGTACCCTATTTTTATTCCAGCGATGAGAAACATTTGTACAAAGTTTCACAAAATTCGCGCGAACTTTTTTTCAAATTAAAGCAAACCTAGATTCACCCGCTCCCTACCAAGAAGTGGGTGGGCTGAAGTGTATTTGCACGTACGTTGTTTTCATTCGTCCGAAAAGATCATGTATATCAAGCTTCGTTAGTTTGGTTAAAAAACTGCACTACTACAATACTGAACAACGCTAGATTATGTTAGGAACTCACATTTGATTCAGTTGCGAAGTGAATGGATATACTTTTGCTTGAAACGCCAGATCCTTTAACTCCGCAGATTCAGCATTTTATACAAATATCATAAGTGAATCGGGAATAATATTATCGTAAACAGAAAACTAATGCCAATTGCCAGAGATCGTGCTTAAAGAAAATCTCTGTTGTTTTTACGGCTATCTATGGCGTTTAAAAATTGAATTATCGCGAATCAAAGGAAAGAATACTTCAAGTGTTGTTTATTGCGCAAAATAGTTATTATTGTAAAGTTATATCATTGCTTTCATTAAAGGCTATGGTCAGAGACATTTGTTGTGTGTTTAGTGTGAAGTATGCAACATCTAGTCGTTCCATCTTTGGGATTTGTCATCATACGTTCAGAATTTCATTTAATGCTCCTGCGTTATCTAACGTTGAAACATAAGACATGCCAAACAACTGAATTGAGATTCTAAGCTTTAAAACGGCGAAAACCCCATCGAAATCTGCTCCGTAGTTTACGAGTTTTTATACGACCAATATGTCCGGTTTTCGTTTTATAGATATAGATAAAAAAGAAAAGAAAAAAGGGGTAATTAGATGACATGGGAATTGCCACCGGAGCATGTGCTACATCGCAATTAAATTAATTCTGAATAAAATAAGAAGTTGATTTTCACGACTTAATTTGTGTAGTACAGAATTAATTTGCTTCGTTTAAAAAAGTCTCGACGGTTTAATCATGTAAGTTGGCTTTCTGATGTATTTTGCGTTGTAGAGAGACCAATAGCGGAACTTAACTTGACAGAAATATGATCAAAAATACGATATACGTAGATTAGACTAAAATAGTAGTGTGTAGCATCGGAGCGATTTAATTGGCGTCTCCCCGAGTGTGAGGTCACCGTGATCTCGACTCTGAGGTCGTAAAGTGTGAGGTCTGTAACCTCCGCAGTCGTTAAGCTCGGAACGCGTAAACCGTAGCACCGCGGCGCCATCTGCGACTGCACTCTCCAATACACCCCCGAGCAGTCCTCATGAAACACAACCAAGTCTCCCGGCGCAAGTTTAAGAGGGGGAGAGTTACAACATAAACTTGAAAAGCTAGGCTCTACAACCTGTACTACAAGAATAACAGCTCTTATAAGGGCAACACTACACTTGTACATCTTGTGCCCCTTTCAAGGTACGTAATACCATTTGTTGCAGTATAGCAGCGGTTCTCAAACTTTTATGCTCCGCGAACCCCTTTTAAATTTTCCAGACAGTGGCGAACCCCCTAAAATTAAAAAAAAAGCTTTAAAAAAATAAAAAAAATTATTTTCATAAAAGTAATACACTTATACAGAAGATTGTTGTCAGTTAATGTGATAGATGAGCTTGTTTTTTGTCGCATGTTGACTCAATATCAGGAACAGTTTTACTCAATCTCATTTCATATTCGACATTCATTCGATTCCTGTATTTCGTTTTTATCATAACCAGGTGTGAAAACCCACTCTGACATAGGCTAAGTAAGTTGTCACGAAGGGTAAAAGGAAATTAACTGATTTACGTGAGATCTCCGGATATTCTTCCTGTCTTGCTGCCCAAAAATCAATTAAAGACATCTTTTTAAAATCAGCATGAAGAGTACGATCTGTGGACATTTCCAGGAATGATTCATGTTGCTTAATGCTCAATCTAGAATTTATGCTTTTGGTTGTGACCATAAATGAATTTCGATCCCAGTCTTCAGCATTACCGATACCTGGAAAATACCTTTTTCAGTTCTTCAGAGAGCTGAGACAAATGTACAATAATTTCAGCTTTTACTTCGGCATCCAGTGATAAGGTGTTGGTCGAAAAAAATTCATGCAGAAGAGGAAAACATTCAATAACACCTGATATCATGCAAGTTTTCAAAAATTCAATTTTTCTTATGAGGGCTTGTGTTTTATTCTGCACAATGAATATGTTACACGTGGAGCCTTGCATAGAAGCTTTCGTTTCGTTGAGAGAAGAGAAAATATCAGCTAGATATGACACCCTTATAAGCCAGGTTTCATCTCCAAATCTTAACTTGAGGTTGAAGTCACTGTCCTTCACAAATAAATAGACTTCATGACGCAGTTCAAAAAACCTAGCTAACATCCTGCCTCTTGACAACCAACGCACTTCACAATGTAAGAGTAATGAATCATGTTCACTGCCCATGTCCCGACATAATAATGCAAAAAGTCTCGTGTTGAGCGGACGTGCTTTTATGTAATTTATTATCTTTACGACCTCTGACAATACTGTTTTTAAATAATCAGGCATTTTGTTGCACGCCAGTGTCATTCTGTGCAATGCACAGTGCATACTTTTGGCTTCAGGAGCAAGATGTTTAATTGTAGTGATTAGTCCAGATATCCTATGTGTCATGGCCTTGGCACCATCAGTCGAAACACCAACACACCTTCTCCAGTCTATGCCATGTTCTTCAAAAAAATCATTGATGACGTTGAAAATATCTTCTCCTTTTGTCGTAGTATCCAAGTTCTTGCATAACAGAAAATCTTCTTCAGAAATGTTTCTGTGTACATATCTAACAAAACTAAGTACATTCGGCAGTCCAGTAATATCTGTTGATTCGTCAACTTGAATTGCAAAATAAGTATTTTGCATTGGTTCTGCTAGTTGATTTTCAACATTGAGTGCCATGTCGTGAATGCGCCTTGCGATTGTGTCATTTGAAAGTGGTATTTTATCCAGCAATTTTGCTAATTTGTCTCCTAGCACACAACTGACCATATCTTTAGCAGCTGGCAAAATTAATTCCTCAGCAATATTGTATGACTTGCCGGTCTTTGCAATTTTGTATGCCACTAGGAAAGACGCACGTAAATAATCAGCATTGGTAGTTGCAGTATTTGTCACAGTTTTTTTTGAAGATTCCATCTCCCTCTTTTTTCGAACAAAAAAATCGAAAGATGTTTTGTCTCCAAATGTCTTCGCAGCAATGATGGCTTCATCGAGCTATTTGCGGGAACTTCTGAATATATTACACACTGTGGCTCTGGGTACTGGGTGTCTTCTTTGCACACAAATCCAATTTTCAGATAATCTTCATCATATTTTCTTTTCTTTGTCGATGGAATGAAGTGTTCTTCTGGTTTACTTGTTTTCCGCGTATTTTCTTTCGAAATTGAACTTTCAGTAGACGTAGACACAATTTGACTAAACGAAGTTTTTAATGTTTCTGAACTGGATAACTTTTGAGTATCTGGGCATTTTCCGCGTATTGATCCGGTTTTTAACCACTGGTTCTTGTTTTCACTTACTTTTTAATCAAAATTACTTATCAACTTTATTTCAGCCGGCCGAAATAAGTGCGCGCGCGGAGTACCACTGACTTGAGAAACAACTATACTAAACAATGCCGCGCGCTTTTTGTCAGTCACAAATTATTACATAATTTCAAGCCATTGTAGCCCTTCCTTAAGGCATTATTTTCCGCCCCTATTGTTACCTAACCTAACACGATTGTGAGTGGTGCCGAATAATGGAAATATATAGCATAATGTAGAATTTGAACCTTGAAAGATATTTGGCGTTCAAAAATTTACATATTATCTATTAATACTTATTCGGCACATCGAGTGAAAGGAGCGATATTTCTTTGAAGGCATTGTATTAAATGATGCATGTCACACGCGTGATACAATCACTCTGCCACCATTACGTAAATCTCGCCGCGAACCCCCTATGATCAACTCGCGAACCCCTAGGGGTTCGCGTACCACACTTTGAGAATCGCTGCAGTATAGGATAAGCTGTTTTTTTCATTTAAAATGTTCCCGTCGGGAGTACCGAGCCAATAAAATACCACCAATAAAATACGTCACACGAATTTCGTACCGGGCGTGGTGGTGTAACGGCTAGCGCTCTGGCCCCGCATTCGGGAGGACGGCGGTTCGAATCCCCGTCCGGGCATCCAGATTTGGATTTTACATGGTTTCCCGAATCACTCCAGGCAAATGCCGGGATGCTACCTTCAAAAGGCCATGGCCGAATTCCTTCCTATTCCTTGCCCCCTATCCTTTCCCGTTTCTAAAGACCTCGCTGTTAAGAGAAGTTAAACAGTTAAAAAAATGGAGTGGAATTCGTTGGAAGACAGGAGGAGGGTGAAGAGAGTCATGGGAGTGTACAAGGTGTATATTAATGATGAGGTGTGGAAAAATATTGGTGTAAGAATTAGGAGAGGCACATGGCAGGGAAGAAATGACCATGACCACAAGGTGGCATTCGATTACAGACATAAAGGTGTGGGAAGATTTTCGTTTGAAGATAAGGAGGTCAGGGATTGGAATAAATTACCAAGAGAGATGATGAATAATCTAACAAAAACACTGAATGAATTTAAAGTTCAAAATAACAGAGAACAAAAATAGGTTGGAAGAGGAAAGGAGAAAGATGGGTGTGCTCCATAGCAAATGTATCAAAATAAATTAAATATAAGTAAATAAAGTCAATAGATCCCGTTTACTCGTTGACACTTAAGAAGGTTGAAAGGAGCGGTAAGGATCATTACTTTTCCTGTTGTCTTCCGCATTATTTGATTGAAGCTGCAGTCTAGGAAACAAAGAAAGAAGTTTTTCTCGCTTCGGCATTTTCTCCGTTTTTGCTTCGGGTCTTAGCCGTAATGACTCTACAGCCGATGAGTCGTGCTCCTCTGAACCCGAAGGTCCTTTCTTTGTGGTTCGGGGACCGACCGCTCCGCCAATAGCAGCGGGCGAAGACTACCTGTTGATTCCTTTCATCGGGCGTCGGCGAGTTGAGTGGTGATCAAAGAAGGTAAACAGACGACTCAGGAGCCATGAGCAACTGTCAAATAACCGCTAAAACAATCACTGTAGCTAGCACAGAGTAATTACTCTTACTGAATTCGCCAGTGATGAATGATTCCCTGCTGCGTGTTCTCCATTTTTCTCTATGGGCATGAAAGCTGAACCTTAGACCAAAATCTGGAGAAAAGAATTGATACTTTTGAAATGTATTTTTACCGAGAGTGGTGGGCATCACATTCGGGAGGACGCGGGTTTGAACCCCCTTCCGGGCATCCAGATTTGGATTTTCTATGGTTTCACGAAATCACTCCAGGCGAATGCCGGGATGCTTCCTTCAAAAAGGCCATGGCCGAATTCCTTCACGTTCCTTGTCCCCAGTAACATCCCTCCACTAATGATCTTGGCCGTCGACGAGGCGTAAAAAAAAAATTAATAAAAATGTATCGTCGTCTCTTACGCATATCTTGGATGTTGAATATCTCAAGGGGCATCATCGGATGGAGAAACAAAAAGAACTGCTCTCCACTATAAAGCAAAGGAAACGCAATATCCAGGACACATTATGAGAGGTACGAGCTAGTGCATCTCATCATTGAAGGGATGATACAGGGGAAAAGATCTGTTGGAGGGAGAGGAAATTAGTGGCCGACGTACATTCGAAGATTGGACAACTGCACGTCAGAATAGGGTTTCTATGCTGCAACATCACGTCTAAAGCTGTGGGGAGAACCAACTTCCTATAAGAGAAGGCGCATTAATAGGAAATCAGCAGTTATATATCGATCGTTGGTAAACATGGGATGAAGATACATGCAAAGAAGAGTCAGCTTATTAGATACACAAATAAAAAACTAACTGTTAATTATTAATATAAGGTGGGGAAAGACTTGCTTCTTGAAGACTTTAAATGTAAATATTTTGGCATTACATTTGATAACAAACTTAACTGGGCAGGACACATTGGACATGTGGTAGGAAAAGGTTTCAAAATCCTGCACTTGTTGGAGAGAGTGATGAGGGGATGCACGAGAGAAGTACTGGAATTTGGTTACAAAACTTTGGTCAGACCATTGCTCGAATATGGTACCGAGCGTGGTGGTGTAACGGTTAGCGTTCTGGCCTCGCATTCGGGAGGACGGCGGTTCGAATCCCCGTCCGGGCATCCAGATTTGGATTTTCCATGGTTTCCCAAATCACTCCAGGCAAATGCCGGGATGCTTCCTTCAAAAAAGGCCATGACCGAATTCCTTCCCATTCCTTCCCCCATCCTTTCCCGTCTCTAAAGACCTCGCTGTTGAGACACGTAAAGCAGTTAAAAAAATCGAATATGGTGGTGTAGTATGGGACCCACATTTTGTGTATCAAATACAGGAAATGGAGAGGGTGCAAAAAAGGGCTGCTAGATTTGTTTCTGCAAATTATCGCAGAATGCAATCGGTGACTGATATGATAAAGGAGTTGGAATGGGATTCACTGCAAGACAGGAAGAGGATGAAGAGGGTCATGGGAGTGTACAAGGCGTACCATATACTGGCGATGATATTGGAGCAGTTATTACAAGTTGTGCATGGAAGGGAAAAGATGACCATGACCAAAAGCTGGCACTTGATTTCAGCCACATGGGTGTGGGAAGATTCTCTTTTTTAGGTAAGGGTGTCAGGTATTGGAATGAGTTACCAAGGAAAATGATGAATAGCTTACCAAAAACGTTAAAAGAATTTAAAGTTAAAATTTGTAGAGGGAAAATGTAGGTGGGTGCAGCATAGGGGTAAGATGGGTGTGTAGGGAAATTGCCACCGGAGCCTGTGCTCCATTGCATTTAAATTAAATTTCTGCCAAGTGTTTAGTCAGAAATATGTATAAGTGTAAAACAGTTTTCTACTTGTGAAAACGAAGATCTGTAATACGCATAAAGTGCTGTTCCAGACCGCCATGTAAATATCATCACCCTAGCTGCACTGACCATGCCCCACACCATAAGGGCGAAACGCGTATGAGAATAAAGTAACATTAACATCAACAGTTGTTTCCAGACGGAATTTTGATTTATAATCTATAAAGGGATTTTTTTGATTATTTTGTCACCTTATAACGTACTTCCTCTTATGGTCCCATGCACGATTCCGAGGTAGGTGTTCGTATGTGTTATTATATATGCGGATAATTGCGATAGTGTGTCTGTTACGTGCAGAATGTTGTATGAAATGAGAGATGAAGAAGGGAGAGGGTAAAAGCCGCTGTCGACCCATTCAGACTTACTCCGATGATGCTATTATTTATCGTGAAATCAAAACCCAGGACTACTGCGCTTTGTTACAAGACGATATTACGAAAGTAATTGCGTGGTGTAAAGACTGGCAGTTGGCGTTAAACGCTAAAAAGTGCCAAGTCATGCGTGTAAGTAAAAAGGTGACGCCATTTAGCTCTGAATATACAATTGATGATACTGTCCTTAGAACGGTAGATTCCGCTAAATACCTATAATATAATTTGTCGTGGAATGAACATATCGAGAATGTAATTGGGAAAGCAAATCGTATGCTCCGATTTCTAGGTCGTAATTTAAAACAATGCACTCCGGAAGTTTAATCGATTGCGTGTAAGTCGCTAGTGCGTCCTCACTTAGAATATTGGTGTTCTGTATGGGGTCCCAATCAAAAGGTGTTAATGGAGGCATTAGAGAAGGTCCAAAGAAGAGCCGCCCGATTCGTGACAGGTATATGTAGTTGGAGGGAAACAGTAAGTGCGATGTTGAAGGAGTTAGGTTGGGAAGATCTGAAACACCGAAGGCGTTGCTCTCGACAGAAGCTAATTGAAAAATTCACTACTGGATAGGTGCAATGCACCCTCCACCACAAACTTTTAGTGAATCACGGAATAATAATAATAATAACTCTGGTTATTTATTCCTTCTCTTTACAAAAATATGGTTCGCTAAAGTATACGAAAATGAAAAAACTACATCAAAAAAATTCAGTAAATTATTATGATATTTACTTTTCGTAAAGATTGTACCGACATTACATTAAAAACCTCATAAAAAATCCTAACCATACTTTCTGCTTAAAATGAGACACTAAAACTTGATTTCAATTATGTAGAATATTTCATCTTTGGATTAAAATTCTTAGTTTTATTCCGTAGCTTTGTGATCAATTGCTTGGTTAACTTCTTAACTTTTCTCCATTACCTTGCGTTAAAATATACCGAAAATAAAAATCCGAATTTTCCGATAGCTGGTGGAACAGAGAAGATAAGAAAGCAATAAAAAAAACGAAACTTCGTTCAGCACAATTCCTTCGCAGGCGTAATAATTGCTACTCGGAAAAAGAAAACGTATTTACTGTATGCGGGTGAAACGACAGCCGCTAAACTCGTGATGTCATGACTACATCTTTCAGACAGCTAAACAATTTTAGAGGTATGGAGACACCCTGGTGATTTGCTTTGCCGCCTCTTCGTCAGGCGTTCCCGCGGGACGGAGCTAATAAGGCTCATATTCGCTTGAAACCGCCAGCGCCGTTTACGTTCGCTCGCAGCGTAAATTGGACGCGATTTACGACCTTGCTGCTCGTCCAGTGTTTGTTGCTACTGGCGAGCAACCTAACACGGCCAGCACTGCTCTGCCGGACAAAGGACCTAAATTTATCCCGCCCGTCACACGATGTACCGAAAAGCTCTCATTCCTCGCTTTTAACTCAAATCACTGACGGCGTCATCAAGCAGAAAAAGAATTGTTTTAATGACGAGGGACGGCCTGGGCCGTAGAGATATAGCTACCAGAACTGCCAACAATCTGCACTAATATTATAAACGCGAAAGTAACTCTGTCTATTTGTTACGGTTTGACGACTAAACGAATGAAACGATCTTGATGAAATTTGACAAGGAAATACTACGTGTTATTAGGTAGGAGCTGCATGATTTTTTCGAAATAAATAACATATTTTGAAAACTAACTGCACGGTGATAGACAGACGAATAGTGTGTGTGAGTTCCTGTAATGCTATATCGGTTACTCAGGCTTTGTTTGTGTGTGATCTGTTGATAAGTTTCCTGTACAGGCACAACTTATATCTAATTCCAGCAATAAAATTCTAGGTCCACACGGACGTACTCCAGGGTAGCAGCTAATTATTGTTATTTTCTGATTCACAATTTTCAGCTTATCGATGTTAAGGATATTAGTGCTCAGAAAGGAACGGGAACGAATTCGGCAATGGCGTTTTGAAGCAACCATCCCACCATTCGCCGGCAGCAATTTCGGAAAATCGTGCAGGAACTAAATCTGGATGACCGGACGGGGATTCGAACCCACTTCCACCCGATTGCTTGACCTGAGCGTTACCACACATCCACCGGGCACGTTGTTTTTTGCTTTTGGTATTGGAAGTGTTAATTCCTCCCCATCTAATTTTGCGATTTACAATTTTTAATTCCTTCAGCGTTTTGGCAAATTATTCATCACTCGGTAATTTGTTCCAATTTCTGACACCCTTACCCACAAAAGAAAATTTTCCTACTCCATTAAGCATCAAATCGAGTGCCAGTTTGTGGTCATCGTCATCTTTCCCCTTCCATGCAATATTACTAATTCTTTGATAAATATCCCTGCAAGCCCCATCACCAACATATGCCTTATACAAACCCATGATTCTCTTCACCCTCCTCCTGTCCTCCAATGACTCCCAATCCAGCTCCTTTATCATATCAGTTACCGACTGGGTCCTGCGATAATTTCCACAAACAAATCTAGCTGCCTCTTCTTTGCACACCCTCCAACTCCTGTATTTGATACCCAAAATGTGGGTCCCAAACCACACTACAAAATTGAACCAATGGTCTGACGAAAGTTTTATAACCCAACTCCCTAACTTCTTTGGTACATCCTCTCATCACCCTCTGCAGTAAATGAAGGAATTTGTAACCTTTTTCTACCACCTGCCCAATGTGCTCTGCCCAGTTGAGTTTATTATCACCTGTTATGCCAAGATAACACATCAAACAATTATGCCTGCACTCTATAATCGTAAACAATTTTTAATTTTTGATCTTTTATCTGTTTCTAGCTTTTGTGCAGGCAACCTTGTAACATGATGTAGAGCAGGGGTGGCCAACACGTGGCCTGCCTTGAATATTTTTCCGACCCGCGAGATTCACCACACTTTTACAAAATATATTTATTTTATAATCGCAAAAGTACTGAAAACCAATGTATTAAAAATTACATTATTTATGCATCCATATTTTCAAAATTTATTTCATTTAGATATTTTTATATATCATTTTTAGTGTTATAAATTTCTTTAAAATGTGCATTTAGTATCACTATTATTATATTACCTATGTTTACATGTAAGAATAATAGTAAACACAATAATAATTACTCATTATGTTTCAATTTTTCACTCTAAAAAATGTCTATAGAGGGTGTAAATGTAATATAGGGATATATATTTTTATGTGTGGCTCGCGGAGTTATGGCGCATTTCTAAAGTAGCCCGCAAGATCAACTGAATCGCTAATTGCAGAAAGGGAACATGTCCATTTCGTAACAAAAACTTTTTTTCCGGAAAAGCCATCTTTCAACTTAGCCCTTTCGTTCTCTGCAGAAAGTCACTTAAAAAAACATTTAAATAATATGCTTCTCATCCCAAATAAACACAAAATTTAATACTGAGTAGTCTACCGTACGAACGTAATACAGTTTTTGTCATGTCCCTAAAACTTATCAAACTGGACATGTTCCCTTTCTGCATTTAGCGATTCTTTACTGGGTTGGCCACCTCTGATGTAGAGGAATGTTTTAGCCTTAATTTTATGAAAAATTACATAATAATTCAATTAGTTCGGAATTAAACGAAAATAGTTTTTAATAAATATTACTAAAATAGCTTTAATGGAGGTATTTGCGGCTAGATTTTGGTCGTCAACTCGGTTACAATGCATTGCTCTAGAAAAAATATCGCAAATAAGTATACATACCGCAGTAAACAAAACTTCTTAATAAAAGAGAGCTGTTTTATTTTAATATAACCTTTACATGCAAAGTGATGAATCTTCCCAAAACTCTACATATATGGAATGAGAATTTTCTGGTAATCGTGGGTCTAATTGTCTTATGGAGTGAAGGAGTGGGAAAAATGGGGAAAGGGTATGTATGAGCTATTGGAATAAATTGTCAAGAAAAATGATGAAGAGTTTTCCAAAAGACTAGAACGGTTATTAAAATTGGTAAAGAACAAGAGAAGTTGGGTGGAGAAAATGCACTCAAAAAATCAAAAATTAAAAAAAAAAATCGAAGACGAAAATGGAAAAAAGCTGTTCAAGAAAATTGCCAGAGCCATCGCAATTAAGTTACATTAAATTAGAAAAGTTATAAATAGATTCTCAGAGAGAGATGATGGATAATTTTAAGATATGTGGGGTTGGCTAATTTGTTAGAGAAGGGAATGGTGCAAGTTAAGAACGATGTTAAGTACATGTGGATATGTGGGAAGAGCAGAATGTGTAGGGATCAATACTAATATCAAACCAGTAGAAATACTAACGATGTGAAACAAAGTATCGTAATAATTTATATACTCTAAGTTGACCGCATTGTATGCCGGCATATGACAGAAAACCGTATAAAAATTCGGCGAGTATTTCTAAAGTTATGAGGATACTAAGACATGGACAGAGAAATGCATGGTTTTTTTTTTTAATACTTGAAGATGAAACGTTAATGGCTACCAAAAGTGGCATAATCGCAACCTATTAAAATAATAGACGAAGAACCTCAATATTACCACAAACTGGCATTCGATTCCATGCATAAGGTTGTGGAAAAATTTTCTTTCACAGATAAGGGAGTCAAATTTTACTTACATAAGCGATGAATAATTTACAAAAAAAAAAAACCTCTGAAAGATTTAAATTTAAAATTCGTAGAGGCCAAAAATAGGCGGGTACAAGAAAGGTGGAAAATGAGTGTCTCCATTACAATTAATATAAAAATCTCGGGGTATCGCATTGCTTTTCCGATGCCGGTGCACCATCCATTTGACCCAACCTGGAGGGTGAGCGGTAACGCTCTGGCCTCGCATTCAGGAAGACACGAGTTCAAATCCCCGTGGGGACATCCAGATTTCGGTTTTCTACAGCCGAATTCCTTGCTGTTCCTTCTCCCAATATTCTACCGGTTCTGATGACATCGGTATTTACGAACCGTAATGCAATTGTTATTAAATAAGGTTCGTAGCCTTAAAAATGATGTAATGTAATACAGATTTCTTATTTTCCTGAAACAGTGGTATCTCTGGGCAGAGAAAATAAGAAAACATCCACATTAACCAAATATAAATAAACCAACACCAATTCATACTTAATACTTTCATTTAAACATAGTACATACTTTTCTTTCAATGTTCGGGCAATGCATTTCTTAGAGGTTGCTTAACCAAATAGAATTTTTTATTAAATAATGTCCATAGCCCCTATTTTTCCGTAACACATCTGGTCGCTGTTGGTACGGTGACGAAGGCTGGGCGTGTGAAATCAGACTTATGGACGCGATGGCACAGCGACGAAAATAGCCTTTTGTATAGAAGATTTACAAAGTAGACTAATCACTCCAGGTGAACACCGGGATGCTTCCTTCAAAGGCCATGGCTGGACTCCTTCCCGTTCCTTGTCCCCAGTCCTTTCCCTCCTCTAATTACCTCGACGTCGACGAGGCGTAAACTCATAAGCAAAATAGTAATAATAATATTACAAAGTAGACAAACAGAATTACTAGTTAGTCGGTTTCATAAATAATGAGCCAAGATGAAATATTGGCTTCCGTGTGTTTTCCAGTGAATCATAAAGTGTTAAACGAGAGAAATAAAAATATATATATGGAAAATGTTATCTTCAAGTCATCACTGATTTAACTATCCATCACAAGTGCTGAAATGGACATAAACCAAGAAATGAGTTACTAAAACCCTTCACATGGAGTGCTCTGGTGTACTCGTATGTTGCTGAAAAGCGGTCTTTCAGGAAGTCACAGTTAGAAGGGATTGAAGCTTTAGAGATGTCGGATAAAAGAAATTTATTTGCGAAGCTAAAGAGATAAATCGAGAGCTGCCGAACAGCGTGAGGAAGGGGAGAAGACGAATTAAAAACATAAACATGATAAAAGAAAATTTCAGGGGAAAAGATCTTCTAGGAAAAGACCCGATACGGAGCAAAATATCGAATAAGCACAAGAGGTAGAAGAGGATAGGAGATGACAAAAGATTGTACCGGAATGATGACGATAGTTCTCTGTTTAACACATTCATAAGAATGTAGTTTCTTGCAGTGAGTGGTCTGAAAATTTTCACATTCTGATATTTTTTTAAATAAATCACATGAAAATACCAAAAACTATAATAAAATGATTTAATCGTGACAGAACTGGAACTGAAAAGAAAGGCTAGCATATATGTCACTGTTCGCTGACGAATAATGGATACCATAACTTAAATCAATTCCAAGTGGGAAGAATAAACAAGTGGAATCAAGGTACGTGCAAAATCCAGTTTAAAACAAAAGGGGGGAATAAACATGTTAAACTTCTATTATGCGATGGTTAACTGACGCTTATTATAGTTTAGGAGCGAAATGCGGGAGTAAATTGCCTCAACCATGTAATGGAACTAAGACATTAAACTGATTTCTCCAGGGATCGATGTTTGGCCCGCTACTAATTCGCCATTGCGGTCGATGTTGGTAAATGCTGTGCAACAAGCGGAGTGGATGGCAGACTTTCCCACTAGAAAAAGTTAATCACATCTTTAACAACACGAAATAATTTATAAGAATAGTGACTTGGTGAATATGTGGTACTAAACCAACGATAGTTTTTGACAAGTATTACTACAAAACAGGATATTTCCCAGTCCATGTAGGACAATTTACCGTAGTATTTCCTCAAAGACTACTTTTTTTATCGTTTCGATGCGGGTGATCAGATGGGAGCATCTTATTACTGCCCGAATCACCTAGTGGGTATTAGACCTGCCACGTGATTTAAGCTACCACTAAAAAAAATGCCTCCCCCCTTTAGGCGAACACTATTAATACAGCATTCTCCAGGGATCAATACACGGACCAATTCTAATTCTACTTCACTAGCTAATAGTCAGATTGGAGGTATTTTAAGGCTGATCTTCTTGTATCGTTTGTTACAAGTGTCAGAAGGGGATCGAAAATTGCGTCACTCGCTTAAGTAAGCACTTTTGTTGAATATGTTCCACAGTGCGTAATCAATCCTTAATTTGACATGGCTAAATGAGGGGCAGGACAAGAGAACCTTTTACATTAATCAGTAATCAGATTGGAAATCAGGAACAAAACATATAAGGAAATTGACTCGTTCTATTCACTGAGCACTTGTTATCAAAAAAGTTCTCCAGGTATCCATTCGTTAATCTTTACGTGAATCAGCACTGGTCACAAGCAATCAGACACGAGCATATCAATGCGTCTCGGTTTGCAGAACGGCGGCCCAATCTAGCCTCTTGACTTCAGTAATACGAGAAACCGCCTCAAAACTTTCAGCTAACAGTCTTACTGAAGACGTTCCGCAGGTATCAATGTATGTCCCCTTACTAATTCGACACTGCTAACAAGTGCTCACATAAGAATATTTTAATTCTGTACTAGACTGACATCGCGGTCAAAGTACCAGAACGTAGGAAGAAATTGGCTCTCTGGATTAACTGAGCGCTGTTATTAAAAACTTTCTCCCCGTATCCATTCGTGAATAATTATTTAAATGACAATGGTCACAAGCATTCAGACAAGAGCATGTCAATTCATCTCGGCTTGCAGAATGGCGGCCAATTAGTCTCTTGATTTCAAGAACTAGGAGAATATGGTAAATTGTCTTAAAAATTTAAGCAAACAGTGTTATTAAAGGTTTCCTCAAGTATCAATGCATGGACCCTTACTAATCCGACGCTACTAACAAGTGCTCAGATAAGAATATTTAAATGCTATGTTTGACCGTCATGTTGCTCTCGCGTATCAAAAGGAAGTAAAAGCCATTATATTTATTTGAGCGGATACTGAATTTATAGGCTTTTCTCAAGGATCAGTAAGTATTGCCTTTCTAATTCAGCAGAAGAAGACCTTAGTACTATCTTCCTTGTGGAATAGGCAGTAGATCAGGTAATTGAGTAATTGCGTCGTTGATTTGACGCTGTTAGTAAATGTATTCCCCAGGGGTCAATGTACTATCCGTCACTATTCGACACAGCTAACGATTCGTCCGACAAGAGCATTTCAGTGCTGCTACGCTCATGGAAGAGGCAACATGGTTTCACGTATGAGAAGGAAATTTCTTTAGTAATTTAAGTGAACACTATTATTATAAACGTTCTCTGGGTATCAATATGTGACCCATAACCAGTTTGACAGTAATAATAAGTTCTCAGACAAAAGCATTTTAATAATGCTCTGCTTGCAGAATGAGCATGAGATTAGCATCATGGCCTCAGGTACTATCACTATAAAGTAGAGCAATGCCCATCGCATTCAAGCGAAAGCTATTACCAGAGGCGTTCCTCAGGTGTCAAGTTGTGGTCCCACTAATTCCACATCGCTAGTGAGTGGTCTCGTAACAGGATTTTAATGGAACTCCTCATGAGCTGAGGTAGCACTAGTAAGCAGAAAACCACTTCAGATATTTTTGTTAACATTCGGATCAATGCGAGATCCCTTAATGATTCGACATTACTGATCAGCGTTTAGACAAATGAATTGAAAGGCGGCTAAGGGCACTCATGGTTTGAATTATCGTCAGCAAGTAGTGAACACTATTGTCAAAAACGTACCCAACGTGCAGCCTTCTAATAAATTGCTATCCAACGATAAGTTTAAGGTTGCCATGGAGTATAGACTAGAAGGTAGTTTCAGATAACACTAGCGAGTACCTAACACTGCTATTGAAGCCTTTCCTCACGGATCAGTACATGGCCCGTCAATAATTTTAAATTGCTATCTAATAATCATTTTAAATGCTGGTGTGAGGTCTAGACTAGCCTCGTTGTTTTCAATACCAGCAGCAACTAGCCAACACTACCATTAAAACCGCTCCCCATAAGTCAGTGAGTGGGCCCTTTATAATTCGAAATCACTAAATAGTGATTAAACGATATTATTTTAATGCTAGTGCGGCCTCGTGGTTTAAGACAGCAATCACTGTTCCTGAGGCACTTCCACCGAGGTCAGTGTGTGGCCCCTCAAAATTAAAAATTGCTATTCGGTGATAATTCTAAAGCTGCTACGGAATCTAAACTAGACTTGTGCTTTCGGAGCAAGTAGCTATCAGTTTTTAAAACCGTTCTCCAAGGATCAGTATATGGCCCTATAATGATTAGAATTACTGTACAATTATCATTCTAATGAGTAGCATGGTGGTTTCAACTATCAACAGGAAATAGTACATACTTGCCATCCCCCATTGGCTAAGGTCTGGCCCCTAAATAATTTTAAATTGTTAAAAAGTGGTCAAACAAGATCATTTTTATTGTAATGAGCCCACAGCACAACCCTCGTGATTAGAGGAAGCGAGCACTGTTAAAGAAGCCATTCCTCAGGGTACAGTACATGGCCCCATAAAATTCGAAATTGCTATCTGATAATAATTTTAATGCTGCTATGGGCCTTAGAGTAGCCCTGTGGCTTCAGGTACCAACAGTAGCTGCTATCGAAACTGTCCGCCATGGGAGAATATGTGACCCTTATTAATTCGGGACTGGAACCAAATGATCTTTTTAATGGTGTATAGGATCCACACTAGCCGCATTGATTGGGATGTCACCAGAAAGTAGCTAACAAAGTTATAAAAACCGTTCACCTAGGATCAGTAAGTTGTTTTTTAATAATTCTAAATTGCTATTCAGTTGTCATTTTAATTACTCGCCCCGTTATTTCCACAAGTAGTGAATATTGTTGTTATAGCTGTCGACCGGGGATTAGTGCGTACCCCCTAAATAATTGAAAATTTCTAGACAGTTATCCAGCAGCAGCATTTTAATGCTATTAATGCCACTGCGAACACTGATAATCTATCCATTCGACAGGGGTCAGTACATGGTCGCTTAATTATTCGAAAATGCTGAAATGTGATCAAACAAGAGAATTTTAATGCTAGTATGGCCTCGTGATTTAAGATAGCGAGCACTGTTATTGAAGCTGTTCCCCACGTATCAGTACTTGGTCCCTTAATAATTCTAAATTGTTAAAAAGTGATCAATTATAAGCATTTGAATGCCAATGAGGCCATTGCACCACCCTAGTGGTTTCAGGCAATTAATACTGTTACTGTTCCCCAGGGGTCGGTCATCGGCGTTTTCATAATTTGATACCTCTTAGTTTCAGTTTTCACCAGCAAGTAGTAAATACTGTTGTGATAGCTACTCCCTACACGATAGTGCGTGGCCCCTAAATTATACAAAATTGCTAAAACGTGGCCAAACAAGAGCACTTTAATGCTATTGAGACCTCGTGGCTTAAGGCAGTAATCATTATTATTGAAGTCATTCATCAAGAGTCAGTACATTGCCCCTCAAAAACCAAAATTGCTATCTTGTAATAATATTAATGCTGCAAAGGATCTAAACTAGACTTGTGCCTTCAGAACAAGTAGTACCATTATTTTTAAAACCATTCTTCAAAGATCAGTACATGGCCCTCTAATTATTAGAATTGCTATCCAATTAATGATTAATTTTAATGAATAGTTTCAATTATTACCAACAAGTAGTGAATACTTGCATCCCCCATGTTAATGCAACTAGAAATCGCTAAAAAGTGATCAAACAAGAACATTATAATTCTTGAGAGGCCCCCTTGTTGTTTGAGGTATTCAACACTGAAGTCACTCCCCAGGGGTCAGTATGTGGTCCCTCAATAATTTGAAATTACTAAAATGATCAAACCAGAGTATTTTAATGAAAGTGAGACCTAGTGGTATGAGGTAGTTAACATTGTTGCCGAATCCATTCCCCAGGGGTCAGTACATAGCCTATTAATAATTTTAAATTGCTGTCTGATAAAGATTTTAATCCTGCTATGGGGTTTAGATAAGCCTTGTGGTTTGAAGCGCCAACAGCAACTGCAATTGAAGCCGTTCCCGACGGATCAGTATGTGGCTACCATTAATTTGGAACTGGAATCAAATTATCTTTTTAATGGTATTATATAGTCTACAATAGCTTCGTTGTTTGGGATACCACAAGCAAGTAGCAAACAATGGTATTAAAACTGTTCCCCATGGAACAGTATATGACCCTTTAAAAATTCTAAATTGCTAAGTGATCGTTTAATGATTAGCTCCCTGAAGTAGTGAATACTGTTGTTAGAACAGTACTCGACAGGTTAGTGCGTGCCATTTAAATATTTCAAAATTTCTAAAAACTGATCAAGCAACAGCATTTGACTGCTAGA
Organism: Vandiemenella viatica; assembly: GCA_031002005.1. Classification (NCBI taxonomy): domain Eukaryota; kingdom Metazoa; phylum Arthropoda; class Insecta; order Orthoptera; family Morabidae; genus Vandiemenella; species Vandiemenella viatica. Next base: position 135,655,072 of record CM061918.1, read on the forward strand.
AAGGCCTGTGCGAATACTATTAATAGTTACATTCCCCAGGGATCAGTGCATGGGCCCTTAATAGTTCGAAACTACTAAAAGTTCGTCAAACAATATTTTTATGCTACTTAGGCCTCATGGTTTAATGTAGCGAACACTGTTATTAAAGTCGTTCGCCACGGATTAGTATGTGGCACTGTATAATTCCAAATAGATGAAAAGTGATCAAACAAGAGCATTTTAATGATAGTGAGACCTCGTGATTTTAGGTAGCGAATACTCTTACTATCGCCGTTCCTCACGGATCAGTACTTGGTCCCTTAATAATTCGAAATAGCAAAAAGTGATCAACTAAGAGCATTTCAATTCCAGTGAGGCCACTGCACCAACCTCGGGATGAACACTGTTACTGTTCCCCAGGGGTCAGCGCGTGGCCCTGTTATAAGTTGAAATTGTTATCCAGTGATCATTTTAATGACTAGCCGCCTGATTTCAGTTATCACCACCGAGTAGTGAATACTTACCATGCCCAACGGAATGGTGCATGGCCTCCAAGTAATTCAAAGTGGTTTAGCAATGATCACAAAAGAGTATTTCAATATAAGTAAGGCCTCGTGTTTTAAGGCAGCGAACGCTATTACTGAAGACATTCCCCAGGGGTCAGTGTGTGGCCCTTAATAACACTAAATTTCTGAAAAGTGATTAAACAAGCGTATATTAAATGGTAGTGAGACCACATAGTTTGAAGCTGCGAACACTATTACTGAAGCCGTTCCTCAGGGGTCAGTGTGTGGCCCCTTAATAATAGAAAAGTGGTAAAAAGTGATCATAAAAGATCATTTTGATGCTAGTGAAGCCATTGCACCAACTTCGGGGTTTAAGCCAATGAACTCCGTTACTGTGCCCGGGGTCAGTGCTTGGCCCTGTTACAAATTTAAATTGTTATCCAATGATCGTTTTAATGACTAGCCACTTGGTTTCAGTTATCACCACTGAGTACTGAATCCTTACCATACCCAATTGGATAGTGCGTGGCTTCAAAAAAATTCAAAATAGTATAGTAGTTGTAAAAAAGAGCATTTAAATGTAAGTAAGGCCACTATTACTGAAGACATTCCCCAAGGATCAGTACGTGGCCCCTTAATAGTACTAAATTTCTCAAAAGTGATCAAACAAGTGCGTTTTAATGCTTGCGAGACCTTGTGTTTTAAGGCAGAAACGCTATTACTGAAGCCGTTCCCCAGGGGTCAGTGTGTGACATCTTAATGATACTAAATTGCTAAAAAGTTATCAAACAAGAGTATATTAATGCAAGTAAGACCTTGTTTTTTAAGACAGCGACTACTGTTACTAAAGATATTCTCCAGGGGTTAGTATATGGCCCCTTAATGACTCTAAATTTCTGAAAGATAAGCAAACAATAGTATAATAATGCAAGTAATACCTCGTATTTTAAGGCAGTGAACACTATTACAAGCGATACTCCCCAGGTATCAGTACATGTCCCCTTAATTATTCTAATTTTGTGAAAAATGACCAAATAAAAACATTTTAATTGTAGTAAGGCCTCATGTTTTAAGGCAGCGAAGACTATTACTGAAGTTGTTCTACAGGGATCAGTATGTGGCCCCTTAATAATTGGAAATAGCTAAAAAGTGATCAAACAAGAGTATATTAATGCAAGTAAGATCTCGTTTTTTAAGACAGCGAGCACCATTACTGAAAACATTTTCCAGGGATCAGTATGTGGCCCTTAATGACACCAAATTGCTAAAAAATGATCAAACAAGAGTATATCAATGCAAGTAAGAGCTCGTTTTTAAGACAGCGAGTACTATTATTGAAAACATTCCCCAGGGATCAGTGTGTGGCCTCTTAATAATACGAAATCGGTAAAAAGTGACTAAACTAGAGCGTTTTGATGCTAGTAAGGCCTCGTAGTCGGATGCCCCGACACTGTAACTGATGCCGTTCCCCAGGATTCAGCGCGTGGCCCTTTGACTATTTTAAATTTATGAAAGTGATCAAACAAGAGCGTTTCGATGTTCGTGAGAACTCTTGTATTTAGGCAGCGAACACTATTAATGAAACCGATCTCCAGGGGTCAGTTTGTAGCCCCATAATAATACTAAATTTCTAAAAAAAATGATTAAACTAGAGCGTTTTGATGCTAGTGAGGGCTCATAGTCGGATGCCACGAACGCTATTACTAAAGTGCCATTCCCCAGGTGTCAATGCGTCGCCCTTAATTATTCTAAATTGCTAAAAAGTGATCGAACAAGAGTATATTTATACAAGTAATGACCTCTTATTTTCAAGACAGCGAGTACTAATAATGAATCCTTTCCTCAGTGATCAGTACGAGGTCCCTTAATAATACTACATTAGACTAGAGTGTGTTAACGCTAGCGAGGCGTCGCACCAGAGCGTCGCGGAGTCCCGTCGGGCGGTGCGGCGGAGCGAGGCGGAGTGCTGCGCCGTGCCCGGCCAGCTGGCGACTGACCCGGCCCGGTCCAGCTCCAGCGTCCCGGCGCCCTCGACGCCGGCGTCGCTTCGATCCGGCAGCGGCGGCGCTGCCTTCGCTCGGCCCGGGTCCGCGTCGCCGCCATCTTGTCAGGGGGACAGAGGGCTCTCAATTACTTCGGCCACTCCCCCCTCACTGCTCGACACCGCTGGCACATCTTCCCGGTATCGACCAAAATTTGAGCTGACACCTGGGAAGCTTGATTGTGTTGATGGTTTACAGTTGGAATATAGGCTGTGGGGTTTTGATACTTGCTGCTTACGAGAGTACTAGAAAAATTCGATAGTGGTACCAGTCAGTGCCGTAGCTAGGTCAACAAGGGCCCCGGTGCAAAAAAAAAAATATTTTTTGCCCCTCAGGCCAGATTGGGCGACCTTCTTTTTAGCTCCGCCAAGTTGCTGGTAGGGGCACCCTGAGCTGAGCTTGGGGGCACTTTGAGCTGCGCTGGGGGGCCCCTGAACTGTGCTTGGGGGCCCCAAGAGCAGTAGCGTATCTATGTACAAAAGGCCCCCAGAGCTAAAAAAAGGTTACCCATTTTCCTCCTTGGGCCCCTCTGAGTTGCGCTTGGGGCCCCCTCAGCAGCGTTCGGGGTCCGCTGAGCGTGGGGGCCCCGGTGCCTTGCCCCACCTAGCCCTATGGCAGTTACGTCCCAGGTACCAGTCCAAACAGCAGTGGAGACATTAGGAACCAACATTTAGAAATGATTAGGGTTATATCAGAAAACGAGACAATCCTTACAGTCATAAGTGAGCAGGCTAGAAAATTTGAAATCAGATTTTGAAGATATCATAAAGGAACGACCGAGCGTGGTGGGTGAACGGTTAACGTTCTGGCCTTGCATTCGGGAGGACGCGGGTTCGAATCCCCGTCCGGGCATCAAGGTTTGGGTTTTCCGTGGTTTCCCCAATTCACTCCATGCGAATGCCGGGATGCTTCCTTCAAAAAGGCCATGGCCGAATTCCTTCCCGTTCATTGCCCCAATCACATCCCGCCTCTAATGACCTTGCTGTCAACGAGGCGTAAAGCCCAAGCAAAAAAAAAAAAAAAATGGAACTGAGGAATCTAAAACAGCGCAAAGGGAGAGGTGTATATAATATTACTACTGATGTCTTAAAGATAACGGTATTGACATTGTACCTTATCTTGAAACATTATTTGAGTTTGGATATTTGTTCTTTACTACATGACTGGAGAAGTGCTGTAGTAGTACCTGTCGGTAAAGGAGGGGTGACAAATAGGGTCGAAAACTACAGGCCAATCAACTTGACACCAGTGGTGGGTAAATTAATGGAGAGATTGAAATGCAACCACATAAAACGTATCTATGAGGAACGTAAAATAGTTTTCAAGTCGACAACATGCCTATAGGCAAAGATATTCATGCGAATCTCACCTATTAGCCTATAGGCGAGATATTTCTGACTAAATGGACAAGAGAGTCAAAATTGATAGCGTAGCATTGGATCTTTCAAAGGCGTTTGATAGAGTGAGCCATAAAATGGTACTAAATAAGGTAAAGAATATTGGAGAGCTTTAAAAAATAATTTACTGCATAGAAGAATTCTTAAATGGTAGAAAACAGAAAAGTAAGTGTAGGAAATAGAATATCAACAGAAGTAGAAGTGAAAATGGTGGTGCCTCAGGGTAGCGTATTGGGACCATTGCTATTCGTCATTATAATGAATGATTATGTAGGTGCATTACTATCAGCAGTTAGATTGTCTGCAGATGATATAATGTTATAAATAGGATCGAACGGTAGAAGACTGTGAACAGCTACAGGGTGATCTGTACGGGATATCTAGCTGCGTAACTCAACACAGGATGAAGATAAACACAAAAAAGTGTCAGCTTATCAGGTACACGGCAATGTGGGTCGGATGTAATTCCACTGCGTAGGACGAGGTTAATCGGGCGACCTGGTCGGCCGTCCAATCGGGTTCCACTGGACGAGCGGCCTAAAACACAAAATGGAAGTAAATAAACTTCCACGTAATTTCGTAAAGCAATACAACATAACAACCCCAAACAATAATTTTATAACTACCGTATTTATAATCTTCCTCTAAACCGAACTATTATCGTGCAGGGAACTATATGTTAAGCTCATCGCTGTATTCTACTGAATAATAACGTCATCTCTATCCGATTTAACACTACTTAAAAAACTTTTTCCATTTCGGAATCTATTTGTTTGTCCAACACGAAATTCCGTCAGGATCCAATTAAAACTTTCCTAATCTGTTTCCGCTTCAAATCCGCGCACAGTGGAATACTGCTTTCCAGAGTCAAACTACGAAACCAGTGCCATCTCTGAATCAGGATTTCACTTCAGCGGCGAGTCTTGTCGACGGTAGTGTCATTAAGGCCAAATGATCTTGATTACCCAGAACTTAACTCCGGTTGATTGTTATATACGTTATCTTCAGAAATACGAGTTAAGCAATACAGTTATTCGTATGGTCGATTCTATGAAATATTTGGGAGTAACAGTACAAAGGAACATGAAATGGGACTTACACATTAATTCGTTAGTAGGTAGAGCAAATTCTAGGCTGCGATTCATAGGTCGAATCTTGAAAAATTGTAATGAACAAACAAAGGAGATAGCATGCAAATCTCTTGTGCGTCCACATTTGGATTATTGTTGTGCCATTTGGGACCCGTTTCGTAAGGGGTTGATCGAAAGTATAGAGAAAATACAGAGAAGAGCCGCTCGATTCGTGACCGCTTGCTACAGTCCTTATGAAAGCGTCACAGAACTGATTAGTAGACTAGGTTGGGAGTCTCTGGTAGATAGACGACGCACGTTTCGTTTAAACTTATTGGTAAACATGCGTACTCCCACTTTCACTTTTGAGTGTAGTGAAATACTTCTTCCATCAACCTATTTGCGCCGGAAGGACAGGAAAGATAAAATTAGAGAAATAAGGTGCCAGACTGATTCTTATATGAATTCTTTTTTCCCTCGTACCATTAGGGATTGGAATGAAAAGCAAAGAGATTATGTTTGGTGCTGAGCACCCTCTGCCACCCACAATTTTGTGAATTGCAGAGTATATATGTAGATGTAGATCTTCATTGTGGAAAGCGCTGCCGTAGGACGAATTAGTCTGGAAACTGGTACGTCACCTCTGGTTTCGCGCCTTAAAGTAGTTCTGCCTGGTAGACCTCCGTTTAACAGAAATCGATGAGTAAAAAGTGTAAAAATTGTGTCTAAATGAGTTATACCTGTACGGAAGACCAATCGTTAATAACTTTGGTTTAGCCGGTCGTGAATAGGCGGCGTCTTCCGGAGTGGGGTCCAAAGTTCGATACCACGATTCGTAAAAAAAAAAAAAAAAAAAAAAAAAAAAAAAAAAAAAAATCTTTTCGATTTTACAGAGTTGCAGACTTGTTCTGAAACAAATTCTACAAATTATTTAATTATGTTGAGAAATACGCAAATGTTTGGATGATGTAAATCATAAAAACATTTGAAACAAAATTTACGTGTACACCAGGAACATTTTATAAAAGACATCTTTCCAAGGCTAGTTTTGTTTTGCGCAGGAAGATAAGCAGAGGCGTTCCTAAGAAGCATTAGAAACCTGATATGGAATAAAGAGGTGCCACAGAGAAGCAAGAGAGTAATCTATCATAAATACTATGTGCCTATCTTGACATTTGTTGCTAAAACATGGACAATGAAGAAGCGGGACATCAGCAGAGTACAAGCAAGGGAAATGAAGTTTTCAAGAGGTAGAATGGGAGTCACTAAAATGGACAGAATAAGGAATGAAGTGATTAGACGCACCATAAAAGAGGAACCCCTACAGGAAAGGGTAGAGAGGACCAGACTGAGATGGTATGGACATGTAAAGAGAATGGAGGCTCAGAGAATCACAAGAAAAATCCACGAAATTAAGATGCGTGGTAAACGACCCAGAGGAAGACCAAGAGATGGATGGCTGAAAGGAGTGGAGGAGAGAGGAGAGGACTGGAACAAAGTGGTGACAGAGAGGTGGTGCGATGAAAGAAGGAAATGGAGAGGCTTGTGCGTGAAGCAGACCCGGCCAGAGGCTGGAAACTGTTCAGGATGGTGATGATGATCGTTTCAAGGAGCATAACGATTCTAGAATCATTAGACAAGTCATTCCTGGACTGAAATTAAAGATGAAACCCGGGATTTATCAAGGCAGTGCAGTTGCACCCCCCTGCTATGAAAGAAAGTACACAGAAAAAGATTAGGAAATTAAAATTTTATTATTAAATTTACTGTTTGAATGATAACTTAGGGCGCCTAGGTTGTTATCCAATTTTGTTCAACACGTTGTCAATAAATTCAGTATCCTTAGTTGATAAGTGTTATATATAATGTATATAATGCGTAAAAAAAAGATACAGTTGAACGTCCCTTAAAGTAATCCTGCCGGCGTCCATGACAATAACCTTCACGAGGCTTATAGAAAATGTTTCCCTAAAGAGTTTTGATGATTTATAGAAATCTTTTCAGCAGATGAAACAATGATTCCGTGGTAGTGTAGAAAGAAGGGCGACAGAACTGCGGGGAAAGAAAACAAAATGGAGCTAGTGTTTTCTTAGTGTTTTGACGCGTACGGTATTGTTTGTTCTAGTTTATCAATCAGTGAAATACGATGAATGGGATAGGGAGAATATTTTTAGTAACACCTCAAGGAGAAAAGGATCCCTGGCTATAGCCGAGAAAAAGGTTTTTCCCAATAACTGATTACTTTCAGTAGTAGCTGGTGTCAAAGTTTCATTCAGTATATTTATAATTGTGGGAAATAACATAACGCAAATATCGGTTGTGTTCATTATATACGCAATAATTCTGAAAACAGTAAAAAAAATTCTTCTGGAATTAATAAGGAAAAAAGCTACGTGCCAAGCGAGGGGGGGGGAGAGGGGTTTCAAGGAAGGCCAAAATGGAGCCACGTAGTTTGTGGACGCTCCCTAACCGAAGGCGACTGAATTTTGGGAGAGGAGAACGTGAGGACATTTTTTTTTTTTTTTTCATAGACACGTAAAGTGAAATAAGTCTTTCCTAGCAGGTTAGTCCTAATTTATCTGCGCAGCAGTATTACGTCAAAACGAGGCATATGCTGTTTTACTATTCGGTCCAGGGACTGACATTATTTGAAACAACAGTAAAAGTCGGCTATTAGTTTTTTTTAGTAATTCTCCTTCACACCAACAGACAGTCAAAACTTAAAAAAAAGAAAGAAAGAAAGAATGATTTTTTTTCAGTAGGTTCTGTCAGGCTCCTCAAATTCATGTTTTTAATGCCTTAAATGTACATACTAACTTCCGCTTGCAGTCTCATTATTATACTGGTATTAAATAAAGCTCTTAGCCGTGATTCTGCAATGCTGTACACATTTCGATTGTATATTACATCGCGGTACAATTGGAACTACTTACAAGCGCCTGAAACAATAACGCCTGTGATATTGCGTCAGGGAAAGCAAAGCATAATTAATCTCAACAACTTACCTTGTGCCACGTGATATAAGTTCTAATCCTGTGGAACGACTTTCAACCCGATAAAATAATGTTTTGTGTAACACAGCGCTGATGTAAATAACTTAAATTATTAAAAAAAAAAAAAAACTTAAATTTCTCATAGCCTCTAATGGAGGGGTGCCCAACACAATTGATCGTGCGGGCCACTTCTGAAATGCATAATAACTCCGCGGGCTGCGTATAAAATCATATATCCCCAGATTAGATTTAGAACCAGTCTAGACATTTTTTTGGAGTGAAAAATTGAAAGTTAATGAGTTACTACAATTGTGTTTCCTATTAATCTTACATGTAAACATAGATAATATATTAATAACGGAACTAACAATATCTGTTACATATACGTAAAAAACAAAGTTAATTTTTTTCTCATAATTTCGACAGTTAATTGTTTTTTAATACATTGGTTTACACTACTTTGGAAATTATAAAATAAAAATAGGGCTTACAAGCCAGTAAATAAACAAAAAGCAACTATTAATTAATTTTTCAATTTAAACGTAATTCACACTCTTCTTTCAAGTTGCGGCAATTAATTCCTTCGGGGTGGCTAAACTAGATATATATAATCATATATATTATTTCTATAAGGTATTTTTTTGTCACAAACCTGTACTTAACCGAAATCAATGAATGAGGTGTCATTTTAAAGCTTATGGTCTTCACTTTGGTCACATCATATTTTAAGAAGTGAAGTTTTCGGAATCCGGCCCTTAAAGGACGAAAATGTCAATATTTCTAAAATGCTGTTTTCTGTGTTATGAGTCAAATATCTCCCTGGATACCTATCTGAGATCGTTTAATGAAGTATCATTTTAAAGATTAAGATATCCGCTTTAGTGACGTCATATATTAAGACAGAAATTTTTCGGAATTCAACCCTTAAAGGGCAAAAGTATCAATATTTTTGCAATTCGTTTTTGTGTCACGAGCCATTTGTCTCCCTTAATATCTAACTGATATAGATAAATGAGGTATCATATTAAATATCAAGGTCTCCGCCGTGGTAACATTATATATTAAGAAAGGAATTTTTCGTAATTCGACCCTTAAAGGGCAAAAATGTCAATTTTTCAAAAATGGGTTTTTTGTATCTCGAGCCATTTATCTCCCAGGATATCTAACCAAAATCGATAAATGAAGTAGGATTATGAGGAGTAATGTCTCAGCTTTGTGACATCATATTTTAAGAAAGAATGTTTTTGGAATTCAACCCTTAAAGGAAAAAAGTATAAATTTTTCTATAACCGATTTTTGTGTCACGGGCGATTTATCTCCCTCGATATCTAACCGATATAGATAAATGAGGCATCATATTAAAGAATAAGGTCTCCGCCGTGGTAACATTATATTTTAACAAAGGAATTTTTCGTAATTTGACCCTTGAAAGGCAAAAATGTCAATTTTTCAAAAATGCGTTTTTTTGTGTCTCGAGCCACTTATCTCCCTTGATATGTATCCAAAATCGATAAATCAAGTACGATTGTGAGGAACAATGTCTCAGCTTTTTCGTAATTCGACCCATAAAGCGCAAAAAATGTCAATATTTCTAAAATATGTTTTTTTTTTTGTGTTTCGTGCCATTTATCTCCCTGGATTTCTAACCAAAATCGATAAATGAAGTAGGAGTATTAAGAGTAATGACTGAACTTGGTGACATTATATTCAACCTCACTATTCATCTCATTTTATTCGCGAAATTTTCGCACGGGTCGTCTAGTTGTTACTAAACAACGCTCCTCACTTCGACTTTGTAGTACCACCTGTGGCCGCACTTGGTGCGGTAACGAAGGCGGGGCGCGTGACGACATAGCGCTGCAGACACGATGACTAAAGTAGCGTTTTATTAGCACTGGTACCGAAGCATACAGCGCTTCAGGGCGGACAACTGGCAATAAGGACAGCGTTTCGTGATACACAATACCTCCGCTATTACTGCCGCTCGAAAGTTATCTCATATAAACATAATGAAAACATCTACATCCAACTAATGTAAATAAATAAAAAGCAACTAATAATTAATATGTTATATTAGAGCAGTCAGTGGCTGAGGCATGTGAGGGGAGATCGAACGGTCTTCGGTTCGAATCCCTGTCCCGGCGGCGATTTTCATAGACCCTCAACTGGACGATCACCTCAAGCACAGCTTGCTGTGTAATGTGAAGTACACCAGAACACTTCCGTGACTGGAATTCCACGTCAGATAGATAGATAGACAGATATGTTCACTTTGATCCCATGTGAGAATAATCTCGGGGATGTGGAACAGCACATACACTTATTAGTAATGTCAATATTATCTACTATATAATTGATGATATTATTATATATAGACAAGAAGTTGGCTACAATCCATTAGTATAACCAATATCTCCTGTAAACTACAAATACAATCCTGATTTAATTAACACTTATTATGTGGAATAGTGTATACACTTGTTACCAGCATCTAATAACCAGTTATTTTCTTACCAACCAGTTACCATGATAAGTTTCACTGTAATTTGCGATTACGTATTATATCATGTTAGTTGCTATTTATGTGGAACAGTACACACACCTATTAACAATATCAATTATATTACCAACAACTCATAAGCAGTCAATTACTTAAAAACCTGTTAGTATGATAATTTTTCACAGCAGTTTTTGAGTGCATGCTATCCCATGATAGTTACTATATATGAGTGAAATTTTGTAAACAGTGTAATTACTTCATTTGTCAAAAGTTTCAACAGAAAGAAAAACCATATATCATTTTAGTAATTGTGGACAACTTTGTCACCTTCCCCTTCCATACACCATATATACTATTTTATCAGTCATTCTTAGTTACTAAATTCCAAGAAGAAAATTCTTTCACAGAGTAAAATGGGTTCTGAAGCAGAAACTCATTCAGTTTGGACTTAAAGTAGTTGCGTTTTTGTAGATAACATTTAATTTATGTTGGTAAGACATTGATTAAGGAAGCTCCAGTAAATGTTAACCCTTTCTGTACAATTGACAGTGATAACTTTAGGTCCCCTAGCTGTAATACCAATGTGTACACATCCACGGCAAATTCAAACCAAACAAAGGCTTAACGAAGTCCTAGTTGGCCCAAACGTACATACCTGTTAATGTAAAAGCAATACATACTTTTCTTTTAGAGCTCTGGCAGTAAAGTCTTCGTGATTGCTTAACTAAATAGAGTTGTTATTAAATAACGCACATAACGTCGATTTTGTAGTAACACATGTGGCGGCATTTAGTCGCGTAACGAACGCCGGGAGCATGACATGATGACTAAAGTAGCTTTCTATTAGTATCGATTCCGAAACACATAACGCTTCAGGGTGGATAACTGACTTCAATTTGTTTCCAACCTACTTCGTACCTACCGAAACACTAAGGACCGCGTTTGGTTGTACAGGAGGCCGCTGGTATCATTGCTGGTCTAAAATTAAAGCTTTTTCCTTGCAATTCTACGAGCAAGGAATATAACGAAAATATCTACGTGGAACGAATATAAATTTATAAAAAAGGAATTAATAATCAATGCGTCGAGTTAAACACAGCATATACTTTTGTTTGAGTGTTCTGGTAATTCATTTATTCGCTTTTCCTTAACTAAATAAAATTGTTGTTAAATCACACCCATGATAGACCGAGATTGGCAGCATGATTTCTACGTGCTTCTGTTATCTGATTGAAATGTTATTTTTATGTATAATTTATTAGTAGCAGAACGCGATTTTACAGGGTTGCCTACCGAAATATGGCAACAAGTATTTTTTAGTAAATTTTCAAAAATAATAAAATAATTTCGTTCATTTGTTTTTATTTTTCAAATAAATTTTCGTTCCGAAGAGAGACATGTAAAGAACTTAAAAATTTTGGGTTGTCTGTGAAAAAGTCACTTTTACACAGACAAACCAAACTTTTTAAGTTCTTTACATGTTTCTCTATAAAATAAAGTATAACTTTAAAAAAAAAACAAGTGAACGAAATTTATCGAAAAAATAATAATTTTTTAATTTTAAATTAAAAATTCTTGCGGCCATATTTTGATATGCAACCCGTCAGAACAGTATTCTGCTATTAATAATTATGCATAAAAATTACATCTTGGTTAAAAAACAGATGCACGTAAAAATCTTGCAGCCGGATCTCGAAATATAACCTCTATTTTATAGTAACATCTCTGGTAACGGAGGCCGGGCGCGTTGCTGGCACGATGACTAAGGTGGCGTTGTATTAGTATTGATTCCGGGGCTTGTAACGCTTTATCGCGGATTACTGACTATATTTCCAACCTACTTCGTCGCTGCCGAAACATTGAGGTGATACAGAAAACTGCCGCTATCATCGCTGACCTACAGTTAAATAAAGCTTTTAATTCTACGTGCAGAAAATATGACGAAATCATCTACATCGTGCGAATGTAAATAAACAAAAATCAACTAGTAATAAATATCTTAATTTAAACGCAATACTTTAATTTATTACCAACATACTTCGTACCCAGTGCTGCCAATTCTACGGATTTATCCGTAGATCTACGGATTTTTATAAAAGGTTAGGATTTTAGGATTTTGTTAAAATATCTACGGATTTTTACTTTTTATTATTTGTTGATGTTTCTCTGAGCTTTGAGTGTATATAGTATTAAGGCATCACTGAACTGTTAATAATTGTTAATCGTTTCCTTGCAACCGCTCGTGTGAACCAGCGATTCAAATAAAACCCATATTTGGTTTGATTACAGATTTTATAGATGTTAAAAGACCGTAATACAGAACTATCGGCGCACTCTTTATGCACGGTGACACGCTCGTTGGCACAGCTTACAAAGCAGTGCCTTCCCAAAAGGCTTAACCCACGTGCCGAAGGTCGCCGGTTCGAGTCCGGCCGAGGGCATGGGTGTTTAGTGTATGTGTTGTCTCTATGTCATGTCCATCGTGTTGTGTCTAGAATCACTTGGAAAAATAATACACTGTGAAGCAATGAAATACACTGGATGATTCAAAATACACTTGAGTTGGCTGTATGGCCTCGAAGCCAAAAGCCATTAAAAAAAAAAAAAAAAAGGCTTAACCAATATCTGAGAATCGAAGGGATCGCAGTTTTTAACATTTGCTGTTACAGGAGATATGATAAATTTAATGTCAACAAAGAAAATATATGGACCCTTAAAAAGGGGGGGGGGGAAGTAGGCACTGCAGCTGCAGTGATGAAAGTGGCGATGTATAAAACATGTTCAGAGATATTTCTAATTTTTAGTGTAAAATATTATTTTGTATTTAGAGTTTTAAAGATCTGTAAATAAAAGTATTCTTAATTTCGACTCTCTCTTCAATAATTATTGTATCAGGCTTTCAGTTAGCGAGTCTCCGGATTTTTGTACCCAATATACAGAATTCTTAGCGGCCATCTAGGGATATTCAGAGCCGAGAGGCTGGCAGCACTGACCCTACCTGCTGAAGCAATAAGCACAGCGTGTGGCGACAGCCCGCCCCGGCGCCGGAGTGTCTAGCGCGCGCTGTGTCCCGGTGGTTATTCTGCTCTCCACATCTCGCATTCACACACACACAGAGCGAGTGCTGGATTGTTCGGCCGCAGTCCGCCAGTTGGCGCGCTGGTCTTAATTGTGTTCTCTGTTGAGGCGAGTCGCGTACCTTTGTTTGGGCCTCGCTAAATGCGCGCGAATTCCTTTGTGAGGCGCCGACTCCGCGCTCTCAACCTGCCACTCCCAGCCGCAATATTTGCGCCGCGCAAAAAGGGAAAAAAAAAAAAAAAAAAAAAAAATAACCACGACCATTGTACTGAGCTGCGTAATCTGTAGGGCGCACTCAATTGGTCATACTGCATGTCTGTCTGTACTTTAGTGCCCTTTCCGCGTCGCACAGACGGAAAAGGCACATTCGCTTTGTGAAAGTACCTTCTGATTCTGGAAAATTAATTCCAAGCAGCTTTTGTAATTACTTTTACTCACTTCAGCGTTCTAGACTTCGTATTAACACACCGAAATTTCTGCGTAACACAGAAAACAAGAGAATAGGTGCTGGGATTAAGATTGATACTGTAAAGGGTAGTTCAAGTAAAAAAATTTATGTCGTCTTTGGACTGGGAAAAATATTTTCATGGTGCCTAACATCCGGATGCATGTTTGCTATAGCGGCCTGTAGACGGTCAAATTGTTTGTCAAACTTTACGTGTTTGTCAAATTATTTGAGAGTCTCCGGCATTGTTTGACGCGTTTGACGCGTTTGACGTGTTTGATGGAAATTTTGATTGACGGCGTGTTTGTCAAATAAGTTTGAAGGTGTGCGGTGGTGTTTGTCAAACATTGTTTCATTTATCGCCTGGTAACCATGGAGAACGCATCGCACTTCGCCAAGTGACAACAGCAGGAATGATAATTGGCTGAGTGGACATAATTTATCAGACGAAGGATTCCTTTTACAGTTCATGTCCATATCTCGCGATCTGCCGGTGCTATGAAAATAAACTCTAAAGAATCGAATAACTTCAATATTTAGACAAATTTATCAAAAACGTTGAATGAATTTAAGGTTAAAATTTGTAGAGGGCAAATGTAGTAGGGTGCAGAAAAGGGGGAAGATGGGTGTTTAGGGAAATTGTCCCCGGAGCGTGGGCTCCATTGCAGTTTTATTAAATATATTAAATATTAGCATCTGGTTTGGCTAATTTCTCCAAGAACCCTGTATAATAGTCTCCACATCCTCCATGTCGGATGTATTTTTTTCCCGTAAGTAAGTAAATTGTGTAAATATGAACACGCCATAACTTCTTGCTTTTGATAGAGATAATTATGTGGGATTCTAAAAAAAGAAAAAAAAAAACCTTAAAATTACTTGAGAGAATGCCAGATACTTTTACAATAACGCGCGCGAGAAAAACGATGATTGAAAATTCTTCTATTATCTTTTAGCACTTGTTTATTGTAATGTTTCATAAAACTTGGTAGCAGCTGGAAAGCTTCATCTCCTACAAATACGGGGGGCATTTTTTAAAATTACTATTTCGCAATTCATCTGGATCTGGAATCTGCAACTGATTATTTTCAAACAAATTCCAAAATGTTGTATTTTTAATCACTCCTCACATCTGACGCTCTGAAATTTGTACCGACGTCAACCGTAAAAAATTCATAGTTTGCACTGGCTATAATCATTCAAACCGCAAATGTTTTATGTTCCATGAGCAGGAATTTATTGTAATCATTTGGTTCCTTCCGCGATATTTCTCGTAATAAATTTTCATGTGTATATATCTCTCTCTTAATTTGAATCATTCTCTAGACCAACAAACTACTTTTTTTTCTTGACACATAGTGCTAGAGTCAACGCTAAAAATGCGTTGTCTTTATTCCTCATTGCGGCACGCGTCACGTTCCGACAAGGCAACAATCGAAACTAAAGGTAAGTTTGACAAATTTGTTTGATCACAGGTGTGAGCGTTTTCGCTGTTGTTTGATGAAAACGTGATGTTTGACCAACAAATTTGTCAAATAAATTTGATCGTCTACAGGCACCTTACGTCCGTTATTTGATTTAAATGCAATTTTTGTGTATAATTATCAGTAGCAGAATACGATTCTGCCAGGTTTGCGTATCCAAGTATGGCCGCAAGTATTTTTAGTTTAATTTCCAAACAAAAAAAATCGATCAATTCTTTTTTAAAATAAATTATAATTCATTCCAAAGAACACGAAAAGTTCGGGGGTTGCCAGCTGTTAAAGATATGTAAGAACGGCTGTGCAACTTCCCGTATCCCTGTCACTGAACCGATCGCAGTGTCGCGGTACGACAGACCCGTTTACCAGAGACCAATCGTTCTGCCACGTTGGGACTCACGTGCTGGTACTGCGCACACCCGCACTTCCTCGCACGTTTCCACTTCGTTTCTCGACTTTGAACCGACAGCGTTGCCTACCACCGACCCTCCCGGTCACACAGAAGAGGGCGCTGCTAGGCCTACCTGCACGCCCTCTCTACTCTCTTAACCACTTACTATGGTCCCACTGCACCACACAGCCTCAGATTCCTTCTACGCGCTGGAATTATCTACTGTATAATTTCGTAAGCTCACTCACTCTCTCACCTCGATAGCTATTGGCTGGAGAACGGTGTCACGTGACAGCCTTCGCCAGCAAAACAGCGACCAGAGATACCATTAGAATAAATTCGTGGTTGTGTCCACAATTTAATAGCTAATCAACTGCTATCAAATTAACTGTCATAATACATTCATTAAGTTTGCTTTTAGTAGCGTTTCATAGTAAAAAAAAAAAAATATATATTATTGATAAATTTTTGCGGCTGAAAAAACGTGGATCTGATTTCCAGTAACATGTTGTTGATGAAAGTAACATTTAAAAAAAAAAAAAAAAATTCTCAATGTCTCTGCTGTAACCATGAATGCCAATTGTCATTCCGGGTTAAGATAAATATCAATTTAATTAAAACTTTCACTAATGTTCTTGCTTGACCAAGTTTATGAATTACACTTTATTTGCTTTTTAGGTATTTTACTGATCACTTTCGTTAATGGTCTTTGTACATGTTCGCTGTACGTGAGTTATTAGGTTATTTTAAGTGGACATCAGACCAATTATGTTACCGAATCAACTATTCTGGCAATTCATTTCTTACAGCTGCTCAACTGTTTAATAAATGGAATGTGTATTAAGATCTCTGGTCGTTACAGATACTAAGACCAATGATTACATTATGAGTTATATTGTCTCTGATTATGAGTTTTTGCCCAGTGTCAATTAAAAAAACAACGTGATGCTTTCGAGGCAAACAGGAATTTTTTATAATTTTGCGGAATGAACTTTAAAGATCAAATACAAGTCAAGTTTGTAATTAAGCAATTATTCGATTCCGCTATCCTCCCTGTTCGTGTTTAATACCTTCCTCTATTAATGCTTCTGAGTTCTTCAAGCTCAGAGATTTAATTCACCCTGAAACACAGGTGAAGTTTATATTTGGTCAAATCATGTTAACCTGTCATAAATCTTTCATTTTAAAAATTGGAACTACTCTAGACACGTGACGATACGCAAAAAAAAAAAAAAAAAAATAGTAGTGTAGTTAAATTATCAAAGATCTTGCTGTTTTCGCAGGTGTCATACTAATGTAAATTGTTTACGAGATTAGCGCTGCGACGAAATTCTGCTCCTCCTCCTTCATCTTCTTCCCGACGTTTCGGCCAGGGCTTAGGTGTCTTCAGGGGACTAGCTGCCATCTGTATCCGCTAGAGACTCACGTGACTAGTTGTTTTCGTATTTGTTCTGTGGAGACTGTCGATTCTGTCACAGTATCGATTATCCAGAGATATGATGTTTATGATTTAGTATCTGTGGGTCCAGAGTTATTTATTATTTATCTAATACTCATTTCCAAGCCTAGCTAAGACCATAACCACCATCCTTGTTGAGGTTGTTTGGCTGTTTCAATATCTCAATAGCCTCTCTTAATTTTCTTTGTAGATACCCTTCGGTTGTAGCTAGCACTTTTGTATTTTCCCACAGTATTTCATGTCCCTCTTCCATCTAGTGTTCGGCAATAGCTGATTTCGTGAGATTCCTCAAACATATGTGACCCATACGTTCACGTATCCTCACGGCTACGGATCTTTCGGTTTCGGTTCTACGAGGGTTGGAACATAAATAGTGGCAACACTGCTGTGCAGACACTATACAATGGAATCTACTATTGTCGCTGATAGCACACGTTGTTGACATACCCACCTTACCTCGGAGCAAATGGACTCGCCCGTCCCACGTCCCCGGCGTGCGCACAATCGAGGGAAATGCAGTCACTTGTGAGCGAGTGGACTAACGTAACGGTGTCACTATGTTTTCGAAACAGGAACAACGGAGTTGGATTAAAATGAATGTACCAGAGGTCGTACACCACGACAGTGTCATCAAGGTCTTCAAGAGGCGTGCGGGGAATCGGCATTGCCGTACAGAACATTTGCACGTTAGGTAAAAGCCTTCAACGAAGGTCGGCAAACTGTGGCGGACATACATCGGGCAGGTCGTCCTAGCGTGTCTGAAGAAGAAGTGCATACTGTTACCGCGTTAGTGGACAGTGATCGACGCCAGATGATTCCTGAGCTCGCCTACGAAAACCGGATTAGCGCAAACGACTGTGCTTCGCACCCTGAAGGAACGCCTGGGCATGCGAAAAATCGCTTCTCGATGGGTTCCACATGAATTGACGTAAATGCAAAAATGGATGCGTTACGACGCTTCTCAGACGCACTTGGAGCGCTACGAGCGCAAAGGAGAGGCTTTCTTACGCCGTATCGCAACACTGGATGAGACATGGGCAACATCGTACGAGCCAAAACTGAAACGCCAATCCAACGAATGGCGTCATTATGGGTCGCCGCGAAAGTCGAAAGTGCGTCAGAGCCCCAGTATGATGAAAGTAATGGTGATTCTCGTGTACGACTGTGATGGTGTTATCCTAACGCATTACGTTCCTCCACGGCAGACCGTCAATGCACAGTATTACTGTTCGTTTTTGGAGCATCACCTGCGACCAGCTTTGCGAAAGAAGCGGCAACACTTTCTGCGCAACCCACCCATTATTTTGCACGACAATGCGCGGGCGCATACAGCGCAAGCTGTGGCTGCTCTGTTCGGTCGATGGGACTGGGAAGTACTGTACCATCCACCATACTCCCCGGACTTAAGTCCTTGTGACTTTGATTTGATTCCGAAGATGAAGGAACCACTTCGAGGCATTCGCTGCAGAACTGTTCCAGAGATTCGACAGGCAGCAGACCGCTCCATTCGCACCATCGACAGAACAGGCTCTGCTAACCGTATGCTACGCCTTCCACATCGCTGGCTACGGGTTCTAGACAACGCTTGTGTCTACTTTGAAGGACAGTAACAGGTGCAAACATTTAACGCTTTTGTATGGGTTGTGAATAAATAGTTGCCACTATTTACGCTCCAACCCTCGTGTACACCTTGCCGCAATTGCAGGGTACTTCGTAAATTCCACTGCTTTGTAAGAAAAACCTTCGATCTTTGAAGAAGGAGGATTTAATCTCCTAAGGAAATTATATTTGCAAAATGACGAGAAGCTAAGTATAAAACTTCAGATGTGAGAATCAAGACTCTAACAAGAGATCTCCGTCGGAATGTCTTCGTTCCCACATCTGTCCTGAAAAGTAAAACGCAGACGGTTTGTCCGCGCGTGTGTTTTCCCCGGCATTCCTGTTTACTCGATTTAACTGCAGCGAGGGCTGTCACAATAAACCGCCGGTTCACTCACTCTGCAATCAGCCAGTGCCAACAAACAGGACAGAAACAGGAACAAAACAACATGCTAGTCCGTCAACACACACGAGGGTGAGTGGTCCTGCTCCGTAGCCGATCCCACCTTCGGGACACCAGAAATCACATAGGTTAATCTGTAAACATGTACTGGAAAATTCCACTTATATTTCTGGTTCAGCGCTGCGGTAATGCTGTTGCTACTTCAAACGTTTCGGCATCAAACTTGTTGCTCTCCTCAGGACTATATCTGCCTGATGTATCCCCTCGTGACAGCTGGTTACACCAACTCGACATTCGCCCGCACACAACGCGAATTGTTTTGGTTTTCCTCCAACGAGATTGTCTGCCAGAAAACCAAAACAATCCACCTAGTGTACAGGCGAACGACGGCAGTCCGAAGTAATCCTGAGGAGAGCAACAGGTTGGCTGCCGAAACGTTGGGTAGACTAGGTCAGCATGGAATGAAGATAAATACAAAGAAGAGTCAGCTTAGTAGGCACACAGATAAAAAAAAAATAAAGGTTTTTTTTATGGCTATATGGTGTCGACAGAATTGCTTGTTAAAGGCTTCATGTGTAAATATCTTGGCATAACGTTCGATAATAAACGCAAACGCAACTTGGCAGAGCACATTGGGCAGGTGGTAGGAAAAGGTTTATTTACTGCAGAGGGTGATGAGAGGCTGTACCAGATAAGTAAGGGAATCGAGTTACAATCTTTGGTCAGACCCTTACTTGAATATGGTGGTATAGTATGGAACTCGCATTTTGGGTGACACATACATGAATTAGAACTGATGCAAAGGAGGGCTGCTAGATTTGTTTCTGGAAATTATAATAGAACGCAATTATTAATTGATAAAACGTCCTGGAATGGGATTAATTGGAAGACAGGAGGAGGGTGAAGAGAATCATGGTAGTGCACAAGGCGTATGTTGGTGACAAGGCGCGGAATGATGTTGGTGGAGGAATAAAGATAGGTGCATGGAAGGGAAAAGATGACCTGACCACAAGCTGGCACTTGATTTCAGGCACAAGGGTGTGGGAAGATTTTCTTTCGTAGGTAAAGATAATTTATCTACAACGCTGAAAGATTTTAAAGTTGAAATTTACAGAGGATAGAAGTAAGCGGGTACAGGACAGAGGAAATATGGGTGTTTAAGCGTTCGGTCTATGTCAGTTAAATTAAACCCCAAAATCTGTCATCTCATGTACTACTCTTCCATTCTCTTAACGTGCCTACACCGTCATAGTCCTGCGTTCTCTATCTTTGCTACAGGGTTGATAGGAAGAGCAGGGGAAAGATCGCCGAGAGCAGTGTTGAGGAGGACTGGAGCATGTGATGACGAAGGAAGAAGGAAATGGAGAGGAGGACACGGCCATTGTTGTTGATAGTGCAGATGGAGTAGAGGAACGAGACGTGATGCAGTTTAGTGGTGATGGGGCGCCTGTGGATGACGGCGCTTCTGATGGATGGACGGACACCTGTTGGTCCGCCCGGCAACAGGTTAGCGTCCAGGTGCTGACTAGGTCGCGGACAGACCAGGGGCTTCTACCCATGGAGGAAGGAATATATGGAGACGACGCAAGGGACCTTCGCCACATACTGGAGTGAAACCGGGTGGAGACAAGTGGGGACGGGAGGTCGCCATATTGCTTGACCAGAGAAATACGGAAATAGGCACAAAAACCTCAAGGGAATCATAAGACAACCATGGCACCGCAATTTGATGATGGATTATTATGTAACTCGACGAGACACTTCAAAAATGAAAAATAATTTCTTTTAATATCGTCCTTAGTTCTCGAGATATACTGTCTCAAAAGAGTGGAGTTTCTGGTTAAAATTCAGAAGAAACGTGTCCCAAAAGTCAAATTTGGTGATAGATTCTTATGTAACACGACGATACAAATCGAAAATAAAGAATAAAATTTTTCGATATCTCACTTAGTTCGCGAGATATACTGTCTCAAAAGTGAGGTTGTCAGGTTATGAGGGTATTCAACGATAACCGTGGCGCCGCTATTTGATGACGAATTCTTATGTAACTGGATGAGGGAAACTGAAAGTAAAGAATAAAATTTTTTGATATCTCGCTTAGTTCTCGAGATATTGTACCTTAAAATTGACGTGGTTAGGTTGAAATGCGGCCTGGACCAGAAAAAAACTATCGCCATATCCATATTTGATGATGAATTCGGACGTAACTTAATGAGCAGGTAATTCTTTTTAACTTGAATAACAAACTGTTTATTTCTACAGTCCTTCAATTTTAGTTGATGTTCAAATAGGTTACATTTTCACATTCTATTTCAGTAATTGACAAGGAAGATTTCAAAATCTAGAAATATACTTGTAGACATATTTACAAACAGAAACAAGTCATATCAGAAATTTTAAAAATGTTTAGAACTTTAAAAAAAATAATACTTCATAAAACCTCATAGTTTCTGAGCTTACTTAGAAGATATTGTACTGTTAGTGGCCTATATAATTTTGCTATAAAAATCAGTACATTCAAAAATTAGAAGCTAACAGCTAATAACAAATAAATTGTTTGTTCTCTTCTGGTATACACCGCATTTCAACCTGCCAACATTTCCATTAATATTGCCGCTACAAAACCAAACTATGTAGACACATCCAAACACAAGAAATGCATCGCGAACTACAATTCGGACAACAAAGTTTATTTCATCACGTTTAGTTGTTCGCACAGCACAAATTATCACAATTAATTTCATCGTGCACTTTCAGCGTAAACTTAAACGTGAGTAATGCATGCATAATACCATATTCACTGTGTCGCGATGTAAACATGACACGCTTAAATTAAATTTCCAACATTTGTCTACAATAAGGCTAGCTTTTCAGGTGCAAAATAGTAACATATGCTAATTGTCTACACTACACCAACACAAATTTGAGAATAATATGATCCTACTGAGAGCAATGAATGAATTTATAGCGAATGGCACTAATGTTGCGGTTGCCTGTCAGATACTTCAAGAACGATAATTACAATGTGACTTACTTATGAAACGCTATTCCAGGTTTTTTCCTATCTCGTCTGTTTGTGCAACCATATGCATTACAACTTGGCATTATAGAAAACTTTAGAATATTAGAAAATGAAATATTCTCAGCAGCTGACACAGTGCAAACAGACCAATGTTTTGGTACTCCTACGATGTCCACCGCGCATGCGCAGTAGGAGAGCAGTTTTTTCACTAGGTTTCACGGATTTAGCTTTATCTCGTCCCCATATATTCCTTCCTCCATGGTTCTACCGCAGTGCCGCTTCCAATGAGCTTCACTACAATACCTCTCTTCCCATTATTCAAGTTCAAAGACCTTGTCTTGGGAGATACATCGCCAGCCATTCGTACAAACTCTTAAACCAATCACAAAAATTCTGCCGGATCAGTTCTTCCTTTTGCGACGTTTCGACAACAGACTCTGTTGTCATCATCAGGCGAAAAGGTCGAAACAGACACTGAGACGGTAGCTGTCGGCAGCGTAAACTTCGACCTTTTCACCTGATGAAGACAAGAGAGTCTGTAGCCGAAATGTCACACTCGGAAGAACTGATGCGGCAGGATACCCGAAAAGAATTTTCGTCATACGCACACCGGGAAGACTCGGTTCTCACAAAATTTTCTCAATTACTTTTAGACTAGGTGACCGGTGCGAAAATTTCGCAAGTGATGTACTACGAACAGTGAGGTTGGTGGACTGTAGTGGGACGAAGGAAGAGCCGACGATTTCTGGCAGTTGTTTACTTGTCGACTTAAACATGTGCGTAGCACAGCACTTGCAACTCAAGAAATAATAAAATGTTTCCCGTAACAGAGGCAAAGATATACGAAAATCTCTTTAATCTAGAAAAGAAACTTGTAGCTTATCCGTATATCTCTGGTATGTGGAGCTACTATCTGGCGGTCACGAGTTCAATCCACGTCGACATCAATGAAGCAGTTTAGTAATATCTCTGTGACATGTGCTGCTGCCGTCTAGCGGCTTGGCTCTGAACTGTCTCATACGCGCGGCCTTCACAGTTATTATTTTTGAACTTTAATGGTCAAATTCCGAAAAATTTATTTCTTGATTTACGATTTTAGCTAAATAGAGACCTAAATCTTTAAAATTATAGATCATTTATCGTCGTTTCTGTCTGGTATCAAGAGAGATAAATGGCTCGTGACAAGAAAACACGTTGTAGACATATTCATACTTTCGCCCTTTAAGGGTCGAATTCCGAAAACGTTCTTTCTTAATATATGATTTTACCCAATCTTTAAAATGATACCTCATTTATCGATTCGGTTTGGTAACAAGAAAGATAAATGGCTCCTGACAAAAAAAAAAGGTTTTTTTTTCCGGAATATTGATATTTCTGCCCTCCTAAGGTCAAATTTGGAAAAATTCCTTTATTAAAATGTAATGTGACTTAAAAACCCTTTTTTTTAGAAACAATATATATGTTCATGATTAATTGACTTTCTGGTTATGCCGCGTTGTTTATTTCATTACCTAAGCTTTCGGCTGGTATCCTCCAGCCTTCGTCAGAGATACTGTTTATGTTGAGGATACCAGCCGAAAGCTTAGGTAATGAAGTAAACAGCGCGGCAAAACCCGAAAGTCAATTAATCATGAACAAAGATGGCCGTGCAAGTCTGAGGAATCATTTAATATATATGTATTCACCCAGACATAGCTACATAGCTGGGATTAGTCCATGTCTACCAGGATATGTGTATGGCAGAAAGAAAGCTTGAGAATATGTAACTCAGAAAGAGTTGCTAATTGTGTTATTATTTACATGAAGCATTGTTTGTTGGTTGTACTACAACACGACTATGCGATTTGCAGTATACAATACCGCTAATTTATTCGATGCTTAGACGGTGTAAATGCGAGTTTTTCTTTGTAAACATTAGATTGACGGATTAAAATGGTATTGCTTCGTTTACTGTACTAGCATTAGCCTTATTTGATTTATTGTATTAAATTTCGTAAACAAATTGCGAGTAACATACGGATTGGCGTAATGTGCACGACATGCAAAGAATAAGCGTTACCAAAAATCTATAATGTAATGGCACTATATATATATATATATATATATATATATATATATATATATATATATATATATATATATATATATACAGTGTTTGGTGAGGAGGCTAATAACAGGTACGTTACGCCGATACCAATGAAAGTACAAATTGAATAATATATCATATTTAAGATTTCAAATGTACAGGGTGTTTCAAAAAGGACTTTACAACTTTCAAAATTCATATAAATTTTATGAAACAAGGTACAGAGCTGGTTTTGGTGTTGTTTTAAAGGAAAACACTTCAAGTATTGACTCGCGTAGTCCGCTAGTGCCTAATCGCGCCGCACAAGCGCTAGCGGCAGTTACGTTAAAGATGGCTGCCTTCACTGGACCCGAGCGTGTTAGCTGTGTGTTTTGGATTGAAGAATCGAAGTCTGCGGCAACAGTTCAGCGTAATTTTGGTACCAAGTACGCTAAAGATCCTCCTAGTAGGCCTACAATTTATGAGTGGCACAGATGTTTTGTAGAAACAGGGTGCTCTGTAAAACATAGAAAATCCTCAGGTCGTCCAAGCACATCTGACGAGGTAGTTGAGCAAATGAGAAAAAGTTTTGTCAACAGCCCTACGAAATCGACCCGGCGTGCATCTCGTGAGCTGCAAGTCCCACATACGACGGTTTGGCGTGTGTTGAGAAAACGTTTGCATTTGAAACCATACCGATATTCGCTTTTACAAGCAATTAAAGACACTGATAAGATTGCACGTAGGAACTTCTGTGTGGATATGTTAAATCGAGTGGATGATGATGAACATTTCTTGGACAACATAATCTTTTCTGACGAGTCAACTTTTCACTTAAGTGGCAAGGTTAACACACATAACTGTAGGATTTGGGGCAGTGAAAATCCACATGAAACATTGCAACATGTTCGTGATAGCCCTAAGGTGAACGTTTTTTGTGCGTTGAGCAAGAGGAAAATGTACGGCCCCTTTTTTTTTCCAAGAGAGAACCATCAACGGGATAGTGTACATTGATATGTTGCAACAATTTTTGATACCACAGATCGATGAGGATGACCGAGAACGAAATGTTTTATTTATGCAAGATGGCGCACCACCACACTATTTGACTGACGTCCGGGATTTTCTCAATGACCGCTTTCCAGGTCAATGGATTGGCCGTGATGCGCCAATTGCATGACCCCCCCGGTTCCCCAGACCTGACACCGCTAGATTTTTTCTTCTGGGGTTTCATAAAAGATATGGTGTACGTACCTCTTTTGCCGGCCACTCTGCCTGAACTTAGAGCAAGTTACACCTGAAATACTAGTTTGAGTCTGGGAAGAAATCGACTACCGATGGGATGTCTGCAGAATAACCAACGGGAGCCACATAGAACATCTTTAGTTTAAGGTAAAAAAAACTTGAAGTGCTTTCCTTTAAAATAACACCAAAACCAGCTCTGTACCTTGTTTCATAAAATTTATATGAATTTTCAAAGTTGTAAAGTCCTTTTTGTAACACCCTGCATATATACATACAGTGTTTGGTGAGGAGGCTAGTAACAGGTTTTTTTTACGCCGGTTCCAATGAAATTACAAATTGAATAATATATCATATTTAAGATTTCAAATATACAAAACTTCGTGCCCATTGCTGGTTATTATTTGAAATCAAAATATTATTATTTATGTTTTTTTCAGTAATTTCCCTTTTGTAATGAGAAAAAAATACTATAAATATCATTAAAATGTATTTGCATCCACATTCTACATACTTTCATCTACCATACTGAAGAATTTGCATTTTTGTTCCAATATTTGCCATGCTGATCAACATCAAAGAAATGTGTCGCTACCGAAAAAGCCCGAACCAAGAGTGCAGCTGCCAATTCTCCGTCGCTGTCGTTAACCTGTTGATCACCAACGAACTTCTTTAACTACCGAAACAGGTGAAAAACACTGGGCGCAAGTTCAGGGCAAGGCAGATGATCCGGTTAACCCCTCTGCTTACCTCTAACCCAAAGGTTTTAGGACCGTTCGGCCTTACCAGGGTTAGCTATAGCCACTGTAGACGCGTTGCCCGGAGTTCTAAGAGAACCGGGAACGCGACAAATCTGACGGTGAATTTCCGCTGCTGTCATTTTTGTTTAATTATTATTAATTTTTTTGCATTCAAGATTTGAATTATAGATCTGTTTCACAGTTGGCGGGCGAATAAATTACTTTAAACTTTGTAAACGTCTGCAGCTCAGCAGACAGACAGACAGACGGAACGGCTGCAAATGGCGTCTAAACGCGCGCAAAGCATGCTGGGAGCAGTTCTTATGTCATTCTCGCACTCTTTCACAAGAACACCTTATTTAATAAATAATATGTATAAAATTAAAGCAGAGATGTTATTGGCAGTTCTGATGTGGGTTGGTACTCACCGCCGTGGTCCGGCTCGGGGGCGGCCGGAGGCGTGAGTCGCACCGTGACGGTGACGATGAGCACCGCCAGGGCTGCCAACAGCAGCAGGAAGGTGGCCAGGGGGACGGCGACCCAGCGGCGCCGCCTCTCCGCCCCCACCGCCTCCGCGATCAGCAGCCGCGTCTGCTCGGCGGTCAGGCAGCGGCAGTGGCACGCCACCCCCGGGGGCGGCACCAGCGCGAGCAGCTCGGACTGGCGGCGGCTCACCCGGGGGCGGCGCGGCTGGGCCTGATGCACCTCTATCTCGGGGGCGGACTGCTTGCGCCGCCCCCCGCGGCCCGCCCTCGCCTGTGGGCCGTGGCGCTGTGGGGGCGGCAGCACCGACTCGCTGGACGAGCGGCCGCGCCGTGGGTGGTCTGCCCCCGCCACCGCCTCCTCGCCGCCGTCGTCATGGAGATGTCCGCCGTACAACGCCCACATCTGACGCTCTTCCCCAAGGATCAATACTGTCACACACCCAACTTTCACTGCCCAATTACAACAAACGCTCCAAACTATAGCGTCTATCCTGACGTGTACTGAACAAGTTATAAAGCCCCTTCAGTTTTCTATGCTGCAAAAGTCTCAGATGCTGCAAATGGTAAGTTGTTTCTCGTAAAAACCGGATGCGTTGATCCTTTAAATTTAGGAGTTACATCACCAACCTATTTGGGTCGGAATGACAGGAAAGATAAAATTAGAGAAATAAGGTGCCGCACTGATTCTTATTTGAATTATTTTTTCCCTCGTACCATTAGGGATTGGAATGCACAAAAAAGAGATTAGGTTTTGTGCTGAGCACCCTCTGCCACCCACAGTTTTGTGAATTGCAGAGTATATATGTAGATGCAGATGTAGATGTCAGAAGTCAGACAAATGTTTTCAAAGACTAGTTTTATGTATTTTTAAGTACCTACAATACAATAAACCCACACGTTTTTAACGAATTCAAGTGTCATATCATGGTTTTCCATTAGCCCCTTTCTCCAGAAGATGAACGAATTTTCGTTGCCCTGTCCACAGTCAACAAATCTGGCGATTCTTATTTACAATACACGCTTCCCGTCTCTCAAAATCTTGTGTTACTAATAACTGTGTTATTTGTGTTGGCTTCTAAATGGATATCTGATTAAGATACGGAAGTACGTCGTAACTACTCTCCACATATGGGCTCAGGTGGATACACAGTGTCCTGATATAAACAAATCGTCAGTCTATTCCGAAGCCTCCACCGTCGTCGGCGCTTGGACCTTTGCCTCAGCTCGTCTGTGGTGAAATAAGTGAATAATAATAATAAAATGTCTCAGCCATTAGATATTCCGCAGGTATCTTTTCTGCAAAGTGAAAGGGATGGGAATAATCTGTCGTGTTTACAAAATGTTTTAAGACACAATTCAGTGTAGATGGTTAGTTAAATACGGAGAAAGTACATCAGATCATCAGACAGACGTTGTGTAGGATATGGAAGTTGATTATGAGGTACATCTACTGACAGCAATATATAAATATACTAGCTGTTACACGCGGCACGGAGAAGGTATAGTACGACGGGGGAAGCTAACACCATAGCATTCTACCACTAAAATTGAACTAATCTGAAATATCTTTAAAAGTAGCGATAAACAAAGAACGAGCGTGGTGGTGTAACGGTTAGCGTTCTGGCCTCGCATTCGGGAGGACGGCGGTTCGAATCCCCGTCCGAGCATCCAGATTTGGGTTTTCCATGGTTTCCCAAATCACTGCAGGCAAATGCCGGGATGCTTCCTTCAAACGGCCCTGGCCGAATTCCTTCCCATTCCTTGCCACCCATCCTTTCCCGTCTCTAAAGACCTCGCTGTTAAGAGACGTTAAGCAGTTTTTTTTTAAAAAAAAAAGTTAAACAAAGGAGAGTCAACTACGGGAGATTTTTGTTTACAGTATTGAATTATGAAACTTTCTGGGGACATTTTATGTTAGCACCGCTTTTTACGCAACGCTTTTGGTTTTACTACCTTTGCTAAGTCATATGGCCTTTGACATTTTTTTTTAATTGAGGTTCGTGATGCCCCAGGGGCGCTACAAGGTACTATGGCCATCAAGTGTCTCTCCATCCAAAGGAAGGGGACTGAGGCAAGGAACGGGAAGGAAAGGGGCCGTGGCTTTTTAAAGGAACCATCTAGGCATACGCTTGGATTCACTTTGGTGATTGTGCTTGTATTTGAAATTTATGAATAAATAATAGAAAAAGTGACTGCGAGAGAAACAAAGCCTGAGACTTACATTCGCTATCCATCTGTTTGCCACAGTTCACTTAGTTATCAAAGTTTTATGATCAAACCAGCTGACCCGGCAATGCTACGCTATTGCTAGACTTGAGTACACATATAGATTAAATGAATACATTTGATACTTTGTATTTAGTAAAAATTAGATATTTACGTACGAATTTTAATAACTGTTTCATTAAGTTTCAAGTTTATTGGAATGGTCTTGGATATGCAATGTATTTGCAATGTTTTAAGTGATTCCAATCAGCATGTAAACAAACAAAAAACTGAGTTTATTTTGGAGATATATGCTAAACACGGAAAAGTTGCACATGTAAATCAGTCTTAAGAGGGTTGAAACGGGAGAACGTGTGCAGTTTTGTAAACTAAATATAAACATCATTTTCACTTATTTTAAAGCATATGTGTGCAAACTTCTAAAACTGTAGTTTTGTGTACTGTCAAAAAATCTTAAAAATAATTTCTAAAATTCAAGTCACATCTTAATCTGTTCAGTGCTGTTGTGTACCTCAATAATGTTACTATATAAAAAAAAAAGAACTGAATGGTTTCAAGTGTAAATATTGCTTAATTAGGGTGACAGGGAAAGTAGGGGGCTTTTGTAAGCAAAAGACCGACGGCATTTTTCTCTTTGCTTTAATTTATACATGTGAAAAGTTCCATCCACATTCAATAAAGTTAGTGTAAGGAAGATTGAGAATTAAGAGAGGAGGGAATAAAGGGGAGTAGAGGTTTGGATTTGGGAACCAAATGTAGAGAATAATTTTCTCCTTGTTTTAAAGTATATGTGTGTGAAGTTCCATCGATACCGGATACAAACTGTGATTATGTATAAACAACATTGGCAAAATAATAAGCGGGAGGTAAAGGAGAAGAGGGTTTCGATTCTTGAAATCTAAATATAAACCATATTTTTCTGTCTGTTTTATAGGGGTAGAGCAATTGGTTATTTAAAACCAAATGTAAACAGCATTTTTCTCCTTGTTTTGAAGTATACAAATGCATAGTTCCATCAAAATCAGATATAAACTGTGAGTTGTAATAAAGATCACTGGAAATTTATAGGGGAGTGCTAAAGGGGGAGAGGCTGGGATTGGGCTTTGGAAAACTGAAAGTAAACAGTATTTTGCTGTTTGTTTCAAAGTCAAATAGGAACTGTAGCTTTGTGTAGAGAACATTGACAATAAAGAATAGGTGGAAATTGGAGAGGTATTGGGATTTGTAAAACTAATGTCTACATAATTTTTCTATTTTTATAAGAAACTATACATGTGCAAAATTACATCGAAATCGGATAAAAACTGTGGTTTTGTGTAAAAATTAAGGGGTAGGAAGGGAGAGAGGGGATGCGTTTTTGGAAACCATATGTAGGCAGTATTTTTCTGTTTGTTTTACAGTATACATGTGCAAATTTCCGTAGAAATCTGATAAAATCTGTTGGGGTTTTTAAATTATGGGGTGTTATGGGGAAGAGGGGGTATTTTTTGAAAATTTTATTTCTTAGGAACCATCTCCGATACGCACTCGAGAACTCACGAAAGTTTCACCGTAATCGGATGAATGGTTTAGGAGCGCATAGAGGACAAACAAACTCACATTGATTTTTATACAGTACTAGCTGACCCGGCAATGCTTCGCTATTGCTAGACTCGAGGTGGACTAAATGAATACATTTGATCGTTTGTATTCAGTAAAGATTAGATATTTGTGTATAAATTGTAATTACTGTTTCATTCAATTTCTAGTTTAATGGAATGGTCTTGGATGTGCAATGTTTTTGGTGATTCCAGTTACACCGGCAAAATATAGGGGGATGTAAAGGGAAAGAGGGGTTGTATTTTTGGAAACCATATTTAGGCTGTATTTTTCTGTATATTTTATAGTATACATGTGCAACTTTTCATCAAAATCGGATAAGAGATATGGGTTTGTCTAAATTAGGGAGACGTGAAGGGGATGAGGGGGTGAAACTATATGTAGGCAATACTTTTCAATTCGTTTTAAAGTATACGTGTGCAAATTTTGGTCTAAATATGATTAAATGGTGGTAGGTTTAAATTAAGGGTTGTAAAGTGACGGAGGGGGTGGTTTTTCTGAATTTTTATTTCTTAGGAACCTTCTCCGGCGCGCACTTGACTATTCACAAAGGTTTTACAGTAATCGGATAAAACTTGAGGGTTTCAATAAAAATCATTGGAAATTCAGAGGGGAGGGGGTAAAAGGGGAGAGGGATTGACTTTGGCAATGATTTTTTTTTCTGTTTGTTTATAGTACACGTAAGCAAAGTTCCTTCAAAATTGGGTTACAATTCTAGCTTTACATAAGAGACATTTGCAAAAATTTAAGGGATGTGAAAGGGAAGAGGGGTTAGATTTTTGAAACCATATGTATAGAGTATTTTTTCTGTTTGTTTTAAAGTATATCTGTGCCAATTTCCATCAAAATCGGATAAAATCTGTGTGTTTTTTAAATTATGGGGTGCCAGGGGAAAGGGGGGGTGGTTTTGGGGTAGAACGGGTGAGAGGGGTTGGGTTTTTGTAAAACTAATGTCTACAGTATTTTTCTATTTTTTTAATGGTATACGCGTGCAAAGTTCCTTCGAAATCTGATAAAAAGTGTGGGTTTGTGTAAAAGTTAAGGGGTGGGAAGGTGGGAAGGGGATGCGTTTTCGGAAACCAAATGTAGGCAGTATTTTTCTCTTTGCTTTAAAGTACATGTGTTCAAATTTTCATCAATATCGGATAAAATCTGTAGGTTTATAAATTATGGGGAAGAGGGGGTGGTTTTATGGAAAATTTGTTTCTTAGGAACCATCCCGGACGCACACTTGACAAATCACAAAAGTTTTACCGTAATCAGATGAACGCTTTAGTAGCGCATAGAAAAGATACAATGAAAAGTACATTCATTAAGGGAGTGGGAAGCGGGAGAGGAATTGTGATTTTTAAACCATATGTATATAGTATTTTTCTGTTTGTTTTAAAGTATATCTGTGCCAATTTCCATCAAAATTGAATAAAATCTGTGGGTTTTTTAAATTATGGGGTGCAAGGGGGAAGAGGGGGTGGTTTTGAGGTAGAAAGGGTGAGAGGGATTGGGTTTTTTTAAATTAATCTCTATGGTATTTTTCTATTTTATTAATAGTATAAGCGTGCAAAGTTCCATCGAAATCTGATAAAAAGTTGGGGTTTGTGTAAAAATTAAGGGGTGGGAATGGGGAAAGGGGGTGTTGTTTTGGAATCCAAATGTAGGCAGTATTTTTCTGTTTGTTTTAAAGTATATGTGTTTAAATTTCCATCAAAATCGGATAAAATATTTAGGTTTTTAGATTATGGGGTGCTATGGGGAAGAGGGGGTGGTTTTTTGGAAATTTTATTTCTTAGGAACCATCCCGGACGCGCACTCGACAACTCACCAAAGTTTCACCGTAATCGTATGAACGGTTTAGGAGCGCATAGAGGACAAACAGACAGACAGACAGACAGACAGACAGACAGACATTGATTTTTATATAATAGACAAGACGTTGTTGGAAACTTGATACATTGTGTAGATTTATCGACTGTCGTTTTCCCGTTACCAATTTCTAACAATTATTTGGCGAAACATTCAGCGGATGTATCATTTTGTACTTGAACACTCATATTGCTTTTCAATGTCAATTGCTGTACGTGTCTCCATAAGACCTACGATTAGGGGTGGTAAGGGGGAAAGGGGATGCGTTTTTGGAAAATAAATGTAGGCAGTGGTTTTATGGGGTGAGAGGGGGAAGAAGTGGTGATTTTGGGGTAGATAGGGTAAGAGGATTGGGTTTTTGTGAAAGAAATGTCTACAGTATTATTCAAACTTTTTTAATAGTATTTGCGTGTTAAGTTCCTTCGAAATCTGATAAAAAGTGTGGGTTTGTGTAAAAGTTAAGGGGTGGAAGGGGGACAGGGGATGCGTTTTTGGAAACCAAATGTGGGCAGTATTTTTCTGCTTGTTTTAAAGTATATGTGTTCAAATTTCCATCAAAATCGTATAAAATCTGTAGGTTCTTAAATTATGGTGTGTTATGGGGAAGAAGGGGTGGTTTTTTTGAAATTTTATTTCTTAGGAACCATCTCGGACGTACACTTGACAACTCACCAAAGTTTTACCGTAATCGGATGAACGGTTTAGTAGGGCATAGAGAAGATACAAAGAAAAGTGCAATCATTATGGTGGTGGGAATGGGGAGAGGGGTTGTATTTTTGGAAACCATACGTATGCAGTATTTTTCTGTTGGTTTTAAAGTAAATATGTGCCAATTTCCATCAAAATCGGATAAAATCTGTGGGTTTTTTAAATTATGGGGTGCAAGGAGGAAGAGGGGATGGTTTTCGGGTAGAAAGGGGTAGAGGTAAAATTAATGTCGACAGTATTTTTCTATTTTTTTAATATTATGTGTGTGCAAAATTCCTTAGAAATCTGATAAAAAATGTGAGTTTGTGTAAAAATTAAGGGGCGGGAAGGGGAAAAGGGGGTGCTTTCTTTGTAAACCAAAAGTAGGCAGTGTTTTTCTGTTTATTTTAAAGCATATGTGTGCAAATTTCCGTACAAATCTGATAAAATCTGTAGGTTTTATTCAATTACGGGGTGTTATGGAGAAGAGGGGGTAGTTTTTGGAAATTTTATTTCATAGGAACCACCCTGGACGCGCACCTGACAACTCACCAAAGTTTTACCGTAATTGGACGAATGGTTTAGGAGCGCATAGGGGACAAACAGACAGACAGACAGTGATTTTTATATAATAGATATTAAATTGTCGTTTTTAGTATTTTACTCGCAATTTTTCCATTTTTTCTCACCGTTTAAACCTTCCCTGAAATTCCACAAATATTTCAAGATCAAAATTAGCCAAATCGGTCCAGCCATTCCCGACTATTAGCGAGACAAACGAACAGCAATTCATTTTTATATATAAAAAGATATGTTATTTATCCCGAAAATAATATCCTATGTAGCTCCTAATGACACATAATATTTCGTTGTCAAATTTTATCAAGATAGGTTTAGCCATGAAGACGTAAGAAACCGACAAAGAGACAGATTTACTTTTGCGTTTGGAATAATAATTTTCTGCGAAGGTTTAACAAGTGACACCTGTGTGTGTACATCGGAGAGTGTCTTGCGTTCGCTAAACCACCTCGTACGGGATATCTCTGAGCTGTTTGTAAGTCACTCTTGGCAACAATACTGATTTTCGGTATTTCCACTTGCCTATGGAGAACAGGTGGATATTGAGCTGACTTCGCAGTTTGAGGCTGCTGCACGGTTGTTGCGTGGGTTGACCAGACGACAAAGTATAGCGGAAGAGTAAGAGGTAAGTTCTCAAGTGCATTTTCAGCCATAACCGAACTAGACGGACGCAGTAGCGAAAACTGTTGAATTTTGGAAAAAGGAGATATTTACACTCTTTGGCAAAAAATTTGACTGTGGGCGCCTGAGACTAAGTCCCGTATTTTGCACAATGTGGCATCACTGGAGAGTTTGTCTTCTCAGGAAACTTTAGCGCATCTGCTAGCTCCGCCCATCAAACTATCCCATTGGCGGGTATTCAGTTCAGCGCCATCTGTAATTCATTTCCTTAAATCAATGCCTGTAACATAACAGGAAGACTCCACCCATCGACGATTCTTATTGGCAGGGTATATTATCAATCTCCCCTACATTTCAGTAAATTATTGCGTCCACTACAACTCACTTGTTTTCTGTGGCCATCACCCTGTTCGAACTGGTAAACATACAATAAACAACCATACAGGGCGCCGTCAGCACGCCACCACATTTGACATTAAGAAAACAAGATGGTCACCGAAAACAAGTGAGTTATAGTAGACGCAATATTTACATCCTGTACGCAGCAGCTAAGGCAAATGGCTGCAACGGAAACATGCTTAGGAGAAAAAGCAGAGATGTGCAGTTATGAACCTGAAAACCACTAATGTAACTAGTAAGTGTAAATAAGCAGAAAATGTATCAATTTAGAAGCATGTCAAACATCATATAATAAGTATGTAAACTCAATGTAAATTTTAAAATAGATTCGTCGCTGAAGATGCCTCGATGAGAGGCGAAACGCTTACGGCAACAAAGCTACAAATACAGTTGCATTGGCGTCAATTTAAAAATTAATTTGTTTATTTAAACGAAATACATAAATTTGTTTGTGTGATGTGGCAATCACTTCCCCTCAGTTGCTTAACTAAATAAAATTGTTATTAAGTACCGAGCATTACCTTCATTTATTTTATTTTTTTGTTGTTGTTTTTTTTTATTTATTGTCTTCTTTAAAAAAAAAATGGCTTTTGGTCATTTCAACGATACAACCACTTGCTACTGTGTGTTTTTGTTTCTGCTAGTGTACGTATATTTTATCGTCGTCACTATAGTTTACTTCTTGCTATGGACAACCTGGGACGGACACAGTTAACATCACCTATGTCCTCGGCCGCACTCGAACCGGGGGCCCTTGCAACAATTTATTTCTTAGTGACATTTACGTCCTTTGTTAGTTCGGAAGCGTTGATGACGCGGTGACCAAGTTTAGCCTTCCATCGGCATTGATGGACTGTTGGTTCTACGCAGACTCGTCGGAGAGAGGAATTTATTTGTGTAGTTCCTGTATACGTAGCGATGCAGTGATGCCTGTTTGGACTCGGGATGCAGTGGAACTGGTATTGATTTGCGCGAGGGACGATTCTATCAGAGAGGCCTCACCGTCATAGAGACTGGAGGTGGTGGGGGGCGGGGTCCAAACGTCAGATCCCACACGTTCCTACACCAGTAGTTGAGCACAATTCAATCGCTTCTCGACATTCCTGCACAGGGAAGCAACATGCAAAAAGTTAGGGTAGGGACTGCAGTACCAAAAGAACTGAAAGTAAAAATGGGTATGCCACCAGGTAGCGTATTGGGACCATTCCTATTCATTATTATATTGTATAACTGTGTTGATTGTTTTCTATCAGAAATTTGATTGTTTGTAGATTACATAATGCTATACAGGGTGTTACAAAAAGGTACGGCCAAACTTTCAGGAAACATTCTTCACACACAAACAAAGAAAATATGTTATGTGGACATGTGTCCGGAAACGCTTACTTTCCATGTTAGAGCTCATTTTATTACTTCTCTTCAAATCACATTAAACATGGAATGGAAACACACAGCAACAGAACGTACCAGCGTGACTTCAAACACTTTGTTACAGGAAATGTTCAAAATGTACTCCGTTAGCGAGGATACATGCATCCACCCTCCGTCGCATGGAATCCCTGATGCGCTGATGCAGCTCTGGAGAATGGCGTATTGTATCACAGCCGTCCACAATATGAGCTCTAACATGGAAAGTAAGCGTTTCCGGACACATGTCCACATAACATATTTTCTTTGTTTGTGTGTGAGGAATGTTTCCTGAAAGTTTGGCCGTACCTTTTTGTAACACCCTGTATAAAAGGATCAAAATGGTAGAGGACTGTAAACAGTTGCAGGGTGATCTGGACAGGATATCTAGTTGGGTTGGTAAACATGGGATAAAGATAAATGCTAAGAAGAGTCAGCTTATTAGATACACAGATAAAAAACTAAAGGTTGTTTATGATTATAAGGTCGGGAAAGAATTCCTTGTTAAAGACTTGAAATGTAAATATCTTGGCATTACGTTAGATAACCAGCTTAACTGGGCAGAACACATTGGACAGGTGGTAGGAAAAGGTTTCAAAATTCTGCACTTGTTGGAGAGAGTGATGAGGGAATGTACAAGGGAAGTAACGGGATTGGATTACAAAACATTGGTCAGACCATTGCAGGAATATGGTAGTGTAGTATGGGACCCACATTTTGAGTATCAAATACAAGAGTTGGACAGGGTGCAAAAAAGGGCTGCTAGATTTGTTTCTGGGAATTACCGCAGAACGTAATCAATAGTAGGTACGGAAAAAGATCTGGAACGGAATTCACTGAAAGACAGGAGGATAGTGAAGAGGGTCATGGGAATGTGCAAGTCGTATATTGGTGATGAGGCATGGAAAGATATTGCAATAGGTATGAAAAGTAGTGCATGGAAGGGAAAAGATGACCATGACCACAAGCTGGCATTCGATTTCACGCACAAGGGTGTGGGAAGATTCTATTTTTTTAGGTAAGGGTGTCAGGGATTGGAATGAGTTACCAAGAGAAATGAAGAATAAATTACCAAAAACATTGACAGAATTTAAAGTTGAAATTTGTAGAGGGCAAATGTAGGTGGGTGCAGGATAGGGGGAAGATGGGTCTGTAGGGAAATTGCCACCGGAGCGTGCGCTCCATTCCAAATAAAAAAGAAAAATAAAGAAAAACATGTAGCAGTTGTAAACAGCCGTCAGGCAATAAGTGAATATTAGAACAGAATTGTGGTCGACTATATTTATTATAAATTGCATGTTTGGTAACAAATAACAATACTGACGCAGCGGACGAGTGACCAAGGAGAATACGATACACGTGATTATTAATGGAGAGGATGGGGGGGGGGGGGTGAATAAGGGGGCTGGTTGATAGGGAAGCGGCGAGAAGTAATCTCCAAAAAAATTTGGACCTTAACGGAAAATGTTACTCGCATAAAAGTTACGTGTATGTAAAAGTTGTGTTGAGTAATTTGTCAGTATAGTGAATTTTAAATAAGTGTAGACTGTTTATTTTCGCTTATGGCTTTACGCCTCGTCGACGTCGAGGTCATTAGAGGCGGGATGTGACTGGCAGGAATGGTAAGGAATTCTGCCATGGCCTTTTGAAGGAAGCATCCCGGCATTCGCCTGGAGTGATCTGGGGAAACCGTGGAAAACGCAAATCTGGATGCCCGGACGGGGATTCGAACCTGCGTCCTCCCGTTCACCGCTCACCCACCACACTCGGTAAGTGCCCAGTGCTTTGGTCTCGCGTTGAACTGATATAGTGGCAGAGAGAAAAAAAACGCTCTATGTGCTATGTTAGAGGGATCTATTAATTACGCGAGGTGTTTTTCCGGAATTCCCGCTTCCCCCCCTCCCCCGTGGTGAGATTAGAATAGAAACCCCCCCCCTTAAGATGACGCGAGATTTTGACTGACCTCCCCTCCCTCTCCCCCGTTTCCCCCTCCCTCCTCCCCCCTCCCCCTTCTCTCCCCCAGAGCTGACATCCGCTTCGTTTGAGATTTTTTTTTTTTTTTTTTTTTTTTTTTTTTTTGAGACAGAGAGAGAGTTTTGTCCGGATCCCCTTTCTCCCCTTGGTTTGTTTTCGCTGGACCCCCCCCCCCCATTAATGGTCTTCCCAAATATGCGGCAGTAATGTGTATGCTTATTCTATCAGGTTTCTGCCAGTAATTAATATCAAGGAATGTGGTTTTATGTTTCGAAGAACTATAAAGTGCTTTTGAGCCTCATGTTTTTGGAAAGTAACAAGCTTCAGTGCAATATTGTTTTATGAGCTCGTTGTCACAACATGGTTCCGTACATCAGTAGTTTTGTAAAAAGCAGACAGTGTTTTACCTTTGTTTCTACTGTAACAAGAAGTTATTTCTCAAAAAAAGAGGTAAAAAAAATAAAAATTTCGCAATGTTAATTTAAATACTGGCGCCGAAACACCGGTAGCTGTCACTTCGTCTGTTGTGACGTCACTCATCAGTGTATGTTGCCGTAAACAAGGCAGCAGTTTGGCAATTTTGTTTATAAATTGAGTTTACGAGTGACGTGCAGTACCTCGGCAGATATGCACATCAGTTGAAACACCAAACTATCAGATTATTGTGCGCCATTTCTCCCTCAATTGCTTGGTAAACTAATAATACTAATTATTATTATTGGCGAATTCTCCCAATAAATGGAAAACATTAACCAAATGACCCAATCAAGTTTTCTTCGAGTTCTTCTTGTTGTTCCAGTAGGCTTTCATTCTTTCCGAGAAAGCTTGTTTGTGTTCTTCCGACCACTTTGGTCTGAATTGTTTTTGTTTTGGTTGCTCAGTTATAACTTCCCATTTGTCTAGTTTTTGTCTGAAAGTGTCTCTTTCTAAGATGTCTGTTGCTCCTATGAATGCACTTTTAAGATCCTTTCGAATTTCATTCAGCCAAGGTGTTGGATTTTTAAGTGAAGTTACATAATCTATAATCTTTTTTGTCAATCGATTTTCTGGTAGCCTCTTAAGGTGACCAAAGAATTTAATTGCCTTTTCTTGATGTCAATTCCGATGTTTTAAAACTTTTCTGTTGTTTTGATTGATTGTAGTCTCTAACCATCTTTAGTGATCCTTGTTCCTAAAATTATTATAATGTTTTTTCTCTCTACTTTTCTTATTTCTACAAGGTCGCGTTTTCTGTTAAGTGTTAACGTTTCACTTGCATAGAGGACTGTTGGTTTTATGACTGTGTTGTAGTG
Source organism: Vandiemenella viatica (assembly GCA_031002005.1). Classification (NCBI taxonomy): domain Eukaryota; kingdom Metazoa; phylum Arthropoda; class Insecta; order Orthoptera; family Morabidae; genus Vandiemenella; species Vandiemenella viatica. Next base: position 135,694,610 of record CM061918.1, read on the forward strand.
CCGAATTTTGGTCTGTCTTGACACGGATTTTTTGTTGTAGAAATTTTGCACTAACCCTAACGCTTTTTTACTTTTTGGAGGCGATTTTGCTGTGAGATTTTCTCAAGACCTGTCGGTTCGATGAATTCTCCGAGGTATTTAAAGAAAGGGACCCTATTGAGTTCATCATATTTTGTACTCAAACTTGCTATTTCTGTCTTTGAACATGTGAATTCAGTTTTCTCGAATGAGATTTGTAAGCCTACTTTCTCCGCACATTGTTTGAGTGTCTCAAGCTGATTGATGGCAGTCTCTAATAATTATAATAATTATTGTTTTACAAATACTACTGTTGGTTATTATTTATTTCACTGACACGTTTCGCCTCTTGTGGAGGTAACTTCAGCGTACCCTGTTTTTCTGTAATATATGATTAGTTTTAACTTCTGAACATAATGGTATTTGTTTACATATAACGAAACTATTCTTATATGTAGGAAACATAATGTGACTTATATTTACATATTAGATCTTCAGTTATCATGCAGGAAGTTTGGAAAACTGACTCGACTGGACGAGATACGACTGCGAGAAGTAAGTCACATTTCATGAACCGCGATTTTGTCTTTTTGAATTAACGGGATTCAAGCAAAAACTACTCTTTCGATATCTGGACGTTGTGGGGCAATATTACTGGTTTGCTTTTGGTGAGGTTTCGAATGATGTACAGCCTATCCTGGGGGGAGGGGGGGGGGAAATGGGGCATACTCCTTTTTGATGTGCAGCCGAGAATCAAAAAAATTTAAGAAATTCGTGGCCACAAATTACCCTCTATTTTTCCTAGAAAACGATTCACGAAAAACTATTATTATGTTTTTAGTTGGCTTTATAAAACATTACAACCTATAGTCCTGGGATTAAAATCTTTACTCCTATAATAGAAGCGACAATAACTCTGTCTGTTTGTTAAGTTTTCACGACAAAACGGCTTAATCGACCTTGAAGAAATTTGATAACAAAACACTACATATCTCTAGGAAGGACATGTTACTTTTTCTGGATAAATAAAGGAATATTTCATGAAATTTTGAAAACCAACCAATTGGTGACAGACAGACGGATAGCGTGTTTAAGTGCCTGTAATGTGACATCCGTCACTCAGGCGTCGTTAAATTTTATGTGCAGACAAAACTCCATTTTTCCCCCCCCCTTTCTATCTTGCGCAATCCTCTTCATCGCTGCATACCCCTTGCAACCCACGTCCTCAATTATCTGCTTCATATATTCTAATCTCTGTCTACCTCTGCGGTTTTTACCTTAGACTCTTCCACCCACTAACAAGTTAACCAATCCTACATATCTCAAAATATGACCCACCATTTTATCTATTCTTCCTGTAAGACTCATCAACAAACGTTTTTCCTCAGCCATCAGTTCCAAAAGTCGTTCATTTCTTATTTTATCCGTCCATTTAATTTTCAGTACCCTACTATAAACCACATTTCAAATGCTTCAATTTTTCTTCTTTCTGGCAGTCTTAAGGTCCATGCTTCGCTGCCATAAAGTGGTGTGCTCCAAACATAGTTTTCACAAAGTTCTTTCTAAGTCCTAGATCAATATTTGAAATTAAAAGATTTCTCTTTTTCATGAAGGCTCTTTTTTCTAGTGCTATTGTTCTTTTTATATAATTCCTGCTTCGTCCATCAGTTGTAATTTTACTTCCTTAGTAGCTATATTCACTAACTTCTTCTATCGCTTCCGACCCTATTTATATATTTAATCTACAATTATTGGTATCATTTCTGCTAAATTTCATCACTTTTGTCCTGCTTTGGTTTATATTTAGTCCAATATCTTCCTTCAGTATTTTGTTCATGGTGGTCTCTATTTCCTCAACCTGTTCTGCTAACAGGACAATATCATCAGCGGCGCTAATGACCCCTCCATCGACGCGCCCTTAAACCCCACCACCAACAACAACAACAACAATATCATCAGCAAATCGTAGCAAATCGTACTGATTTTTTTCTCCTTGAACTCTTGTGTCACATTGGAATACCTTTTACGTAGCTTGCGGCTTTCTGCGGGTAGCAGGTAGTAGGAATATGTTCCATTTTTATGTGAAGCGGATAGTTGAAAAATAGAATCCTTTTTTCGTCGAAAGTAATTCACACAAAAAGTACTGCTCAAATCTATTCACTTCCTAATGCGATTAGAAGGCATGATTTATTATTTATGTACTTTTTTTCATCTTTAGATGCGGTAACTCTGACATAATCGTTATAACAGAGTGGTTGGTATGCTAACAGACCACGCGAATATAGTTACGGGTAGCAAGTGGGTAACATATACAGGGGTGTTACAAAAAGGTACGGCCAAACTTTCAGGAAACATTCCTCACAAACAAACAAAGAAAATATGTTATGTGGACACGTGTCCGGAAACGCTTACTTTCCATGTTAGAGCTCATATTGTGGACGGCTGTGATACAATACGCCATTCTCCAGGGCTGCATCAGCGCATCAGGGATTCCATGCGACGGAGGGTGGATGCATGTATCCTCGCTAACGGAGGACATTTTGAACATTTCCTGTAACAAAGTGTTTGAAGTCACGCTGGTACGTTCTGTTGCTGTGTGTTTCCATTCCATGTTTAATGTGATTTGAAGAGAAGTAATAAAATGAGCTCTAACATGGAAAGTAAGCGTTTCCGGACACATGTCCACATAACATATTTTCTTTGTTTGTGTGTGAGGAATGTTTCCTGAAAGTTTGGCCGCACCTTTTTGTAACACCCTGTATATTTGAAGACCACTTTGATGCAAGGCTTATTTTACGATTAACAAGCTATGTCAAACAATATTTTGCTCTGTAATAAACTTAAATTTCTACCCATACGTAAACACGACTTCGAAGGTTAAGTTAAGAGTCTTTGTAAATGTGTACAATTGTTTTTTTATATCAGCACAGTTGTGACTCATGTAGTGCACTTCGTAGCAGTATGATCCACAGCGAACGGACATATTCGCTGTGTCAGGGATTAGACGTCGAGGTCATTATCAAAGGCGGGAAATGATAGATGCAAATAACGGGAAGGAATTTGGCCATGTGCTTTTGAAGGTACCATCCCGGTATTCACCTAGAGTGATTTCGGGTGACCATTGAAAACCAAAATCTGGATAGGCGGACGGGGATTCGAACCCACGTCCACCTAATGCGAGACCAGAGCGTTACCGCTCGCCCACTACGCTCGCTATATTTCTCAGACTAAATGTGGCGAGATATAGTATATCAAATTAGTTCAACGAATGCTCGTGGACGTGCTCAATTATTCCGATTAACCAGCTCGTAACTGGAGCGTTAGTTTATTTACCTACAATTGGAAATTTGAGTTTGTAGCGCGTTGATGTCTGAGTGAATTAAGAGCACATCTGCGAAGACCCGAGTCGTGAAAGGCGCCTCATGAGCAACAGGTGGGTCGTGCGTCTTCACTGCGAGCAACAGGTGCATAGCACCCTCTCCTAGCAACAGAGGCCACACCACGGTGGGAGCTTCCCAGTGAGAATAATTTCATGGGCAGATGACTCTGGAAAAAATGTGCATCAAGTTTAGCGAGTTGATACTGAGGCATGACAGAAGGCATAATATGAAATCCTGTGAGGTCTCATTTGAGTTAGGTTCGAACCTACATCCACCTGAATGCTAAGCCCGAGATTCACTGCTGACCCACCACACTCGGTATAAACAGCCACAAGACATAGTTGATGTAATTATATATATATATGTATATATATATATGCTGATCTACTGATACTAAACTCACTCACTCCCTCACCTCGGCTGGAGAACGGTGACGTCACGAGATGACTGTCGCTCGGAAATTAACAGTGGCCAGAGATATCATTAGAAGAATTTCGAGAATGTCCTCAGTTTAATAGCTAAGCAACTGCTATAAAATTAATTGCCATAATACATTCATAACGTTTGCTTTTTCGTAGCACTTCATAGTTAAAAAATTATCGCTAAACTTTACTTTTGAAAAAAACGTGGAAGTCCTTTTTCAGTAACTTGTCGCTAATGAAGCAACATAAAATAACTTTTTAAAAAAACTTAAATTACTCATGGTCTCTGTTGTAACCAGGAAGGTCGATTGTCATCCCGGCCTGGACGAAATTTCAATTTAATTAAACTTTCGCCAATCTCGCCGCTCGACCAAAGTTTATACATCACAATTTATTTTCTCTTTACATAGTTTACTGACCACATTCGTTAACGGTCTTTGTTCATGTTCGCTGTACGTGAGTTATTAGGCTATTTAAAGTGGACATCAGACCAAATATTTAACCGAATCGAATATTCTGGCATTTCATTTCTTCGGTTTTGCTCAGCTATATAATAATCTGGAATGTGTACTATGTTCTCTGGCCGTTACGGACACTATAATCAAAGATTATATTATGCAGGTCTGCCCAGCGTCAATCAAAAACATCGTGCTGCTTTCGAAGCAATGTCGCACTCCCTTTAAACAGAAATTCTTCAAATTTTGCGTAGTGGACTTTTAGGATCAAATATAAGTCAAGTTTGTATTTCAACAAGTCCGAGTCTAGCAACAACGACCATTGAAACAATTGTCTTCCCTGTCCGTGTTTAATGCGTCTATTAATAGTCCTGAGTTCTTCAAGCTCAAGAGATTTGCAACACAGGTTAAGTTCGTATTTGGACAGAGCAGGTCAACTTGTCATAATCTTTGACGACCCTAATAACTGGTGCAATAAATTAATAGAATGGGTGAAACTCAGATATATTGGTTTTACGGTAAAGAAACATATTAAATTTAGACAGCAAATAAGATTCAGAATTACATTGGCTACAGAAGCTTCCGACACGGACAAAAGATCATTATGGAGCCCCCTTTACGAAAGACTGATTAAATGTTTGGTTTGGAGCGAAGTGGAATACGGTTCAAATCGACTTTGATGAAAGGGTGAAGGCTATTGAGAGTCGACAGACCAGCTAGATGGACGGATTGAAGAATGGGGAGGTTCTGGTGAGGAGAAAAATGTTTTGAAGACTATCGGAAACTAGCGTTCCTCGTGGGTTGCATAGTTGTGATTTTTGATCGAACTATAGTAAGCATTCTCCGAACACGCCTCTAGTTTCGTAAACTAAATGTTGACAGAATTTTCCCCTCTTTCTAAAGTATGCGTGTGCAAGGTTTCATCAAGATCGAATAAAAACTATATATATATATATCTATACTAATATTATAAAGCTGAAGAGTTTGTTTGTTTGTTTGTTTGTTTGTTTGAACGCGCTAATCTCAGGAACTACTGGTTCGAATTGAAAAATTCTTTTTGTGTTGAATAGACCATTTATCGAGGAAGCTTTAAGCTATATAACATCACGCTGCGACTAATAGGAGCGAAGAAACAATGGAAAATGTGGAAAAAACGGGGAAAATTATTCATCTTTGAGGGCTTCTGTTGCGTGCGCTACGAAAACGGTTCATTCGAATTGAAAATTCTTTTGTGTTGAATAGACCATTTATCGAGGAAGGCTTTAAGCTATATAATATCACGCTGCGACTAATAGGAGCGAAGAAAAAATGGAAAATGTGGAAAAAATGGGGAAAATTATTCATCTTTGAGGGCTTCTGTTGCGTGCGCTGCGAAAACGGTTCATTCGAATTGAAAAATTCTTTTTGTGTTGAGTAGACCATTTATCTAGGAAGGCTTTAAGCTATATAACATCACGCTGCGACTAATAGGAGCGAAGAAACAATGGAAAATGTGGAAAAAACGTGGAAAATTATTCATCTTTGAGGGCTTCTGTTGCGTGCGCTGCGAAAACGGTTCAAGATATCAAAAAATATGTATGAAAGGATTATTCCTCTTGAAATGATCTAAAAAAATGTCCGCGACAGTATATGTCTATCTTTTGAGATTAACTCACTAGAACCGTTTTTATGGTAATCAAATTTGGTCGAAATTAATGCATTATTACCAATTATTTGTTAGAGTTCTATCAACATAATAATATTAATCTTTATCCAAATAAATGTGTTGTTGATTAAGAGTATTTAATTGTGAACAAAATTGTCTTTGGCATCACTTAATTTCAATGAACATCTTAGAAGATATTACGCGCGGTCGGCTCCCTTCTGAACGGTTGTATGCAGCGAATGCGTAATGAGAATCAAGATATGACATTAACATACAATAATGATATATACAATGATGGACTAATCATAATTGAAGATAAAATTCATGAGATTTGCGATAAATCACTAACCGATTTTGGGCTAACCTGTATCAAAAAGGATTAATTCACTTAATCATCTGGATCCGTTAGAAGTAGCGTTGCGAAAACCGTATGATCTAATGAATTAAATGAGTATATTACTCAAAATGAACCAAAATTAGTTAATGACCAGGTGACCGCGTATAATTGTGTTATGCGAAGTGTTCGTTTTAATGAAGGAAAAGTATTTTTTTTGGATGCTCCCGGTGGAACCGGCAAAGACCTTTATTACTAATCTTATATTAGCAAAAGTAAGGTCTCAGGGAAAGCTAGCTTTGGCAGTAGCGTCGTGAGGTATCGCTGCAACTTTATTAGCAGGTGGACGCACAGATCATTCCACTTTTAAACTGCCCCTAACTGTTTCTTTACAGAAAGATAGCGTGTGCTCTATACGTAAAAATGGTCCTTTGGGAAAAGTTTTACAAGATGTCAGTTTAATAATCTGGGACGAATGTACCATGATCCATAGAGCTCATGTGGAGGCTCTAGATAGGACTCTTAGAGATATTAGAAGCTGTGATAAAATCATGGGTGGGATTACTGTTATGTTTGCTGGGGACTTTCGACAAACTTTACCAGTAATAGTAAGGGGAACTAGAGCAGACATTGTAAAGTCTTGCCTTAAAAGTTCCCCATTATGGAAGTTTGTTAACATTTTAAAATTAACTACAAATATGAGAGCACATTTGGGAAGAGGTAGTATACTTTTCCTTCAAAGTTACTTTTAATAGGAGACTGGAAAGTACCTCATTTTGAAAATAAAATTGAAATTGATCGCGATTTAGGAGAAAGAGTAAGTAACATTGAGGACTTAATATCGAAAGTTTACCCTGAAATCAGCGAAATAGAAAATAAAGATCATCAATGGATGTGTCAAAGGGCAATATTGCGGCGAGAAACAGTAGCGTGGACGAAATTAATGACCTAATTTTAAGTAAACTTCCAGGAGACATAGTTACCTACACATCTATTGATAACGTAATGGATCAAGAAGATGCGGGTACATTACCCACAAGAGTTTCTTAATTCTTTGAACCCAAGTGGCCTTCCCCCATATTCCTTCAAGTTAAAAATAGGTGCCCCAATAATTTTACTTAGAAATCTCAAACCACCAAATTTATGTAATGGAACCCGACTTCAAATTAAATTTCTACGCAATAACGTGATCGTTGCAATAGTTTTGACTGGTCCAGCAGTTGGTCAAACAGTGCTTATACCTCGCATCCCAATGATTCCAAATGATTTACCTTTTAATTTTAAAAGAATTCAATTTCCCGTTAAGCTATCTTTCGCCGTTACAATTAATAAATCACAGGGGCAAACATTTAAACACGTAGGAATCGATTTACGTCAAGACTGCTTTTCACACGGCCAACTATATGTCGCGTGTCAAGATCGGGTTGCGGAGAAAACCAATATGTTCTTCTGCCACAAGAAAATAAAACTAAAAATATAATTTACGCAGAAGTACTTTAAAATAATTATGTTCTTTTAAAAACTTAAAAACTAAACTTGCAAAAAATTGTCTAAAATAATAACAGAAATTGAGGCGGACAAAGTCGTGGGTAACTGCTATAATTTATAAAGCTGAGGAGGTTGTTTGCAAAAATAAATATGATGCCCAAAATAACTATTCCACGCGGACGAAGTCGCGGGCACAGCTCGTATATATATATAACGGTAGAACCTACAACATATACCATAAGACATTACAACACAGTTATCAAACCTGAAGCCCTGTACGCCAGCGAAACTTTAACACTACACAGGAAAGGTGACATAGAAAGCATTTTGAAAGAAGAACGCAAAATTATAAGAAAGATCCTTGGCCCAGAAAAAAACTAAAGCAACAGAAACACTGTCAAACCTCGCGGCAGACATCAGGAAACGAAGATTAAGATTTTATGGACATATCCACAGACTCCCAGCAACAAGACTCGTTCCTAACATTGTGACGTACATAGAACAGCTAAAAACTATGCCCTGGGTCCAGCAGATCAAAAAAGATTTGGAAAAAGCCTACATAATTCGGCAGAAATCACAGACAGACAAATGAACAGACTAAAAATTAACCAATGGGAAGTACCGCCAGAGAATGAAGTCATTAAGAGACCGGGGACGAAGTGGACTGAAGAAAGGATCAGAATCCACGGGGAAAAAATGAGAGCTGTATGGAAACTCAGAAAACTGAATCGTTAAGGCTTTGCGTGATCCAACAGGGTCCAATTGGAGAGAATAATAATATATACTGGTTAGGGCCTTTGGTAAAGGCATTAGCAACATTGAGGAATTTTTGAATTATATCATAAATGATGAAAGATAGACAGAAGATCGGAGATAGCTGATTGTTGATGATACCAAAGTACAGATCAACTACATCATTAAAATGAAGAAAATGGAGGAAAACAGAAGTGGGTGGAGAAGATTTAGTGAAGAGAGGCTATGTCAACACAGAACGCATATTACTTTTTCTGTCCAACTTGATGCAATCATTGGGAAACCATCAGTAGTCGGGGGAAAAAATATTTTAGCAGCATAGAATGTAACAACCGTAGTTATACAAGACCACAATGTGACTTTAACAATTATTTATGAAAAATGGTCTGGAAAAAAAAACACGTCTGATTCGTGGTTGCGAGATTGGTCGCAAGAACACGTCCCGGGAGAATGACGTACGCCTGTCCCATAATCATTACGGAGATATCCACTAACGCACTGCTGTGGAATATTTTTTACATGACTCAGTGTAAATTTTGATCATCTCTTTCATTGAGTAGAAAGATGTGTAATGGTTCCTGTGTTAAAACCAAACTAAAGTTGGAAGCGACAGCAGAATCTTAGGAGTCAACAACGGGAGAGGTGAGGTAATTTGAGAAGAAGAAAGAAGATGGAAAAGAAGAAAAGACCATCATACCGTAGGGGGATTGATCAACTTATCTAAAATGGCTCTAACCTCTTGGAACGCGATAAAATGTCTCCTTCCCCAATCACATTTTACGGAAAAATCTCCAAAAATTAAATTAAAAATGCCAAAATATGTGATGGTTACGATACTGCAAAATGCTATAAGCACTTCAAAAATTATCAGAAATATTGTCAGTACTACAAGGTTTTTTGCTAACCTCTTCATCTCTACATACCCCCTACAACCCGCGTCCTCAATTATCTGCTTCATATATTCCAATCTCTGACTTCCTCTACAGTTCTTACCTTCGACTGTTCCCTCCACTAACAAGTTAACCAATCCAGCAGCATGTCTCAAAATATGACCTACCAGCCTGTCTCTTCTTTCCATAAGATATTTCCACAAACTTCTTTCCTCGCCCATCATTTCCAAAACTCTTTCATTACGTACTTTATCCGTCCACTTAATTTTTAGCATCCTTCTATTGCACCACATTTCAAATGATTCAATTTTTTTTTTTTTGGTATTCCTAAAGTCCATGTTTCGCTGCCATAAAGTGCTGTGCTCCACACATAGAGTTTTAAAAAGTTCTTTCTGAATCCTAGATAAGCATTTGAAATTAAAAAATTCATCTTTTTCATTAAAGCTGTTTTTGCTAGTGCTGTTCTGCTTTTAACATCATTCCTGCTTCGGCCATCGGTTATAATTTTACTTCCTAAGTAGCAAAATTCACTAACTTCTGCTATCGCATCCGACCATATTTTTATATTTATCATATAAACCTAAATTGTTTTGTTACGTCCCTAGACATTGCGGTTAGGTTGAAGTGCGGCCTGGATCAGAAGAAACAATCTCTTGAAAGTCACACATAAATTTCGTTATGCGACACCGATCTCAGAAATAACGTATTTGTTTCCAACTAAAGTAATCGATTGCATCTATCGATACAAAATGGCGGGCGTAGCTGAAAGAAAGAACCGAATAACACTTCCCTGGCTGTAAGTTTCATGCGACTTTTTACGAATCAGAAATGCCGAGAACACGTTACAACGGAGGATTTGACCAACAATTCAAGAGGTTTATATTAATTCTCCAGCGCTGGCGAGACACAAATATACACTCCTGTTTATGCAGCCAGAAGGAATGGTATCAATCATTCCAAAACCGGAGGATGTGTAGAACAGTGTAACCATAATAAGTGATTAAGATTGCATAGAGATGGGGTTCACTTAGGCCTAGCAGTGACCGGGATGGTTCTTTCAAACCGCCTAGACCGAATTCCTTCCCGTTCTTGTTCTCAGTACTCTCCCGTCTGTAATTACCTTTACGCTCACTATGGTTGAAGCAGTAAGCAAAAACGAAAAGAAACAAAAGCAACCATGCGGATGAAGAGCAGTTTGGTCGTTTATGGCTGAAGCCTGAGATACTGATGGGTGAAAGTCTCGTTTAACAGGAGCAATCGAAAATCCATCCACAATGATTGAAGAAGGTATGCAACAATCTAATTGAGAGAGGTACAGAAGCTGCAGATTTTAAAGACGGTATAGTCTTCAGAAAGAAATTTGCAGAACTGACAAAGAGTTCTGGTAATAGATCAGAAACAATTTTCGTTGTAGTGACAGAAGCGGACGTTAATGTTGGAAATAAAGTTTCAGAACAACATGACGGTCTCTGTGACGTAGGAGCTATACTCCTGGCTTCTCGTACAAAAGGTCGCCGATTCGAGTCCAGCCGAGTACATGGGCGCCAATGTGCTGCTAGTCCTAGCCTATCTATGATTAAATGGAAACAATATGTACTGCAGAAACCAAAAATACTGTATAATTCATAATCAAACTTGGGGTGAATGTATGGCGTACGAAGCCGAAAACCATAAAGACAACTGCATGTGAAGCCCAAAGCTGATTGTACTGTTATAAGCAAAGCTAAGGTGACAACCACGTTAACCAGATAATTACTACGTTCATTTATAATCATACTAGCTTTACCAGCGACTTCGTAAGCATGGAATATAGTTGGATATAGAAAGCTTTAAGTTACGTAAAAGGCGATCCAGAAAGCACGGAGTATGGACAATATGAGGGGGAAGCATTCACCATACCATTCTACCACTGAACCAATTTACAACGTGTTTAAAAATAGCAACAAACTAATCCCCGCAGATTTTTATTTGCGGATTCAAATTATGTCAAATTTCTGGAGCAGCTTATATCAATACCGTTTGTACAAAGAATTTTTGGTTTTGATATCCGTTGCTAAAACATATACCCTTTTGTCATTGTTTCTGTACGCGAAATTTATGAACAGATCAAACACAAACTGTTTGTGAAATAAACAAAGCCTTAGTGACCGATATAACAATACAGAGATATAGTCTACACACCCTACCCGTCTGTTTGTCACCGTTCGGTTAGTTTTCAAAATTTCGTGATAAAATATGTTATTTATACCGAACAAACTATCTTTGTCCTTCCTAATTACACATAGTATTTTCATGTCAAATTTTATCAAGATCGATTTAGCCATTTGGTCGTCAACAGAGAGACAGAGAGTTTATAATACTAGTGGTTTACCGCATAGGGCAGCCCGTATAATGTCTCACCTCACAGCAGCGCACTCCCGGATCAGACTGCGAGTCTCACAGCTCTTCAGTCGCGCTCTGTTTGTCGGATAATGTTTGTGTGTGTTTCACGCGATTCGCCGTCAGTGTTGGCAGCACTGAGTCAGGTCCATTTCGGAGCGCCCACGCACAACAACGACCTCTTCAAGTGGCCAGCACATGGTGAACCTACGTGCCACCAGTACACACAACGAATGTAACTCGAAACGCATCATATCTGATGATAAACATAACGGAGACTACGAAATTAAACGGAAAAATAATCATATATATTATTTCTATAAGGTATTTTTTTGTCACAAGCCTATATCTTCCTTCATACTTAACTGAAATCAATGAATGAGGTGTCATTTTAAAGCTTATGGTCTCCACTTTAGTTAAATCGTATTTTAAGCAAGAAAATTTTCGGAATTTGACCCTTAAAGGGCAAAAATGTAAATTTTTCTAAAATGCTGTTTTCTGTGTTACGAGTCAGTTATTTCGCTGGATACCTATCTGAAACCGTTTTATGAAGTATCGTTTTAAAGATTAAGATCTCCGCTTTAGTGACGTCATATATTAAGCCAGAAAGTTTTCGGAATTCGACCCTTAAAGGGCAAAAGTATCAATATTTTTGCAATGCGTTTTTGTGTCACGAGCGATTTATCTTCCTTAATATCTAAACGATACAGATAAATGAGGTATCATATTAAAGAATAAGGTCTCCGCCATGGTAACATTATATTTTAAGAAAGGAATTTTTCGTAATTCGACCCTTATAGGGCAAAAATGTCACTTTTTTTAAAATGCGTTTTTTGTATCTCGAGTCATTTATCTCCCTGGATATCTAACCAAAATCGATAAATGAGGTAGGATTATGAGTAGTAATGTCTCAGCTTTGTGACATTATATTTTAAGAAAGAATGTGTTTGCAATTCAACCCTTAAAGGGAAAAAGTATAAATTTTTCTATAACGCATTTTTGTGTCACGAGCGATTTATCTCCCTTAATATCTAACCGATATAGATAAATAAGGTATCATATTAAAGAATAAGGTCTCCGCCATGGTAACATTATATTTTAAGAAAGGAATTTTTCGTAATTCGACCATTATATGGCAAAAATGTCACTTTTTCTAAAATGCGGTTTTTGTATCTCGAGCCATTTATCTCCCTGGATATCTAACCAAAATCGATAAATGAGGTAGGATTATGAGGAGTAATGTCTCAGCTTTGTGACATCATATTTTAAGAAAGAATGTTTTTTGAATTCAACCCTTAAAGGAAAAAAGTATACATTTTTCTATTACCGATTTTTGTGTCACGGGCGATTTATCTCCCTTGATATCTAACTCATATAGATAAATGAGGTATCATATTAAAGAATAAGGTCTCCGTCATGGTAACATTATATTTTAAGAAAGGAATTTTTCGTAATTCGACCATTATATGGCAAAAATGTCACTTTTTCTAAAATGCGGTTTTTGTATCTCGAGCCATTTATCTCCCTGGATATCTAACCAAAATCGATAAATGAGGTAGGATTATGAGGAGTAATGTCTCAGCTTTGTGACATCATATTTTAAGAAAGAATGTTTTTTGAATTCAACCCTTAAAGGAAAAAAGTATACATTTTTCTATTACCGATTTTTGTGTCACGGGCGATTTATCTCCCTTGATATCTAACTGATATAGATAAATGAGGTATCATATTAAAGAATAAGGTCTCCGTCATGGTAACATTATATTTTAAGAAAGGAATTTTTCTTAATTCGACCTTTATAGGGCAAAAATGTCACTTTTTCTAAAATGCGTTTTTTGTTTCTCGAGCCATTTATCTCCCTGGATATCTAACCAAAATCGATAAATGAGGTAGGATTATGAGGAGTAATGTCTCAGCTTTGTGACATCATATTTTAAGAAAGAATGTGTTTGGAATTCAACCATTAAAGGGAAAAAGTATAAATTTGTCTATAACGCATTTTTGTGTCACGAGCGATTTATCTCCCTTAATATCTAACCGATACAGATAAATGAGGTATCATATTAAAGAATAAGGTCTCCGCCATGGTAACATTATATTTTAAGAAAGGAATTTTTTGTAATTCGACCCTTATAGGGCAAAAATGTCACTTTTTATAAAATGCGTTTTTTGTATCTCGAGCCATTTATCTCCCTGGATTTCTAACCAAAATCGATAAATGAAGTAGGAGTATGAAGAGTAATGACTGAACTTAGTGACATTATATTCAACCTCACTATTCATCGCATTTTATTCGCGAAATTTTCGCACGGGTCGTCTAGTATTCGGTTTAATTTCATATGACAATACCGCTATGCTACCACAATTTTCTTTAATGTCAAGCATCTTTGGGCGCTGTACGGAGAAAATTGTGTGAGATAACAACCATAAAGTTAGTTAATTGTGAAATAACTTGTGTAAATAATAGTTAAAATAATATGGTGTGATGGTTAAGTTGGCTGACATGTAAACCAAAGATTTAAGCAATGAACATCGCTGACTGCATCTATGGTTTTGTTTACTGGTTGTTATAGTAGTAGGTTGACTTAGAAAATCGTTGGATTGAGTTTTGTTAAGCTTGTGAGAGTTTAAATACTGAGTGTACAATAAAAAAAATCAATGTTGAAAAAAAAAAACGAAGGAGATTTATTTTAATGACTAATGAATAAAATTTTCTCAAGAAAAAGGTCTGTATTAAACAACTGCGAGGCGGCTAACGTTCGTCATTTTTGGCTTAAATCTAAAGTGCATAACGGGCTATACTAAACGGCATAAGGAAGAATTAACCTCGCAATTGTTAGCGTTACAAGATAAGGGTTACGCGATCAATGCGCATGCGCGGAACGTTGAAAATCACGTGATGACGTCAGACAGGATATTTACATCCGGAGGAGTCGCCATTACTGAACAGTGAGACGTGCACCAGTATTTTTAGTTGCTTTTATATCATTAGTAGTTGTTTTTTGTTTATTTAGATTCCTTCTATGTAGATGGTTTCACCATATTCTCCAATCGCTGAAGCAATAAAAGCTTCAACTTCCATGAAGAGATATTAGAATATGTCTTCTCAACAGAAGGAATATATTATCCAAGTTTTTAAAAATTATTTAAGTTATGAATTGGAAATGTGCGTTCGACCCGCAATTTTTGACGGGCTGAGAAGATAGTTACTAATTAAATGTTTGAACACTGAAACGTGCACCAGTATTTTTAGTTGCTTTTTTTAGGTATGAGCCAAAAATCTGAGTTCACACCTCAAATTTTTTGCGCTTATAAATTAGTTACAAAAGAAAATTGACTGTAAGGACTGTTATCAGATAATTTTGTCCGAGATGTCTTCCGATTCAAAAGCTCTAAATACAGACAATTTTCATTTGTCTACGAGAATAACTTGAGAATTTATGAAATGCTCTCGGGTGACTGGCCGAGTTAAGGAAGTGTTATCACACTATATTTTGGCGATCACATTCACTGTCGCCATCTTTACCAGAAGATGGCGACAGTGATTCCTTATCTCGGCTAATTACTCGAGAGCATTTCATAAACTTGAACAAAGTGCCTATTTAATATACTCAAAAGCAATATATCATCATTCGTTCATTTAAGTGCGAAAGAAACATACATAGGGAAAAAAATTCCCAGGAAAAATACATTAACGCACGCACCAGTTTTTTTTTTTTTTTTTTTTTTTTTTTTTTTTTTTTTTTTTTTTTTTTTTTTTTTTTTCCAATGATGTTCCCCACTCCAGCCGGTGTTTTGTTTTCTCTGGAGAAACTTGTTTGTATCAAATTGATACTTGCGCCAGTTAGTGTGATTTTTCGCTAGTCCAAGACTACAACTTATACTGTTTTATTGGTGAGTAATATATTCTCGAGAATATAAAATTTTCTTTATGTATTCATTTGTAAACACCATTGGTATCAAATTGACACTTTCGCCCTTCCGTGTAAGTGACCAATGGTTTTTCCCTGTTTTTCAGTTCGATGTCTGGGGAGAAGAAAATTTACAACTTGACAAATCCAGACGACTTGCAAGCCGTGTATACTCTTTTATTTGACGACAGAAGGCATGATGCCCCAGATTCTTCAGATGATGAGGATAGTGACACTGGTGAGTGCGAACAAATAGAAGAAAGGGAAGGAGATTCTGAAACTGAGATAAGCGGAGAATCTAGTGAGGAAGAAGATGCTAATAACGATTAAAATTTTTACATCGCTCATCAGGAATAAAAAGATGGAAGGTGACTAATGATGGAAGTGGAATAAAAACCCAACGAAAACTAGAAAACGACGAGGGAAACACAACGGTTTGATGTATCTTTCCGGTTCCATCGCATCTGCGAAAAATATTTCTGGTATATTAGATACGTGGAGCTGTTTTATTGATAGTGATATTATCATTAAAATTGTGGTGTGTACTAACAAATACATATCTTCAATCCAAGCGAATTTTTCGAGAGCATGATATGCTAAATTTACCAACCCTGTCGAAATTAAAACATTTATTGGGCTTTTATATCTGGGAACATAAAAGGATCATTTTTTTTTTTTTTTTTTTGCTGTCTTCAGTCTTTCGACTAGTTTGATGCATTCCTCCATCCCCTCCTGTGCTAACCTCTTCAGCTCTACATACCCCTTACAACCCATGTCCTCAATTATCTGCTTCATATATTCTAATCTCTGTCTTCCTCTACAGTTCTTACCTTCGACTGTTCCCTCCACTAACAAATTAACCAATCCACCATGTCTCAAAATATGACCTACCAGCCTGTCTCTTCTTTCTGTGAGCTTCTTCCATAAACTTCTTTTCTCACCCATCATTTCCAAAACTTGTTCATTTCTTACTTTGGCTGTCCACCACATTTCAAATGCTTCAATTTTCTTTCTTTCCGGTAAAAGGGTCATTAAAGAACAAGAAAATTGTGAGTTTCTGGCGGCTGCATCATTTTGATACTTGTACCCTGAAGTGTGATTTTTGGACGCACGCCTGTCGCAAGGGTATCAAGGTTCACCTTGTGTTCGACTTGGCAGCGTCTCTTCTTAAATCTTCGTTTTCGAAGCAGAAGAATAGCACACTAATGAGCCTAGAAGTTTTCCCGAGCATTTCGTGACAACATTCAGAGATTTTCTCGTATAAGTATTCAGTTCAAAAAATAGAAGACATGTTACAGGACAATTTCTTCTGTCAAACACGCGATTCGATTGAATGGAACTGGAACCTGGCTCCCAGGTCGCTTCAAAGCGCTGTCGCCGTCAGGATCCAGGCTGTGTTTATCCTGAACGCTCCACTCCACGTTCTGAGTGGTAAACGCCTGTCAGCGCGCTTAATATGGGTGGCTGGACGTTTACTGTCACTTCCAGAACACACGTCATCGCTGGTTTCATTGATACGGTCAGACCCGGCAGTGAGGTTACATATTGCCGGATGCCCCAACAGCCCCGAAAGTTACCAACAGGAAAACCAGCCCTCCCCCCAAAGTCTTAAGCGAAATGACGACAGTAACTGAGCAGTACAAATCATTGAGATAAGCGAAGCGAGGTCCTCTTGTGCCGGTTCGACCCTCCGTAAGGAGGCATATTAACAAAGAGGAGGCAGCCAACTGTATAATACAGATTCCATTCATGTTCCGTGTAGTAAAAGCTCATGGCCAGAGGCAGGGGCGGATCCAGGATTTTGGTTTGGAGGGGGGGGTGCTTGGCTTGAGTGAATTTTGGTTGAGAGGGCTTGCCTTCAGTGGATGATTTTGGTTTTCGGGGTGACTTGAGTCGGGCATGAGGTAGTCTTATAGCCTCCTTGGGCCTCGATATCCGTAGAGCTTAAAAAAAAGGGGGGGCTTGTGCCCTCTACCCCCCCCCCCCTGGGTCCACTCCTGGCCAGAGGTGTAATGTGGGAAAGCTGTAACATGCGCTTCTTTGCCATCGTTGAGAAATTCGGAATTCAAATATTCCCTTTCGTTTAAATAATTTCTACGTTACGGAATGTTGAAAGGGCTGCTGCAAAGATTTTTTATTTCTTCAAATGTGTATACACATAATTCCTGGCAATCACTTTCAAAAATTATACATGTAATGAGTTTTTTAAATGCCGTTTCTGGGGGGAAAACCGACACTTTTTAAATTCATTATGTTGATCGCAAACGAAGTTATATTTCAATAATAGAAATATTTGCTGCCGCAGGTGTCAAATACAAATAACTTTACTCGACAGTTACAGTTCATTACAGCTTCGAAACGAGAAGCCGTCGGTTTTTCACAACAAAAGGCATTTGGAAAACTTACTATATAGTTAATTGTTGAAACTGACTGCACGAAATTATCTGATATATATATCTGAAATTTATTCATATATATATATATATATATATATATATATATATATATATATATATATATAGCGACATTCGAACCACCGATGTGGGACTTATGAAGTAGAAGATTCCTCGTTGCGCCACGCGGCTCTTTAAATCTACTTCACGTTGAAAGTGTTTGAACGCAACGTAATATTTCAGTGTCGATTTCCTCGACAGCGGTGAAGACGCGCATGTTACTGCTTTGCGACGTTACTCCTCTTGCGATGATGTTTTATTACACACAGTATGGATCGAATCTAAATTTTACAACTAGCGGCCTCCCACATTAAGCCTGTTTTCTTCCTGCGCCAACGTTATCGGTTTCCTGTGATAGTGAGTTGTGTTGACTTTACTATCTTGCACCAACATTAGACGCCTGTAATAGCACAGTGTTCATCTTCTAAAAGGAAGCATAAGTGTCTCCAAAATGAAACAGAACAAAATAAGAGACTTCTTTTCCTTGGGGTATATAAAACTTTAAAGTGCCTACTGTAATTTAAAAGGAAAACTAAAAACTACATAAACCGAAACTGTAAAAATCGATAATGCGAACCACTCTCGATCGCAACTAGTTCGGATTATCGACGATCTACTGCAGTTTTGTTATCTTGGTTCTCGGGGTTCAACCGCGTCAGTTTATCGAAACCTAACGTTTCAGCCACTATTTTGTGGCCTCCTTCAAGTGAGATGTCATATCGAAACTACAGACTGTGAATGCCTCGCCACTGAGTCCTGGCTCCAATAAGCAGCCTGATGAAGGCAGCGGACGTTGCTGTCGTAACGCTGTTGAAAAAAGAAATTATCCGGCAGAAAACCCGTCAAGAATTCGTGTCATCCATACGCCGCGAAAAACTTAATTCTCATACTGTAGTTTTGTTTGGTAGGCCTAAGCAGTTTTAACCACCACCGACGAGGGTTTTATTTTGAGGGTGCGGGCTGGTATTTACAGTACTCCTCGAGCATCTCATGCTGGAGGGTGTAAATCAAATATCTGTCACGTGGCGGCGCTGTTTGTTGGACAACGCCCACTTCCGGCGCACCTCTCCATCGATCTCGGCGGCAAGACAATGCGTGGGCGGCCATCACAGCGCCCCACCCCCCCCCACCCCGTCTACCTGTCAGCCGCGTCAAACTACAGCCGAGGAGACTTCTCGCCGGCACATCTGAAACCCGTCACATACTTAGAACTGGACTGAAGCAGGATCAACACTGTCAAAGACAAAGGAGGTTAGCTAATCATTACGATAGCTTCCGCGGTCACTGTACGTATTATCTTGGTTCTCCGGGTGGAGCCGTGTCGAATTATTAAAACCTAGCGTTTCAGTCCTCTGAAGAAGGCCACAGCACGATGGCCGAAACGTTAGGTTTTAATAAAGCGACGCGGCTCCACCCGGAGATCCAAGATAATAGGAGGAGAGCTAATGTTCAAATATGAGTGATGTCAGAAACATATCAAAGAATTAATTTTAAAATAGTCCTGGCATGGTCGCCATATCACGATACTAATAAACTCTCACTGACGTCACTATACGGCCCACTATGGGCGGGACAATCCCGCTTTCGGGCTGTCTGTAGCACTGTCCCCAGTGAGGGTAAAAATGTCTCGTTTTCGCAAACAAAACGACAATTTAATACATCTATCTATTAGGGAGTGTCCATAAACCACGTAGCTATATTTTGGCCTCCTGTGAACTCCCCTCCCCCCCCCCACGTAGCCCGACGTGGCTTTAGCCTTTACCCTCTCCCTCCCCCACGTGGCACGTAACTTTTTTCCGTGTTGATTGAAGAACACATTTAGTATTGTTTTCTCTTGTCAGACTATCGTAAATTACTTATGAAAATAATTAAATGACGGGAATAAATATTTACACGTTTTTTTTTTAACTGGTTTACGTCTCTTAACAGCGAGGTCTTTAGAGACGGGAAAGGATGGGGGGCATGGAATGGGAAGGAATTCGGCCATGGCCTTTTGAAGGAAGCATCCCGGCATTTGCCTGGAGTCATTTGGAAAAGACACGTTAGAGAAAGTACAGAAAAGAGCCGCTCGATTCGTGACTGCTAGTTACAGTCCTTACTAAAGTGTCACAGAGCTGATACGTGGGTTGGGCTGGGATTGTTTGGCGGACAGACGACGTCGTTTTCGTTTGAATTTGTTGGAGAATATGCGAAAATCTTTAATTTACGAGTGCAATCAAATATTTCTTCCGCCAACCTATTTAGCCCACAATGACAGGAGGAATGACATTAGAGAAATAAGATGCCGTGCTGATACTCTTACATATTCTTTCTTTCCTCGTTCTGTTCAGGATTGGAATGCGCAGAATCAGGATTCGTGCTTAGCACCCTCTGCCACCCACAATATTACAGAGTATAGATTTAGATGTAAACAAGATACTAATTGCTGCAATTAGTCCATGCACACGCATTTTAGTTCATCTGACAGGAATTATTCTTCACTGATTTGTGAGCACTACATTTGAGACAGAATACCGAATGGTTATAGAAAGAACCAACAGATGACATTAGTGTACAACCGTTTTGTAGCTTCTATTTTTATGAGACTACTTAGAACTGAGGTTTTTTTATTACTGAGTCAGAATCATTACTATCAAATACAAAGGAGATTAGTCATTGTTCATATATGACTAATGTCAGAAATTTGACATAAAATTATTTTTTAAAAACCTGTCACGGTCGCCATATGAGGATACTGTTTGCTGAAACTAATCCCTCTCCAGGCACTTCACATCCATATATCTGTTAATCTGCCACGTTCTATTCCTCACTGACTTGGAAGCGTTACTTCCAAGGCCGAAAATGGAAAACGTATACAAAGAAACTACAGATGTAGTTATCGCCCATTTATTCCGTTGCTTCTGCTTTCAAGACACTTCAGTTTCCAGGTGCGTTGCCAGTAATTCGAGGATATATACAGCAACGCTTTGGCCAGGCGCTACACCATGAAAACAACTTTAAAATCTGTTTAGTATCTTCCAAATTACGCCATATTATGGGCAAAAGCATATGTCGATCAGAACAAATTTTTATTTCCTGCTTCTAAGCCTTCGTGACGTAGAGCGGTAAGACAAAGCTCAGATTATAAGTAAAAATCTGAGGTTGTGGAAACACAGTCAAACTCGCGTCAGAAGCTTTAAAATTATGCCAGATTATAACTAAATAAGTTTGGTGTTGACAAGACATTCTACCTTCGTACTAATACAATATACCTCAAACTTTAAATTAGATCCTACGTTTTCTACCTGTGAAAATGCATGAAAATATTTTGAGTAGTTTCTGCCTGACGCTAGGAGAAACTTATACACATTCTGATACCAATGTGTTTTTTTTTGTTTTTTTTTAAATCTCCAATGAACTGCAAACGGTCAAATACAGTTATGTTTAGAAGTTTTAGATACGGCCCCTATACTATATTGTAACAATGTAGATGACAACGACTGTACTGTAACATGGATTCTGGAACTGGATTCAGCCTCACAGGAATAGATCAAGATTACAAACAACCCAAAGTTTCTGAGCAAATCTAAGTGTCGTAGGTAGAGCTTATTCTAGGCTGCGATTCATAGGTCGAATCTTGAAAAATTGTAATGAACAAACAAATGGGATAGCGTACACAACTCTGGTGCGTCCACATTTTGGACTACTGTTGGGCCGTTTGGGATCCGTTTCGTAATTGGTTGATCGAAAGTATAGAGAAAGTTCAGAGAAGAGCCGCTCGATTCGTGACCGCTTGCTACAGTCCTTACGAAAGCGTCACAGAACTGATTACTATATTCGGCTGGGATTATCTGGCTGATAGACGACGAATGAATCGTTTGAACTTATGGCTAAACATGCGATAAACACCTTTGATTTACGAGTGCGGTGAAATACTTCATCCACCAACATATTTGGCCCCAATTGCAAGAGTTTGGTTTATGGTTAGTCCAAAATCTTTAGTGTTTATGCCATTCAGTAACTTCTCAATATCTTCAGCCTGTTCTGCTTACTTCTCCGTGAACACTTACGCCACATTCAATTTCTTCTATCACTTTCTTCATTGCATGCTCTACACAAAAGTTGAACATTAATGGAGACAGACTACAACCTTGTCTGACATCCTTTTTAACTGGTGCATGTCTCTCACCATTCACTACTTTTGTTATAGCCACTTGATTCTTATATACGTAGATTGTAAAGTATAAGACATTTTAGACCTGATTTCTTCAAAACTTTGAACATCTTACCAAACCTAATATTACCAAAAGATTTTTCTATATCAATAAAAGACAGAAATTTTGAAAACTGTTGATTACTTCTCTGTCTCAGTGTCCTAAACTAATTATTTCAAAAATATCTGAAATCTACCCATTTTATTTCGACTACAATCTTACAGATAAGCTGGATATCATGATGAACTGAGAAATAATGCTATCCCATCTCTTCGCACGGTTTAATATCCCCCTTAATAGCTTTGCCCGTAAGTTATTACCCTCCCTGGGGTAATTAGCAATGGAGCGAGGTTTCTGACTGTTGATCTGGGTGATTTATAATACGCGCCACAGAGTTCGGAGTTGTTGCTAGTAAAGCTACACTGCGATAAATGGCTTGCGTCATTGTAACGCCGCGTCATTAATACAGCTGTACATTCAGCGGCTCGGAATTCTCCTCCGGGATTTACAGCTGCAGGTAGAAATTCCAGCGAATGTTCGCCTAATTAAACGCTGTTCTCATATAAAACGTAAGGTCTAACATTCCTCTAAACTGGATTGTACCAAACGCACTGGGTGAAAGGTAATGGTACGCCGCGACATGTGAAGAATTTTCTTTGAATATTAAGCGACGGAAACCGTACCGTTTCTACTCAATATTTTCTACAAATCCTTGGAAATGAAAAACGTATCTTCAGGCTGGAAAATTGAGCAAAAAAAAAAAATATATAAAAAAATGTTAAAAAATTCAAAAGAGAAATAGAGAGAGATGTCGAAAATATGTTAGGAACTACCGACCAACATTTATAAAATCTGTTTTGCAGTAGAGTTCTGTGCAATGTTATATTCTGTAGCATTATAAAGTTTACAACTTCTTATAGATAGGGTATCACAAAGCAGTCACAAATTCGGACTTAACATTAATATAAACAAGACAAAAGTAATGGTCATTGGCAAAACCAACAACTCCCAATGCCACATTATGTTTAACCACGAGACCATTGAATGTATGTCAAGGTATACGTATCTTGGCACCACAATAAACAGCCAATGGGATCCATCTGATGAAGTAAAGTCACGTATTGGTAAAGCCAGGGCTTCTTTCAATAAAATGAACAATCTTTTTAAAAGTCGTAATTTATCGATTACCACGAAGATGAGAATCCTGCGCTGCTATGTGTTCTCTGCCCTCCTGTATGGCGTTGAAACGTGGACATTAACAGAAACTATCAGTAAAAAGTTAGAAGCTTTTTAAATGTGGCTGTATCGAAGAATGTTGAGAATACCATGGACAGACCACACCACAAATGCTGAAGTGCTCCGCAAAATTAAAAAAGATATGGAAATACTGGCCACCATAAAAATACGGAAGCTTCAGTACCTTGGCCACATCATGAGGAATAGTAGCTGTTATGAAGTCCTGCAGTCTGTTCTCCAGGGGAATATACCAGGAAAGAGAAGCGCTGGTAGAAGAAGAACTTCTTGGTTAAAAAATCTGAGAACATGGACCTCCAAGACAACTACGGAGTTAATCCGAGCATCAACCAGCAGAGACGAGACAACCAAGATGGTTGGCGACATCGGGAACGGACAGGGACCAGAAGAAGAAGAATATTAATAAAGTTTCTGCATTAAAATGAAATGAATTGCTTACACGGAACAAAATTTTCTAACTGGTCGGTCGCAATATATTGTCGTTGACGGAGAAGCCTCTTCTAATGTAGATGTTACATAGGGCGTGCCTCAAGGATGTGTAATAGGACCCCTTCTTTTCTTAATGTCTATAAATATGGAATGGGACAGCTAAGGCTAATTTAAGGCTGCTATTAATGTATCGCGTTTTGAAAAATTGTAAAGGTGCGTTCCCACGGGGCGTGGTAGGCAGTACGCGCCTTTCATCTTTTACCGCCTGGCGGTGGGTCGAGAGGCGCCGTCCCTGCTATTATATGCGGCAAATATGAATGGCGTTCCCTATCACGCGCAGAGGGACGTGCCGTGGCAACGGAGCTTAACGCAAGTACTTGGGGCAGAGAGCACAAAGCTCTCGTGCATCCTCATTCGGATTACTGTTGTGGAGTTTGTGATCCTCATCGCAAGGTATTGATTGACACGTTAGAGAAAGTGCAGAGGAGAGCCGCTCGATTCGTTTCCGCTTGCTGCAGTCCTTACGAAAGCGTCACAGAATATTTACGTAGATTGCGCTGGGATACTCTGGCAGGCAGACGACGTCGTTTTCGTTCGAATTTTTGGTCAATCATACAAACAACTGCTTTCATTTACGAAGGCGATGAATTACTTCTTCCAGAATCATATTATGTCGCTATGACAGGAAAGATAAGATTGGAGGAAATAGTTGCCGCACTGGTGCTTATATGTGTCGGGTCTGGAGTACGGGAGTACGCTACCAGATGACGCCACAGGCGCAGCGAGGATCATGTGAGCGCCGCAGTGACCACCGAGAGAACTACTGTCATTGTGTATTCTGAGAGTGAGCCTAATAAACCGGATCCTCGTAGTCACCACCCACCTTCGCTGGTGAACCATTACCTTGGATCGGGAACTCTATTCAACCCGAATCCTGATCTTTCCTTGGCGGATCCGACATATGTATTCTTTCTCTCCTTGAGACATTCTCGATTGGAACGCAGAGAGTAGAGATTGGGTTTGGAACAAATTACCTTCAGCCCCCACTACTTTCTGGATTGTAGGGTGCAGATGTAAGTTGTAACCAGAGACGAGGCTAAAGCTGCGTAATGCCGTTGACGCCGGTCATAGATTGTGCTGCCTACGCACAGTGTGCTGCCTACTCACTGGACTCGTCGATGTCGGGCGCCAGGTGCAGAGTGACGGCGATCAGGAGCGCCGCGGCCAGCAAGATGGCCGACGCGAACACCCGCACCGCGATGCTGGCGCGGCGACGGCGCCTCTCGGCAGCTTCCCTGTAGGGGCAGTCAGAGGAGAAGGAAAGAAAACAATAAAAATAAAACACACAAACACGAAAGACAAATAGAACAAAAATGTAAACACAGTAACGAATAAAAAGAAGAAGAAATCAAAATAGAACGAAAAACAATATACATAATACTAAAGACAAACAAAAATCATAAAAAAGACAAGAACAAAAAAACATAAAAATATAAAACAATTAGGAATAAAAACAACAACAATGTGAAAATATCATAATCAAAAACAAAATACATCAAACAGAAATGAAGCAAAAAGAACAAAATCATAAAAACTAAAAATAAAGTTAATGGATAACAAAAAGTAATAAAAATAACAATAACATTAAACAAAAGCCATACAAACGAAAAACAATAAAAAGTAAAAAACAACAAAAATATAAATATGTAAAACAAAAATCGAAAAATAGGATGTGAAAAGAAAGAACGTAAAAATAAAAAAACAGAAACGAAAAAAACAAAGAAATTAAAAATTGAACTAAAAAATAGAAACAAGAAAACAGTAAATGATAAAAACAACAAAAATGTAAAACATAACAATAAAAACTATAAAAAGTAAAGATAAAAATATTTAAAAAATAAAAAAAACAGCATAACTGAAAGTGTTTAGGGTCAAAAGAAAAGATAACAAGAAATATAAAACAGTAACATTCGAACATACAAAAGAAAAAGAAGAAACAAAACACAAGTAATGCATTATAAAACATAAAAACAGAAAACAAAAACATAATAATGAAAAATAAGAAAATTAAAACAAAATAAAAAAAACACAATAAGGAATTAAAAAACAAAAACATTAAAACAAAAAATGTAAAAGAAAAAATACACTAAACATAAAAACAATACCAATCAATAAGAACAAAGACATGAAAATCAAAAAAGAAAAGTAAACATTGTAATATAAAACTGAAAAAACATAAAAAGGAAAAATCATAAAAACAATATAGAATTAAACAAATAAAAACATTAAAACAAAATATAAACATTAAAAGCAAAGAAACATAACAACTAAAAAAATGAATAAAAAGAACAAAAATGTATAAACATTAAAAGCAGTAAACAATAAGTAATAAAATTAGAAAAAATATTATATTGTGAAACTGAAAAACATAAAAAGGAAAAACATGAAACCAGAAACAAAATTGAATTAAATGAAAAAAATATTAAAACATAATATATTAAAAGAAACATGAAAACGAAAAATTGGATGAATAGAGCAAAAAATGTTAAAACAGAAAACATAAAAACGAAAAAGAAAATCAAAAAAAGAGCGTAAGCATTAAAATGAAAACATAAAATGAAAAAACAATAAAAGTAAATACATGAAAACGAAAGTAAGACCATACAGTGCAAAAAGAAAGATAGTGAAGGTGTTTGTTCTGAGAATAGACGGTCCCTGGTCGAAATTTTCGCTGAGGTCAGTATATTATCAGGAGCTCTGCAGGGTGATATGAGGTACGTGAGTGTGGTCAACAATAAAGCTGTACGCGGAGTGACAAGGCCACAGGAGTCAACCCCTCAGCTGCACTGGTTCCATGTAATGAGTCTCGCAGTCACACTAAACAACATATATATTTGATTTTTTCCACCTCCAAATAAAGACGTAAGAGACAGTAAAATACGTGGATTTTTGTTACTGCGACGACCTCAACTTGAAATTTCTCCCCAGTATCGATTATTTCCTCTGTGTGATGACAGATATTGCAATCCCGTACATCTAACATATTTCTGAGCAAAACAATCAAATGTTTACTTTTTCCTTTATCGCTTTACGCCTCGTCGACGTCGAGATCATTAGAGGAGGGAAAGGACCTGGCGCAAAGAAAGCGAATAAATTTGGCCGTTGCCTTTTGAAGGATCCACGTCGCCTTTAACAGGGAGCGACTTCGGTAAATCATGAAAAACCGAAATCTGGATGCTGGGACGGAGGATTCGAACCTGCATCCTTCCGATTGCGAGACCAGAGCGTTACCACTCACCCACCAAGCTCGGTGCTGGTGTATTGATTTTTTAGGATAGTTTTCTCCATATTATTATTATTTCACTTCATATAGTCTTAGTTCTAAATTTATTGCACATTAATAAATTTGACTGCATGAGGGATGACCAGAAAATAAGGTTTAAAATTTGCAGCGAAACGCGTACATTTTTTTTTACACAACCAATACAGCCAACTGATACTACACACAATTTTTCGACGTAGTCTCCCACGTCGGTTTTGGCACTTGTCGCTGCGTGGTGGGTTTGAACATTCTCTCCTGGTATAAATCCTGTCCTTGCGTGACCAGCCACGTTGTCGCGAAGTGTTTCACTTCCTCGTCTGAAGCGAATCGTCGGCCTCCTAGGTGATCCTTCAAGTGAGGAAAAAGATGAAAGTCGCTCGGAGCGAGGTGCGGGCTGTAGGGAGGTTTGTCGATGATCGTCGTCGGTTACGTTTTCTCTCCCGGCCGCAAACCTTCGACGCCATTCTGCGATATGCTGACGAGACATTACAGTCTCGCCGTAAACCACTACCAGCTGCTGGTGAATTTCAGCCGCAGTTACATGTTTCACCCACAGGAATCGAAAAACTGAGCGGATTTCTTCGCGAGACAAGTTTTCCAAACGAGTCGCCATTTGTGTTTACCTGCAACTAGCGCTGTGGGTGACTGATGGATGAAACTGTGCACAGTTGCCAACCGCATGTCTTAGAATTACCGCACACTACTAATTTCTCTATAACGGACGACACTCCAGGAATATCGGCCTTAGTTTCTGTCTAATCCTTGTGACTGAACAATGGCATTGGCAACCGCCGTGGGTTTGGAGAGGCGTGGGCGTCGTTTATCGTACCGAGCAACTACCTTCCGACCTACCACATGCGAGACACGAGTTAGGCGATTAGAGTAGTGAACCTGTTTTTGGAGTGTTTTCTCCAGTACTCACGGGTCGACGCCGCTCCTCTCCAGCTGTCTGCGTCGCGCCTCCTTCCAGCGCTTCTTCCTGGAACGCCTCGCCCTCCAGAGTCGAGCCTCCACACTGCCCGCCTCCGTCAGCACCATCTCTACCGCCTGCGAACAACACACAGCCACAATCACCACATACCAGCAACTACAGTGAAATCAAACCTCACCAATCACCCTGATATCAGTGATGAAAAGAACAAGAGCCGGATAAAGATTAATGATTGATAGTGATTATAAAGTGGGGAAGGAATTTCCAACTCTAAATACCCCGGCATAACATTTCACAAGAAACTTACCTGGGCAGGATACTTTGGACATTGTACCAGCCCTCATACCTGAATTTTGAATAGTATTGTACTGTATGAAGTATATGTAGTGAGCTAAAGTTTGCTTGAATATGATCTGGTATGTTTGTTTTGTAATTCCTGGTAAATCAGTGTATATAGACTTTTGTTTTATGAAAAAAAGTCCATTTAATATGTTTAAGAACAGAATTGAGTAAGAGAATTGCTTAAATGTGTGTAATTCCAAGTATTAATGCAAGTTACGATGTCTACAGGACATGTTTCTACTGTTTAAAATGATTTCTG
Organism: Vandiemenella viatica; assembly: GCA_031002005.1. Classification (NCBI taxonomy): domain Eukaryota; kingdom Metazoa; phylum Arthropoda; class Insecta; order Orthoptera; family Morabidae; genus Vandiemenella; species Vandiemenella viatica. Next base: position 135,723,468 of record CM061918.1, read on the forward strand.
TAAATAATTTTGTATTTAAGTATCTCCAATTTCCATTTCTGACCATTTTGTAATGATGTTAAGTGATTAGGTATTAATTCCTATTGTATTTAATATGTTTAATTGTTTCAGTAATTGTTAATGTTCGAGAAATATCTGGCGGACGCTTTTGAAGAATTCCAGAAATTTCGCTAGAGACTATATAAACAAATCGGCAGAAGTATACAGTTAGTATACAGTTTAGTTTTACAGTTGGTTCACAGTTGAGTTTACAGTTAGTTTTATAAAGATTCACTTTGCATCTGCCAAAGACTGCGCTAGCATCTCTGGATTGCATCTTTGCTTGTGACAAATATCGCTGACTTGTTATTTTGAAAAATAAACAAACATCTTCAACATAACCTTCTCGTGGATTATTTTAATTAATCAGTATATTAATTAAACCACCGAAGACCCTAATAACATGTAGTAGGAAGTGAGTTCAAAATCCTGCACTTGTTGGAGAGAGTGCTGAGGGGATGTACGAGAGAAGTGAAGGAATTGCGTTACAAAACGTTGGTCAGACCACTGCTTGAATTTGGTGGTATAGTATGGGTCCCACATTTTGAATATCTAATACAGGCGTTTGAGGGGGTGCAGAGAAGGGCTATTAGATTTGTTTCTGGAAATTATCGCAGAATGCAATCAGTAACAGATATGATAAAAGAGCTGGAATGGGATGCATTGCAAGACTGGAGGAGGGTGAAGAGGGTAATGGGAGTGTACAGGGCGTATATTGGTGATGAGGCATGGAAAGATATTGGCGTAAGAATTAAAAGTAATGTATTGAAGGGAAAAGATGACAATGACCAAAAGCTGGCAACCGATTTCAGGCACAAGGGTGTGGGAAGATTCTCTTTTTTAGGTAAGGGTGTCAGGGATTGTAATAAGTTACTAAGGTAATTAATGAATAATTTACCAAAATCGTTAAAAGAATTCAAGGTTAAAATTTGTAGAGGGTAAAAGTACGTAGGTGGGTGCAGGAAAGTTGAAGTTAAGTTTAAATTGGTTACACTGGATGCCGCAGCACAGCTAACAGTGCCTGACAGGATGAGACGCAAGCCGTGGTACACAATAGTCGCTTTAGCAGTGGCAGCATCAGGGGTTACCACTCAAAGTTCCCTTCGAAGCTGGATTATATTTTCCTAATTCTGTATTAACTCGGTTTTGGGTTTCCCATGGCTTGCCGAAATTATTTTGTGCAGTACCGTGATGGTTCCTTCAAATATCATTGCCGAATTCCTTCCCGTTCCTTGTCCCAACTTCCTTTGCGCCTCTAGGGACCTCCTTTATAGCTAAAAGAAGAAGATACTGATTGTATTCTACTTAAATTGTAGGTCCACTGTTTATCAACAGACGGGCCTCTAAGCCCTTCAAAACTGCCGGCTGAAAGGAATGTTCTGACAATTCATTTCTCTGCGGTTGCCTAAATAAATAGAATTGTTGTTATGTAATGCTCATTACCTTATTTTCTAATGTTTTACATATTTCTATTGTTTTTCACACAGAGATACAGATGGAAGTTCTACTGAATTAATGATGTCAGAATTAGGCAACCAAAGAAATTACTAATAAATCAGGATTCCAGAAACCACAAGCTATAGAGCGTGATATTGGTTTTATTCTTGGTCCAGGTCTCATTCAACACGATATATACGGAACTACTTCCTGCTGTATCAAATTATAACTTCAGTAACTCGGCGTTTATGTAAGCAGTTAAAATTATTTACAAAACTAAATTCTTTGTGAAATATTTAGTTGTCTTTCTGTTCCTGCCTGTATTTCTATCTATCCACAAGTTCCACTAATATTCCTGTTCAAAAATCATAGATTCTATTACCCGTGTACATTCACTGTATCGGGATCTAAATTTGACCTACTGGAAATATTTACACGTGTCTGATATAGTGGCATCAGTAATAAAAAGTAACTAATAATAAATATAGTAATTTAAACTTAATACATAATTTTGTTTTAGTGTTTCGGCAATTCATTTTTTCGAGCATACTGTAACAGTGACTTAAAATATCTACATCGAATATAAACATCTTGTAACCCCGTCAAAAATGACGCGTTGACCGGAGTATTTTGACAATTCATTTCTTATCTAACTAAATATAATTCTCATTAAATAACGCGCATAATCTTGAATTGATGTAATGTAATAAATGTTTCTTAGCTTAGGGAGCGTCCATAAACCACGTAGCTCCATGTTCGCCTCCTGTGAACCCCCCCCCCTTCCCCCACGTAGCCCATCCCCTCTCCCCCCACTTAGCACCTAGTATTTTTCCCTATTGATTCCAGAGGACATTTTGTACTGTTTTCTCTTGTCAGACTATAGTAATTTAAATTCGGAGATAATTACATGACGGAAATAAATATTCACATGTTGTTGTGTGTTCTGTAGCTCATTTTATCTGACAAATAACGTGAGTGATAAGGCACGTGGCCTGGATCAGAAACCCTCTCTTCACCCCCCACCTCCCCCAACACCGTAGCTTTGCTGCCAACCCCTCCCCTCCCCCTAGACCGTGTCACGTAGTTTATGGACGCTCCCTTACTGCAACAACGGTATCTCTGTGCAGAGATTATAAGGAAGGTCGTTATCAAAGGAATTTTAACTAAGAAAAAACAACTAATAATTATAATGTCGATTTTTGCGAAACACCTACTATTCTTTTAGTTTTCAAGCAGCTCATTTACTCGCCTCTATTTAACTAAATAGAACTGTTAATAATTTCGCATAACCTAGAATAACCCTCTGTGTCCGTTGTAAGTTGGGCAGCAAAGGCGAGAAGTGTGACGTCATAGCGTGACGTCATACCGGGACGTTATCTCGCGGTACAACATCGTGACCGAGATTATCATTTCATTGTTATACATCGGACTACATAGAGGCGTTGGTTGACTCTTAGGCTGTCAAATCGTACAAAATGTTTGCCAAATAGTAGTCATAACTTACAATTAAATGATCAAAAGCTTCTGGGACCAAGTTGGCTTAAGTATTGGACAAAAGTATTATTTCTCTTTTTTCCCGTTAATCGAATTTTATAAGTTATTTCCTGGACACGCAAACAAGTGGCTGCTATATTGTGAGTTATCTCTAGCGTGCGTGACAGAGCCAGATAAGTTATTTTGTTGGTTTTTTCGAAGTTGGTCGGACTGGAATGTTTATCGTCCGGTTCGAGTCGGCCATGTTTATTTGGATTTGGTCGTAATTCACTCGGCAGAACTCTACGAGGAAACATTCTCGAATCCTGTCCTTCCCTTTCTTCTATCTTTCTTTAGCTGCGTTTCTCTTCTTGTTCTGCAGTGTATTTTGGTCTACCATCCGTCCAATACTGGGGTCCCACCGTACTCAAGCAATGATTCGACCAATGCTTTGTATTCCTCTTTAGCTCACTGTACTGTGATCTAACATCTCTGGTATTAGAGAGGACTGATGGCTCAGTGGTTCACACGTCTGACTGGAGATGAAAGGTCCCCGGTTCGAATCCCTGTCTCGGCAGGGATTTTCAAACGCCCTTAACCCGCCCCTCACGTCTTGCTATGTGAAGTACGCCGGAGCTCTTCCATGGTTCGGATTCCACGTCAAACTGTAGCTCCTCTATACCCGGTAGGACTACCAGGATAGGTGAGGTTAGTCAGCCATTACAGACGGGCATCCCGGGGCAAATCAAAACACTATCAACCGGCGGCGGAACCCTAATATTAATAACACGGTAACTGGAAAAATTCTGTAAATTTAAGGTATTTCTAAAAAAATAGGTTTGAGGGATCTATTACTAAGCTACAGAGAAGCAATCAACCGTCTTTTGATTATTTATCTTATATCTTTAAACAGCAATTCTTGTATATATTTCGTATATCGGAAATACCTCAGACGATTTGAATGAAATTTCTTATATAGATAATGTTTTGTTTTGAAGTTTATCTCACTAGGTGTCTTCCCTGAAAAGAATAAAGAAAAAAAAAAAAAAAAAAAAAGCGATTGGAACAAATTATGGCAGGAAAGTTGAGCAGTAACTAGAAACAACGAAAAAGCTAAAACTAAAATTCATGAAAGGAAAAAAATGGATAATTAGAGAAATTACACTCAAATGGGTTAAAAAAAAATCATCAAATATTTTGTGCTTGTAGCAGGCGTCATGTTTGTGGATTTATTGTTACTCAATGATTTTATTATTGCCAACGTTTCGGCACCTAACCTGGAATCTTCATGAGGATTATTACGGGTTGATTCATTCCCTCCTGGCAACAGCATTTAAACATCGCTGAACCCATAACAACTAAGTGGAATTATACAAATTTATGAAATGTTGCTCTGTTTCCATGGGAACAGGTGCAAGGTGATATGGATAGAATATCTAAATGGGTTGGTCAGCATGGAATGAAGATAAATGCCAAGAAGAGTCAGCTTATTAGGTAAATAGTTAAAAAACTAAAGGGTAATTATGATTATAGGGTGGGGTCAGAATTATTAGTTGAAGACTTGAAGTGTAAACATCTTGGCATAACGTTTGATAACAAACTCAATTGGTCAGAACACATTGGGCAACTGGTAGGAAAAGGTTTCAAAATACTGCACATGTTGGAGAGAGTGATGAGGGGATGTACGAGGGAAGTAAAGGAATTGGGTTACAAAACTTTGGTCAGACCATTCTTTGAATATGGTGGTGTAGTTTGGGAATCACATTTTGGTTATCAAATACAGGAGTTGGAACGTGTGCAAAGAAATGCAGCTAGATTTGTGGAAATTATCGCAGGACCCAGTCAGTAATTGCTATGATAAAGGAGCTGGATTGGGACTCATTGGAGGAAAGGAGGAGGGTGAAGAGAGTGCTGGGAATGTTCAGGGCATATGTTGGTGATGGGGCTTGGAGGGATATTGATCGAAGAATTAAGAATAGTGCATGCACTTGTTTTCCTAATTGTTATAAACGATCTCGGAGAGAAAGTGAAAAGCATTTTTAGATTGTTTCCTGATAACGCGGTTATTTGTAGGGAGGTAAGGAATTCGGCCGATTGTTTAGAATTTCAGCGCGATCTGGATGTTATTTTGGCATGGTGCGCTGAATGGCAACTTACATTAAATTGTAAAAAGTACAAGACAATAAGCATAACTAACAAAAATAATCCGATAGTTCAGAAGTACGAGGTAAACAGTTCAGTTATTGATATGGTCGATTATGTGAAATATTTCGGAGTAACAGTACAAAGGAACATGAAATGGGACTTACATATTAATACGTTAGTAGGTAGAGCTAATTCTAGGCTGCGATTCCTAGGTCGAGTCTTGAAAAATTGTAATGAACAATCAAAGGAGATAGCGTACAAATCTCTTGTGCGTCCACATTTGGACTACTGTTGTGCCATCTGGGATCCGTTTCGTAAGGGGTTGATTGACAGTATAGAGAAAGTACAGAGAAGAGCCGCTCGATTCGTGACCGCTTGCTACAGTCCTTATGAAAGCGTCACAGAACTGATTAGTAGACTAGGCGGGGAGTCTCTGGTAGATAGACGACGCACGTTTCGTTTAAACTTATTGGTAAACATGCGTACTCCCACTTTCACTTACGAGTGTAGTGAAATACTTCGTCCACCAACCTATTTGAGCCGGAATGACAGCAAAGATAAGATTACAGAAATAAGGTGCTGATTCTTATATGAATTCTTTTTTCCTCCTACCATTCGGGATTGGAAAGCACAACAAAGAGATTAGCTTTGGTACTGAGCACCCTCTGCCACCCACATATTTGTGAATTGCAGAGTATATATGTAGATGTAGATGGAAGAGGAAATGTGACCATGACCACAAGCTGGCACTCGATTTCATGCATAAGGGAGTGGGGAAATTTTCATTTGTGGGTAAGAGTGTCAGGGATTGGAACAAATTACAAAGTGAAGTGATGAATAACTTACCAAAAACGGCTTAAGGAATTAAAGACTAAAATTTTAAATCGCAAAAGTGGATAGGGGAGGAATTTAACACTCGAATTTTACAATATAATTGATTAAAAAAAGGGTAGTTAGGTGATTGAGGGAATTGTCACCGAAGCGTGTACTCCTCTGCAGCTGAATTAAATTAAATTAGACACAATAGAGGAAGTGATTGGCTCGTAATATGGTTCGAGTCTTCATGTGCGATGTTTGTTTGATATCCACGGCACTGTGCTTGGTTGTCCATGTTTAGCGGTATTACGTGAAGTCCCATTGCTGTTGGTTGTTCTCGCTGTTGTCACCCGCTTATGAGAAACTTGTTCATTATCTTTTTTTTTTTTTTTTTAACTGCTTTTCGTCTCTCAACAGCGAGGTCTGTAGAGACGGGAAAGGATGGGGGGCAGGAATGGGGGCAAGGAATGGGAAGGAATTTGGCCATGGCCTTTTGAAGGAAGCATCCCGGCATTTGCCTGGAGTGATTTGGGAAACCATGGAAAACCCAAATCTGGATGCCCGGACGGGGATTCGAACCGCCGTCCTCCCGAATGCGAGGCGAGAACGCTAACCGTTACACCGCCACGCTCGGTTGTTGTTTATCGCACGGCACAGCCACGGCGTATCTACGCCAAGTCCGCAGCGTTCAGCATCGGCGAGAGAGGATGATGGATGGAGCCATCCGTCACAGCCACAAAGACTCCACAGCCCAGACACCAGGCTCCAAAACCTGGCTGTGATTCCAGCCGCAGCGGAGGTGATACAGCGCGGCTGGACAACCAAAATAAAATTCCCACAATGCACCATTTTAAAGCGCACCACAATGGTTAGTCAGGGCACAAAATAGTAGAATAAAAACATCGATCTCACACTACCACTACAAATGCAAAGGGTTATTGTATTTATTATTATTATTTGCGGATAAGCCCATTAGGACTACGCAAAGTACTCAGAAGCGTTTGTTCGCTTTCCTTTGTGCCCATATTTCCTTCATACGTTTGCTGTGGGCTTCTTTTCTCTCATCTGACCATGTTTTTCCAGGTCTTTTCTTAAATCTTTCCTCCCGGTCAACTTGCCACTTCTGAATTTTGGATTTAAATATTTCTCTGTTTACGATATCTTCTGGAGCAATTCCTGCTAATTTGAGGTCTTTCTTGATTTCTCCAACCCATTTCATTGTATCCGATATTAATTTACTTCGGTTTTCATAGAATTCAACTATTTGTCTTGTCAGTCTGTTAGGGTTCATTCTTTTGATGTGTCCATAAAATTTTAGTCGGCGTTTTCTAATATCACTGTGAATGTCTGCATATTGTAAAATTTCCTGATTACTTTTGAGTCTGTACTGGTCTCCTATGAGTCTTGGACCCAAAATTTTCCTTATAATTTTGCGTTCTTTTTTCTCAATGTTTTCTGTCTTTTTTTCTGTTCAAAATAAGTGTTTCTGATCCATAAAGACATTCTGGTTTAATAACTGTATTGTAGTGTCTCAGTTTTGTGTGCTTGGAGATGCATTTTTTGTTGTAGACGTTTTGTGTTAGGCGATAAGCTGTTTCCATCTTTTGGCATCTAATTTCATTAGCTTTTGCTTCAGTTCCATTCTCTTGGATTGTTTCAACCGAGATACTTGAAGTATGAGACTCGTTTGATTTTTCCATATTTTATCTCCATGTATTTTTGTGTTTCTTTATTGCAGGTCATAAAATCTGTTTTCTCGAATGAAATCTGTAGACCCACTTTTTTTTTTTTTTTTTTTTTTTTTTTTTTTTTTTTTTGCTGTCATCAGTTTTCTGACTGGTTTGATGCAGTCCCCCATCCCTTCCCGCTAGCCTTTTCACCTCAACATACCCACTACAATCCCACGTCCTCAATTATCTGCTATCATTCTGATGATTGTAAAATAGCTAGCCCCAAAGCCCATCAACATTGACTGGTTTAAAAGAGTGTTCTGACAATTCATTTCTCTGCAGTTGTCTAAATAAATAGATTTTTCTTCTTACTTATTGCTTTACGCCTCGTCGACGTCGAGGTCATTAGAGAAGGGATGGGACTGGAGACAAGGAACGGGAAGGAATTGGGACAATTTTAAATTGTGATCAAAGTACACACTGTGCATAACGACTGCGCCGATAGTTCTGTATTACGGTCTTTTAAGTTTGAATTTAAATCTATTATCATATAAAATAGGAGCTTTCTTTCTTTTCAACCGTTGGTTTATGCCAACGGTTGCATAATTGCTGACAAGTTAATGACTCAGTATCATTATACGTTGAGAGTTTAACAAGTATAAGGAAAGCACAATAAGTAATAAAAAGAGGCAAAAGACCGAAAAATAAATTCAAAATTCCTAATTTTTTGAAAAGATCCGTAGGTATACACATAAATTTGTAGGGCTGGCAGCACTAGTTCAAATAGCGAGTATCAATCCAAACAACGGAGAACGGGGATTCCTTCTCTTGCAACCTAGCATTTTCGGGAAGTCCCCGTTCGTAAAATAAAACTTCAGTCAATGTTGCCAATATTTTTGTATTTTTTTTTCTACTGAACCAGAAAAATATAATAGATTTAAAAAATTAAGATAAGTACTTAGTATAAACTCTAAAACCGTCATATTAAACGATAAATGCCTTAACAATTTGAAATTTAGTAGTTATAAAAAAAAAAAACATGTCCCAGGAAAAAAAAGTATTTTTTTTCAGGTTTTTTTTTTTCATGTTATTTTTCAAGTCAGTTTTTTTACCACACTATTTGCAACTACTTGCATTTAACACTGTGCGCAAACCCACATGCAACAACGCCATCGCATGGAAGTTTTCTCGCTGGTATCGCATGCGTTATGTATCCCAAAACTTCCTCTCGACCGAATGAAGACCTGTAACGCGGAGAGCAATATCTCGACAGACTGCGATACGGGTCCCGGCAATGTTAGCGCAGTCCCCACGCGGCGAACACAAAGCGGCAACTTCTCAGGCGAAACTTTTGTAATCTCGTAACGGGGAGGGAAAGCTCCCCCGCAGAATGAAAGTCTCCGCTGACGAGATGAAAACTCGTCGTGCGCGGAAGAAAAGTAGCTCCAGTTGAAATGTGGCAGGTGAGTGTGAAAACCGGAACTGTGTTAGCTTCAAAGAAAGCCTCACTCCAACAATAATCCAACAAGCGCGGTATTTCAACCTCCAATTTCTCTTCTAGCTGATTACTGTACATGCACTGGAGACACACACACACACACAGACACACACATATATATATATATATATATATATATATATCAAATGGTGCTTGCACAGTTTTTCTCTACACATATAAATCTGTAGGAGGGTGTTATACCGGCCATCATACCCAGACCTTTAATTAAATATTATTTTAAGTATTGCGTATGTCAAGCTCGGAGTTTTTTATTATTATTATTATCATCATCATTATTATTACTATTGGCGAATTCTCCGAATAAATGGAAGACGCTAAGCAAATGACCAAATCAAGTTTTCTTTGGGTTCTTCTTGTTGTTCTAGTAGGCTTTCATTCTTCGGAGAAAGCTTGTTTGCGTTCTTCCGACCACTTTGGTCTGTATTGTTTTTGTTTTGGTTGTTCAGTTACAACTTCCCATTTGTCTACTTTGTGTCTGAAGGTGTCTCTTTCTAAGATGTCTGTTTTTTTTTTTTTATCTGTTTCACTTCTCTCTAACAGCGTGGTCTTTAGAGACGGGAAAGGATGGGGGGGCAAGGAATGGGAAGGAATTCGGCCATGGCCTTTTGAAGGAAGCATCCCGGCATTTGCCTGGAGTGATTTGGGAAACCATGGAAAACCCAAATCTGGATGCCCGGACGGGGATTCGAACCGCCGTCCTCCCGAATGCGAGGCCAGAACGTTAGCCGTTACACCAAAGATGTCTGTTGCTCCAATGTTTGCACTTTTAAGATCCTTCCGAATTTCATTCAGCCAAGATGTTAGATTTTTAAGTGAACTTACATAATCTATTATCTTTCTTCTCTATCGATTTTCTGTTAACGTCTTAATGTGACCAAAGAATTTCATTCGCCTATTCTTGATGTCAATTCCAATATTTTTTTTTTTTTTTTTTTTTTTTTTGCTTTTCGTCTCTCAACAGGGAGGTCTTTAGAGACGGGAAAGGATGGGGGGGGGGCAAGGAATGGGAAGGAATTCGGCCATGGCCTTTTGAAGGAAGCATCCCGGCATTTGCCTGGAGTGATTTGGGAAACCATGAAAACCCAAATCTGGATGCCCGGACGGGGATTCGAACCGCCGTCCTCCCGAATGCGAAGCCAGAACGCTAACCCTTACACCACCACACCTGGTCCGATATTTGAAAACTTTTCTGTTGTTTTGATTGATTGTAATCTGTAACCATCATTAGTGAGTCTTGCTCCTAGAATTTTTCTAATGATTTTTCTCTCTACTTTTTTTATTTCTTCAAGGTCATGTCGGCCAACGCGCCTAGAGAAGTTTTCACATCAAAAACTAATAATATAACTTATCCCACGACCCGAAGGTTTTACGAATATTCCCGAAGGAGATGTACGAAGCCATTGTGAAGAACGACGGAACCTTCCGGTGTAGCTCATTGAATCCGATAAAACTTATAATAAAAAGTAGTGCTTCCCACGGGATTTCAACCCGCGACCAGAGAGAGAGAAAGGTTCGGAAGTAAGTGCCTTAACCGTTGAGCTACCAGACCGCCTTGATTTGAAGTATACATGTGCTAAGTACTATCAAAATCCCATAAAAACTGTGGGTTTGTATGAACAACGTTGACAGAAATTAGGGTGAGGGAGGAAAACGTAAACAGTGTTTTTCTATTTGTTTTATAGTATTCGTATGCAAAGTTCCATCAAAATCGGATAAAAACTGTGAGTTCACAAAAAACGTTCAACGCGCATATTACAAGCGCAATACGTCATAGAATGTCTGTGATGGGAATTCATAGATTTACCCCCCGCATAAAGAACTTTTGACTTCAAAAAAGCTACGGTGCAAGCATTAGAGAACACATGGTCGAAGCAGCTGACAGATGCTAGTGCGTTTTGTTTATGTTACCCTCAAGCTTTCGCACGAACGCGCAGCACTACACTCGAGTTGCCCAACACACACCATTGTGGGAGAATGGACGACTGTTTGACTTGGCGCGTCTTGGTTTGTGGTGCCTTGGACGGCACGTGCTGCCATCTAGGCGCGGAAACCGACCTAGAATGGACTCGTCTGACGAACACACAAGCCTATGTAACGCAGTCAGCACTCGGGTTTGTTATATACTTCAATGATAGCGAGTTGTCAGAAATACTAAAGTTTTCCGTGGTCGCCAAATGCACATCGGTTTAAAAATGACGCCGCAGTTGATAGAATCTGACTTCTCTCGAGATATCCAAGGCGCAAACGACATTGTATTGACCAGCACAATGGAGGTGAAACTTGTAATCTTTGATGTGTTGCGCTAGGACAACAGTGAAAGAATAAATTATGCTTGTATCTAATATACAAAATAAATGTTTATTTGTTGCTTTTTATATTTTTTTCGTCTTCTGTGCATTCCTACACCATTTATCCAATTGCGATGAAACTTTTGTAAGTTGTTCTGTGCGTGCCTGGGAAGGTTTCTGGCCAAAAAATAAAAATTAAAAAACACCCTCTCTTTTCTGATACACCACTGATTTTTTTTTAAATGTTCTTCATACAAACCAACAGTTTTTATCCGATTTTGATAGTACTTTGCAGCCTTTTTTTATTAAAACAAGGCGGTCTGATAGGTCAGCGCTTACTTCCGGAAGTTTTTCTCCCCGGTCGCAGGTTCAAATCTCGTAGTGAGCAGGAATTTTATGAGTTTTATTTGATTATATGAGTTACGCCGGGACGTTCCGTAGTTCTTATTCCACGTTAAACTATAGTCTCCTGACGGAAGGAATTGGCCTTCCTTCCTCTAACACAATAGCTAGGTACATCTCCTTCGGGAAGATCCGACCATCCTTCGGGTTGTCGACTAAAGTAGATTTTTTAATGAATACTTCTACAGGCTTGGTGGGCAACTATGGATGAGTAAAATCTTATGAGTTCCCGAACCGAGCGTGGCGGTGTAACGGATAGCGTTCTCGCCTCGCATTCGGGAGGACGGCGGTTCGATCCCCGTCCGGGCATCCAGATTTGGGTTTTCCATGGTTTCCCAAATCACTCCAGGCAAATGCCGGGATGCTTCCTTCAAAAGGCCATGGCCGAATTCCTTCCCATTCCTTGTCCCCATCCTTGCCCCCCATCCTTTCCCGTCTCTAAAGACCTCGCTGTTGAGAGACGTAAATACAATAAAAAAAAAAAAAAAAAGTTCCCGTCACCGACATGCTAATGTTAACAGTATATCTGTAGCTACAAGTATGACGCGTTGCGCTTGGACAACGGACTGCTGGCCGAGTTGGTTAAGGCTCGTGGCTGCGGAACGAAAGGGCTCCGGATGGAATTTCGGTCTCGGATGGAGTTTTTTTTTTTTTTTTTTTTTTTTTGCTGTCGTCAGTCTTTCGACTGGTTTGATGCAATCCTCCATCCCTTCCTATCCTGTGCTAACCTCTTCATTTCTACATACCCCTTACAGCCCACGTCCTCAATTATCTGCTTCATATATTCTAATCTCTGTCTTCCTCTACAGTTCTTACCTTCGACTGTTCCCTCCCTTCCTAAAGTCCATGTTTCGCTACCGTAAAGTGCTGTGCTCCACACAAAGAGTTTTAAAAAGTTCTTTCTAATTCCTAGACCAATATTTGAAACTAAAAGGTTTCTCTTTTTCATGAAGGCTCTTTTTTCTAATGCTATTCTGCTTTTAACATCATTCCTGCATCGGCCATCGGTTGTAATTTTGCTTCCCAAGTAACAGAATTCACTTACTTCTCCTATTGCATCCGATCCTATTTTTATATTTAATCCACTAGTATTGGTATCATTTCTGCTACATTTCATCACTTTTGTCTTACTTTGATTTATATTCAACCCAAAATCTTCCTTCAGTATTTTGTGTAATTCCATTCAATAACTTCTCAATATCCTCAGCCCTCTCTGCTAACAAGACAATGTCGTCAGCAAATCGTAGCATACTGATTTTTTCTACCTGAAAACTTATGCCGCATGGAAATTTTTCTTTGACTTTCTTCATTGCTTCTTCTACAAACAAGTTGAATATTAACGGGGATAGACTACAACCTTGTTTTTATTAACCTTAAAACTGAGCTTCACCTCCGCCTGAGCTTTGCTTCTAATTGTTTCTTTTTTTTTCTTGTTATTAAACAAAAACTCTGCAATACATCATGTGATGAGTATTTCATAGTGACTTACTAGCGTGGTAAAACAAATTTCTAGTTGTTGTCCGATAGTATTTTTACCGTGGACTTTAAAATTAAAAATTCTATAAAAATTTTATAGTTATTTCAGATTTATGTGTCGAATTTTGAAAATGGCATTACTTATGAAAAATTACTGTTTATTAGTTCATATTAACGAAATTTTGGATTGAAATATTTGAAAAAAAAACATAAATTTGGCAATTAAAAACAAAACATGCAAATTGACTTTTATTTCAAATTACGGTGTATTAACATATTATTAGATTGTTCGTGGTTTAATTAATATGATAAATAATCAGTCCACCTTAAAGATCACTTCAAACTTCTTTTTATTCTCAAAGAAAACACGAACGTCAAAGATACTAGTTACATACATACATATAATCCAGAGATCGCATACAACACTCCTTCCACAGACAATTCAGTCCTTCGCCGTCGTATATTGAGTCTGTATAAACTTTGCCGAAAAAAAAACTTACTGTTTCTCTGTCTTTGATGATCGCTTTATATAAACTCCACCGAAATTTCTAGAACACTTCAAAAGCTTCCGCGAGATATTTCTGAACATTAACAATACTTAAACAATTGAAACATATTAGAAACAATCAGAATTAATACATAATCGTTTCAGGTTGAAAATATGCATACTGAGAAGGCAAAATGATTGATTTTAATTTACAAATTATGAAATTTTAATTTTTGATATTACAATTAATTTAAAAATCCGCAAAACAGTGTTATTTCATAGTTTTTTCCTCCCCTATCGGCAGTCCCCAACGACAGTAAATTTACTAGTATATATATATATCGTTTCGGTATTCTTGGTGGGATCCATTTATAACATTACGCAATTTTATGTATCATATGCCTTCCCGGCTTTTCCATGATTTGATTATCGTTAAAATTATTGTCTCTTACTACAGAAAAATAAGAGATTATATAAAAACAAAATTCATACTTCTTCATTTGCAAAGCACATATTTTAAATATTTATTTAGCGTTAAAGTACATCATTCTGCTTCATAACACAGCCAGAGCCAATCGAATAATCGAATAATTGAACTTCTCTAATTTTTATTACTACAAAGATATTATCATTTTCAAAATCAGCGATTCTAAAACATTTTACTACACGTACAACCACTGTGCCATAACTCCAATTATTAACTACAGACACGAATAAAAATACATCTTTATTCATTTCACAACAATTGGCGCCATACGCTGCTAACCACAATATCTTTCTCTCGAATGTATGCCAATAGAGTGTGGTCTACATTGAGTGAGAAGTTTGTTTCTTTATTACAATTAAATCTGATTATTAATTTATGAATTTACGTAATTCTAATATGTGCAGAACCGCGCATCATCGTCGCACAAACGACGACGCCATTCGTTGTGCTAAGCGGTTATATACTACTTAGGATGACCATCGTAGGCAAGTATGGTGGTGACGTGGAGAGAGGTTGCACTCTTCCAGTGTTCTGGAGAGGCTCAGCGGTGTTACTCCTGTCGTCATGGTGTGGGGAGCCATCGGGTGTGACTCCAGATCACGGCTGGTAGTGATTGAGGGAACTCTGACGGCACAATGGTACGTCACCGACATCCTGCGTCCTCATGTGTTACCTCTCACGTGACAGTACCAACAGATCAGTGCTCGTCTACACACGGCACGTGTCTCTATGAACTGTATGCGCGATGTTGAGGTACTCCCGTGACCAGCAAGATCCCCAGATCTGTCCCCTATAGAACATGTGTGGGACCAGCTCTGACGTCAACTCCGTCCCAGTGCCAGTATCCAGGATATCAAGGACCAGTTACAACAGTTGTGGCCAGTTTGCCTCAGGAGACGACACAACGGCTTTATGACAGCCTTCACAACCGAATAAGTGCATGCATCCAGGACAGAGGAGGCGCAACGTCATACTGACAAATGGGACTCGATTCTGTAATCACTCAAATAACATCGCATAGCCTCTCAGCGAGTAAAGTTTCATTCCGCTTCTCCCTTCCCTTCTGAGTGCTTCACTTTTGTTATCAGACTGTTTATTTCATAATTGCTTCTGAATTTGCAGTATTCTGTAGTTCTATTATTATTGTTTAGCCCAATAAGGAGTGCTAGGACCCATTAATTTACGTTGTCCTTCTTATTCTTCTTGCTGTTCTTCTTATCTTCCGAAAACCTCCTCATCCTTTCGCTGTGTGCTTGACGTCTCTCTTGTGTCCACGCATTTCTGAATTTCATATATTTGCTGTTGGGATCTTATATGCCAATTTATGTGAAGTGATAATATATACCGCGTGTAGATGTAAGTGGTTCTAGGTTGGCTTCTGCAAGGTCCTTCTGGGTTTCTACGAGCCAGTGAGCTTTGGTTTGTCGGGGTCCGTTGACTATGTGGAAGATTTTGTTGGTCAGTCGCGACTCATCCATTCGTGCTATAAGTCCGTACTATTTCATGCGTCTTTTCCGTGCGAGTGAGGTGAATCGTTCTGTCAGTGAATACAGTTCTTTTGAGTTTTTGCGCATCCAGACGCCATCTTGGATCTTGGGACCGAATATTTTTCTCAGTATCTGTCTTTCTATTTTTTCTATTCCTTTGTCATTTACCGCAAATGATGATGTCTTCGAAGCGTATAGTGCTCCTGGTAGAACGATGGCGTGGTAGTGATGGAGTTTGGCTTTGGTGGAAAGTGATTTATTACTGTAAGTATTCCAAGCAATTGCATATGCTTTTCGCAGTTTCAGCGCGCGGGTTTTGTAGGCTTCTTTCTCAGTTACAGTATTCCCAATAATTTGTCCTAAATACTTAAAGTGTTTAACTTGTTTGGTAGTGCCATATTTGGTCACGAGTAGCTTCAGGTTTGTGCTTTTAGAGTCCATTAATTGTGTTTTCTCATAAGAGATTTGGAGGCCGCTTTTGATGACTATCTCATGAAGCTTGTCAACATCATGTCTGCCTTCCTTAGGAGTTCGTGCAATTACTGCTAGATCATCGGCATTCTATTATTATTATTATTGGCGAATTCTCACAATAAATGGAAGACGTTAAGCAAATTACCCAATCAAGTTGTCTTTGAATTCTTCCTAATGTTCCAGTATTCTATTATTATTGGTTTTCAGTTACATTACTATGTAGCCAGCACCGACGTATTTTGCAGCTATAACTAATAATTTACAAAATTCACTGAGACGTTAAACCAAATAAATTTAAAGGTAGTCCCGCAAAATAAAATTTACGCTGAAGATATTTTAATATGGTAGTATCAGAATTAAAAATATTAATTAAAGCTTACGCGCTAAAATACAATCGCGACCTTGAAAAGATATTAAAAAGTTGTGTTTGTTTCTGGTTTAAATACTTACTTCTACCCCTTTCAAATATTTTGCTGCCACCCTGTATATCTCCTGTCGACTAGTAACCAATAGCTTGCTTACTGACGTTGGGTAGAGGGTGTTTAATTCAAGACGAATTCAGTATAAGTTTTTTCGAGGTTCCTGGAATCGGAAATACGCAAGTATTATCTTGTTGGGTACTCCGCCGGATAATTTCTTCTTTCCACAACGTTTCGGCAGCAATCTCCGCTGTCTTCATCAGGTGAGATGTCATCACTGCGATGACACAGCACCAACTGTGAATGCTTCGAAATCCTAACGCGTATTATGTGTGTTTGACCCGGTATCTGTTCGCGGTTCATCGAAGAGAATGCTGGGTCTACGATTTTATACAGATGGCTAGAGTGGTTACCGAGCCCCAACTTTAAGTCGAATTATGTAAATTCGATGCCTCCTGTACAGTTTATATTCTGAAAACTAAACTTTGTTTGTGGTGTGCGCTTGCGTTGATGCATAATGCATTCCTTTGTGAGACTTCCTGTCATCTATCTATTTTAAAAACACGTTCCCCGGTCTATGAGACAACTACCTGTAGATGACAATAGAATAGCCCCGGTGTCGGCAGCCCGACAGGAATTGCTCCACACATAACGAAAAAAAGTCAGATTAGAAAGAAAAATATCGACTCCGATAGATATGTTGTAAGTGTGTATTTTTTAGTGTGGAGTGTTGTTAGTGTTGTCGATGAGAAATGCCGGGGGAAACCCGCGAATCACTGAATATCGAAATCGCTTTTTTAATTAAAGCGAAAATGGAAGAGGCAGTAGAAGATGGGGATGAAGTGTCAGTTGAGGAATTCTGCAACATTCTTTTGAAAATTCCGTGATGTTCAGAAGTTAGTGCTGAAGATTTAGGAGAGTGGGTGGTGTGTGATTCGTCAGACCCTGGGTAAGAAATTCTAAATGATGATGACCTAACTTATTGAAAGTGTGAGAAAAGAAAGTGTGGAGGAAGAAGATGACCTTAATGTCGAAGTTGAAGCAGACACGGGACCATCAGCTAGTGAAGCATTTGCCGGCCTTGAAACTGCGTTGAAGTGGATGGAGCGTCAGCCCGAGTGTGACCACACGCAACTTCTCACTGTCAAGCGGACGAATACAGTCAGACAGCTTACTATGTCAGAGATGTTCAGCAAGCAATGACTTTTATTTACAGTATGGTACATACTGTACTAATGTACAGCACTTGTGAGTGCGCTTAACATGTAAAAGTGTTGCCTTTTCATTTAATTAATTAACAGCTTTTTTTCTTTAAAAATAGATTTTTCCCCCATTTTCAACATGCATAAAGTAATTAATTAAAATAGACCCTTTTTTCGGAAATAAATCCAACTAACCGCATTCTTTATTATCCGAATGGGGTCCTGTCCCAATTGATTCGGATAACTGGAGTTCTACTGTACTTGACTTACACATTTTCATACATTACAGGGTCTGCTCTGCCAACAAACACCCCTCCCTTAGCGACACCACACACCGACTAGACTGACTCGATCCTGCGCATATATATATATACTAGCGGAGTTCCCGGCGTTGCCCGGTATAGTTGGCGTAGATTTAAAAACATTTCTACAAAGTTTCATAAAACCCTCGCCAAAACCGGACATATTGGTCGTATAAAAATTCGAAAACTACGGGGCAGATTTCGATGGAGTTTTCACCGTTTTAAAGCTTAGAATCTTAATTCACTTGTCTGGCATGTCTTATATTTCAACGTTAAATAATGTAGGAGCATTAAATGAAATTCTGAACGTATGGTGAGAAATTCCACAGGAGGAATCATTAGATGCCGCATACTCCGCACTAAACACACAACACAATGTCTCTGACCATAGCCTTTAATTAAAGCAATAAGATAACATAGTAATAACTATTTTGCACACTAAACAAAATTTTAATTATTCTTTCTTTAATTCGATATATTCAATTTTTAAAAGCCATAGCTTGAAGTATTGTTTCCTTTCATTCAGGATATCAATTTTTAAACGACATAGATAGCCGTAAAAACAGATTTTCTTTAAGCACGATCTCTGGACAATATCTCTGGCCTTCAGCATTAGTCTTCTGTTTACGATAATGTTATTCCGGTTTCACTTTTGATATTTTATCAACAGAGTTAAAGGATCTGGCGTTTCGAGTCACAAGTATATCCATTCACTTCGCAATGTGAGTTTTTAACATAATTTTGGGTTGTTCAGTAATGTAGTAATGAAATTTCTTAACCAAATTATCGAAGCTTGATATACATGAATCTTTTCGGACGTATGAAAATAGTATACGTTCCAACAAACTTCAGCCCACCAGTTTCTTTAAGTTTGCTTTAATTCCGAAAAAGTTGGCGCGTATTTTATGAAACTTTGTACAAATGTTTTGCGGGAATAAAAATAGGGTACGGTTAAATCTACGCCAACTATACCGGGCAACGCCGGGAACTCCACTAGTAATAATAATAAAATGATTGGGGCAGTTAATGATGATGTCACAAAGTCCACCACCAGGACTGGAACCAGCTAACCCCGTGTCAGCGCCGGACACCATCACGGCGCCACAACCAACTCAGACAACGGGGCGGGATAAACATTGACTACTGCGGGTTTTCTTTAATCACATTCGCAAACACGGCGCCGCAGTGCAGGACTATTAGCTCCCGCTCCTGGAAGTCGTAAATATTCCCCAACACGCCAGCAGTATTTTTCTATTTAGACAAGTTGGTTCTGGGCAGAATCTCTGACTCTCTTCGCCTTTCTCTGTGTATATCGTTGATCATCCACAGATAAATATTTCTCGACCAGAGATTTGTGTAGCGTAATCCGTACCGAACACGCCGGGGTGGGAATTTCTGCAACTAAGCGCGTTTGAAGGCCCGACTAAATGTCTCTGGCGTCATTATTTCTGTCCCCATAACAGACTATTGCAATAAAACGTCATAGCATACAAACATAGTGACTTGAATAATGTTGTGTAGTTTGGGACCCACGATCTGAATATCAAATATAGGAGTTGGATGTTGTGCAAAGAAGGGCTGCTAGATTTGTTTGTGAAAATTATCGCAGGATCCGGTCAGTAACTGATATGATAAAGGAGCTGAATTGGGAGTCATTGGAGGAAAGGGAGAAGGTGAAGAGAGTTAAAAAGGCGTTTATTGGTGATGGGGCTTGGAAGGATATTGCTCGAAGAGTTATCAACATTGCATGCAAAGGTAAAGATGACCAAGACCACAAGCTGACACTCTGTTTCATGCTTAAGGGAGTGGAAAATTTTTCTTGTATGAGTAAGGGTGTCAGGGATTGGAACAAATTAGGAAGTGATGTGAACAATTTACCAAAACGCTGAAGAAATTTAAAATTAAAATTCATTTGGTCTCCTGTGAAACTCTCTCCCCCTACGTAGCATGACGTGGCCTTTGCCCATACATTTCCCCCCCCCCCCTACCCTCCCTTCCTTGACATGTATCTTTTTTCCCTAATGATTCCAGAAAACATTTTGTACCGCTTTCTCTTGTTCGACTATCGCATATTACATACTAAGATAATTAAACGAAGGAAATAAATATTCACATGCTGTTGTGTGTTCTGTATGTTATTTTCACTGTGACAAATAATATGCATGAAAATCTACGTGGCCTGGTTCGGAACCCCCCACTCCCCCCCTCCTCCCTTCCCCCTCCCTCCCCCACGTAGCCGAGCATAGCTTTCTTATCATATTGTTTTATGCAATTGTTTACCAGTAAATAGACAAATTTCCACATCTCACAGAACCTGTCTCTTATATTGGGATCTATGGAAAAATGAATGTACTTCACTGTGTTCGTTTTTATTGTAGCAAAATACAGGGTGATTCAAAATGATTGTCGGGGTTTCATGAATTTTTTACATGCTGTGTACTAAACATACAAGTATTATCTTTACATGGATGAATAGACAAACTCTCAAAGTATTGTTTTGTAGCAGCCGCTAATCTTGTAGTTACGTTTTGTTGCGCCAGATGTCAGTGTTTTTAATATGGCAGCTAACGCTATAGAGAAGGCTTTTTACACTCAAGATTTTTACGTTTGTCAGTCAGTTACCGTTGTCCAAAAACATTTTGAAGGATGCACCTTCAGACAATTCCATTCGGAGGTGGTATGCGCAGTTCGTGGAGAAGGGTTGCTTATTCAAATAGAAAAGCAGTTCTTCTTCATTGAACAGACAGTAACAGGACTAACTTACTTAACTCGATATGGTCTCTGATTCCAACAAGATGGCGCTTCACCTCATTTCCATCGGGAGGTCAGAACATTTCTACCGAGCGGGGCGGTGTAACGGTTAGCGTTCTCACCTCGCATTCGGGAGGACGCGGGTTCGAATCCCCGTCCGGGCATCCAGATTTGGGTTTTCCATGATTTCCCAAATCACTCCAGGCAAATGCCAGGATGCTTCCTTCAAAAGGCCATGCCCGAATTACTTCCCATTCCTTGCCCCCACCCTTGCCCCCCATCCTTTCCCGTCTCTAAAGACCTCGCTGTTAAGAGACGTAAAGCAGTTAAAAAAAAAAAGAACATTTCTCAACCAACAATTGCCGCAGCGATGGATAGACACTTAGCCGATAGTGACCAAATGCTCATGGCTTGGCCACCTCGTTCACCAGATTTAACCCCAAGTGATTTTTTTCTGTGGGGTTACGTCAAGGATCAAGTTTATCTTCCTCCTCTATCTGCGACTATCCCGCAACTGAGAGAACGGATCAGGGCCGCCTTTCTAAACATTTCTGATGACATGCTGCGTCGCGTGTGGGATGAAATGGACTGATGTGTGCAGAGTGACACAGGGCGCACATATCGAACATTTGTAATGGATGTAAAAAACATGAGTTTCTTTACACATCAAAATAAGATTCAAATACGTATCTCAGTTGTGCTAAGTGTAGGAATTTTTTGAAACCCCGACAATAATTTTGAATCACCCTGTATATGTAAATGCAGCGTAGGCTACTTGTATCTGGGAGCGTGAGCAACAAGTAGAAGAGTAATGATGGGCAGCAGTAAAGTAACCTGTTGGAGTAGCAGCCACCAGCAGTGTGAGGGAATCTATTTTGCAACCTGCGATGTTACGATGCAGGCAGCGACTATACGGAGGATCGTAAAAAAAAAAGGTCCTAACGCGGCGGCGGGGCTCTATGCGGGCGGATAAAGACGGCTGAGCCGCGCCCCCATTGGCTGCGCGGCCGCACAATGGCGCCTGATTGGCTACTTCAGCCTCTCCACGAGGCACAGTCTGCAGTCATCCGAAATGAGCTTAGCGCATCCCACGCCAAGTGCACAGGGGAGAGCACAAAAAAATAATAATATACGAACAGACATTCCATGAGCGTAGTCCCAAACGGGACGTATTAGTGAGTTCGCGCGGTGAAATGTGTGAATAAAAAATAAAAACATTAGGGTAGCGAACAGACGAATTACAGACGTGGCTATCTTCGTGAATAAAATTCGTTGATACTCATTTGATTTCCAAGATCTTTACTTAATTCTTCTTCTTCACCACTTAGTTCTTTTATTATTTTTATTTTTTTTATTTTTTGTTAATTATGGCTTTACGCCTCGTCGATGGCGAAATCATTAGAGGCGGAAAAGGACTGGAGCCAAGGAGCGGGAAGGAATTCGGCCATGGCCTTTTGGAGGAATCATCCCGGCATTCGCCCGAAGTGATTTGGGGAAACTTAGAAAATCCAGATTTGGATGTCAGGACGGGAAATCGAACCCTCATCCTCTCAAATGCGAAACGAGATCTTTACCGTCAAATTTGGACGCATGCCCTTGCTTACGCCAATGCACCACTCTTAAATCTTCCGCCAATTTCCCTATCACTGGATCTCTGTCCAGAATACTAAGACATATATTTTTATTCGGTGCACCAATAGAATATTTCAAAATAATATGTTTTTAACTGAGGAGTTTAATTTAATTTTAATTTAATTTAATTGCAATGTAACGCAGGCTCTGGTGGCAATTTCCCTACACTTCCATCTTCCCCCTATCCTGCAGCCACCTACATTTGCCCTCTACAAATTTGTACTTTAAATTCTTTCTAAGTTTTCGGTAAATTATTCATCATTTCCCTTGGTAACTCATTCCAATCCCTGACACCCTTACCTAAAAAAGAGAATCTTCCCACACCCTTGTGTCTGAAATCGAGTGCCAGCTTGTGGTCATGGTCATCTTTTCCCTTCCATGCACTACTTTTCATACCTACTCCAATATCTTTCCATGCCTCATCGCCAGTATATGCCCTGTACACTCCCATGACCCTCCTCATCCTCCTCCTGTCTTGCAATTAATCCCATTCCAGCCCTTTCATCATATCTGTTATTGATTGCGTTCTGCGATAATTTCCAGAAATAAATCTAGCAGCCCTGTTTTGCACCCATTCCAACTCCTGTATTTGATACGCAAGATGTGGGTCCCATACTACACTACCATATTCGAGCAATGGTCTGATCAAAGTTTTGTAACCCAATTCCTTTACTTCCCTCGTACATCCCCTCATCACTCTCTCCAACATGTGCAGTATTTTGAAACCTTTTCCTACCACCTGTCCAATGTGTCCTGCCCAGTTAAGCTTGTTATCAAATGTAATGCCAAGATATTTACATTTCAAGTCTTCAGCAAGCTATTCTTTCCCCACGTTATATTCATAATTAACCCTTTGTTTTTCATTCGTGTATCTAATAAGCTGACTCTTCTTTGCATTTATCTTCATCCCATGTTTACCAACCCAACTAGATATCCTGTCCAGATCACCCTGCAACTGTTTAGAATCCTCTATCGTTTTGATTCTTTTATATAGCATTATGTCATCTGCAAACAATAGGTTCTAGCAAACTTACGGTGTGACATAATTTAGGGATGGCCCCTGAGGCGCAAGTGAGCCCCCAACAAACAGATCTGTGTGAGGGTTGTGTACTTTATTGTAAAGTCACAGCTTGGAATGACGAAGTTGATTTAACGGAGAAATATGTGCAATACAAACAGTCCACTCCCGGAAAACAGGTTACTGTGACATTTGTCGAAGCGAATCTAATTTGACGGAACGGAACACGCTAAAATACACTCAGCAAATCAACTTTATCCGGTCCAATGAGCTGAATCTTGTGTGTCAACAAGCAAGGAGAAAGGTGGAACATTTTGAAGGGCCGATGTTTAACCGGGAACAATAATTGGAGTCCCGTTTTGTGAAGTTTTTCCGACTGTCAGACAGTGTAATTGTGCCTCGTTTACCTGTGTGTACGCCTCGGATATTCTGTTTGTGTTCCGACACGATCAAAGCGCTTCCCGCACCTTCAGGCAGGTAAACAGGACGCCCGTGACAGGTAAAGAAACAGACCAGTCACCCTGGCAAAAGACGCCGCCAGGTTGGCATTATCGTCTTTTCGAAGTGAAAACTTCTACAGGTGGGCTGTAGGCTGGGGTTTAATATATGAACCTGCGTCACCAACATGCTGTGACGTGTTAGGCGTATGGAATTACGCGTTGGATGAATTTTGGAACACACTGTTTTTATCCGATTTTGATGGAACTTTGCACACTTACACTTTAAAACCAATAGAAAAATACTGTTTACGTTTTATTTACAAAAAGCTAAATCGTCTCCTCCCCCACTCCTCACCTTAATTTTTGTACCGAGCGGGGCGGTGTAACGGTTAGCGTTCTCGCCTCGCATTCGGGAGGACGGCGGTTCGAATCCCCGTCCGGGCATCCACATTTGGGTTTTCCATGGTTTCCCCAAATCACTCCAGGCAAATGCCGGGATGCTTCCTTCAAAAGGCCATGGCCGAATTCCTTCCCATTCCTTGCCCCCATCCTTGTCCCCCATCCTTTCCCGTCTCTAAAGACCTCGATGTTAAAAAGAGACGTAAACCAGTTACAAAAAATAATAATAATAATAATAATAATTTTTGTCAACGTTGTTCATACAAAACCACAGTATTTATTAGATATTGACAGTACTTAACACACGTACCCTTCAAAACAAGATATTTTTAGGAGTTGTATTTGATTATATGAGCTACGCCGGGACGTTCCGTGGTTCTGGTTCCACGTTAAACTGTAGGTCCCTGAGGAAAGGAATTGGCCTTCCTACCTCTGGCACAACAGCTTGGTACATCTGATTCGGAAAAATTTGACCAACCTTGTGGTTATGGACTAAGTTATATGTTTGGTTTTTGGGGTGAAAACTTTTTAATGCGCGTTGGGCGATTTTTGGATGGATGGGTGAAAAAAAATAGTTCGCATCACCGACATGCTAATGCTAACAGTATATCTGTAGCGGTCTGGTGGCTCAGTGGTTAAGGTGTCTGATTGGTAAACGAAAGGTCCCCGGTTCGAATCCTAGTCTCGGCTGGGATTTTCATGGACCCTTAACCCGACCTTCACCTCTGGCACAGCTGGCTGTGTAATGTGAAGTACGCCAGAACGCTTCCGTGGTTCAGATACCACGTTAAACTGTAGGTCCCCTGTACCTGGTAGTACTACCGGGTTAGGTTAAGGCGGCTAAGTGCAGCCAATGGAAACCCTGTCACCAGGTCATTACGACCACACTGAGCTGTTATTATTTAGCATATCTGTAGCTTTAATTATGACGTGTCGCGCTTAGGACATTCACTTCTGCCAACTGTCCCCAATGTCTGCCAACGAGTCACTCTGTCAACTCGCCGGTTTCTTTCTAATTATTTTTGGATTCTGTTACTTCTGAGTGAAAACTCATAATATGTATTATGTCATCCATCTGTCATAATTTCTGAACCCTTAGGATTTTTCAACTGCAGACGACTTCTTATTCTACCAGTCAGTGTGGCTCCGTGCGCTAGACGCCGCGTACTGGAGGTACAACGGGACGGGGCACGAGCCAAAGACCTTGCGTACCGGCCTCCTGACTGCTGTTTTTAGGCTGTTTTCCGCAGCAAATAAGGCGAATACCAGGACGGTCCACAACCTCCACCTCATAATCCACTCATTTCACAAACAAAAATACACGTATCGTACATCACACAAGTTACACGAATGACATACAGAGCGTAACACTTGAGCTTCCCCACTGCTCCAGGAACTGACAACGCCTGGTTCCGGCTACCCACTGCAAACACTGGACAAATTCTTAATTGCAAGCCGTGACAGGAATCAAGGCTTTGTGTGATCCGATAGGGTGCATCGAAAATAATAAAAATAAACACTAGTATTGTAAAGTAACTATGTCTCTCTGTGTCTGTTTGTTACGTTTCCACGACTAAACATCCAAACAAGTCTTGATGAAATTTGACATCGAAATACTATTCATTATTAGGACGGACATAGGAGACGTTTTCGCGATAATTAACATATTTTGCAATGAATTTTTGAAAACTTAGCAAACGGTGTCAGATAGACGGGTAGCGTGTGTGAGTATCTGTAATGTTATATCGGTCACTCAGGCTTTCTTTCTCTCGCAGTCAGTTTGTAGGACACCTCTCACCTAACTTATAGCTTTCTACATCTAATTCTAGCAACAAAATTCCACGCGTACGAAGCTAGTAATTGAGCATCTTACCAAAGTTTCTTTGTCCAGCTTCCTTTCATTAATGCCTCATCTCTTTAGGGCCGACTTCAAACGTTCCTCCTTCTGAGAATATTTCGCTACCAACTGCTCCAATAGTCCTGCTGAAATGAATTAACCGGTATCACAAGATGTTGTAGCAACTGGCTGAGGAGATAGTCGTACTCTTGCTTATCAATTCCTAGTCTTTCGCTTTATCACCTGATCTGTCATTCCGGCACTCGAAATTTATGTGAATTTAACTATCATTACCCTTCACCTTTACATATACATCCATATTCTGTAATTCACAAATTTCATGCTTGCCAGTCCCGACTAGCGCGAGTGTAAAAAAAGAATACATATCAGCATCAGTACCGCATCTTATTTCTCTAATCTTATCTCTCCTCTCATTGCGATCGAAACAGATTGGTGGACGAAGTATTTTATCACACTCATAGATGAAAGGAGTTATTATTATTATCATAATTAATTTAATTGTGATGGAGAACGCGTCCTGATGGCTATTCCCTGTCATCCTATTAATTTTTAATTGTTATCTTATATAATTTGACTGTTAAATTCCTCCTCCATCTACTTTTGCGATTTACAGATTTTAATTTTAATTTTAAATTCCTGCGGTGATTGTGGGAAATTATTCGTCACTCCACATGAAAATTTGCTCCAATCCCTGACACCCTTACATTCAAAAGAAAATTTTCCCACTCCCTTATGCATGAAATCGAGTGTCAGTTTGTGGTCATGGTCATTTACCACCTCCCATACACTATTCCTAATTCTTCGACAATTTTCCCTCCAAGCCCTATCACCAACATATGACTTGTACATTCCCGGCACTCTCTTCATCCTGACTCCAAATCCAGCTCCCTTATCATATCAGTTACTTTCTGGGTCCTCCGATAATTTCCACAGACAGTTTTTTTGGATTTTCAGAAAGCTTTTGATTCTGTGCCACTCAACCGACTTTTAGCGAAGATTTGAGCTTACTGTATTTCGGCTCAGATTTGCGAGTGGATACGTGATTTTCTAACTGGTCGATCACAGTATGTCGTTGTTGACGGGGAAGCCGCTTCTAAGATAAATGTTACTTCGGGCGTTCCTCAAGGAAGTGCAATAGGTCCACTTCTTTTCTTAATATTTATAAACGATCTAGGCGACAACGTCAAATGCTGGTTGCGATTGTTTGCTGACGATGCGGTTATCTATAGGGAAATAAGGTGCTCCGACGATTGCTTAGAAATGCAACGCGATTTGGATGCTATTTTCGATTGGTGCCTTAAATGGCAGCTTACACTTAATTGCAAAAAGTGTAAGGCAATGCGGATAAGTAACAAAAAGAATTAGTTTGTTCACGAGTACAAAATAAACAATTCAGCTGTTGACACGGTTGATTCCGTGAAGTATCTGGGGGTGATAGTACAAAGCAACATGAAATGGGACATGCACATAACTTCCGTCGTAGGCAAGGCTAATTCTAAATTACGATTCATAGATCGTATTTTGAGGAATTGTAATGCTCATACAAAGGAGATAGCGTATAAAACACTAGTGCGTCCGCATCTGGATTACTGTTGTGGAGTTTGGGATCCGTATCGCAAGGTTCTGATTGACTCAGTTGAGAGGGTGCAGAGGAGAGCCGCTCGATTCGTGACTGGTTGCTACAGCCCTTATGACAGCGTCACAGAATTGATACATAGATTGGGCTGGGATAGTTTGGAAGACAGACGACGTAGCTTGCGTTCGAATTTATTGGAGAATATGCGAAAAAATTTAAATTTTGAGTGCAATGAAATACTTCTTCCGTCAACCTATTTAGGTCGCAATGACCGGAGCGATAAGATTAGAGAAATAAGATGCCGTACTGATACTTATATGTATTCCTTCTTTCCTCGCACTATTCGGGATTGGAATGGGCAGGTTTAGGATTGGTGCTTAGCACCCTCTGCCACCCACAATGTTTGTGATTTGCAGAGTATGAATGTAGATGTAGATGTAGATGTAGATATCTGCTCTTCTTTGCACGCCCTCCAATCCTGTATTTGATACCCAAAATGTGATTCCCACACTACACCACCAAATTCAACCAATGTTTTGTAACCCAATTCCCTAACATCTCTGGTACATCCTCTCATCAATGTAGAATTTTGAAACTTTTTCCTACCACCTGCCCAATGTGCTCTGACCAGTCGAGTTTATTATCAAACGTTTTTCGCAGTTTGCCAATCAATTCAAACGAAACCTACGTCGTCTGCCTACCAGAGTATCCCAGCCCAATCTATGTATCAATTCTGTGACGCTTTCGTAAGGAATGTAGCAAGCAGTCACGAGTCGAGCGGCTCTCCTCTGTACATTCTCTATCGTGTCAGTCAATCCCAAATGCGAACCAATCAGAAGAGGGTTAGTCCGCCTCACACACACTATGATACCTGTTGCCGTTGCTGTTGTTGTTGTTGTCGCTGATCGGGAGACTCCATGGCTGGTGAAGTATCGCGGGACCCAGGACTGATCCCCGAGGCAGCGCGCTCGCGGGCTGACCGCGGATACACTGGGCGCGGGGAAGCGGGCCAAGTGAGTGTGTAAACACGGGCCAGTCTTCCAAACAGTCCGCAAGCTGCTTTGAGGTTCCACGTGGGCGCCGGCCCGTCACCACAGCAGTAACCGCACCAGCTCATTCACAAACACCAAATGGCCTACACGGCGCGGACAAATATTTTCGCTAAGGCCGTAACTTGATATTCCGTCTCGAAGTGTTTCCCACTGGGAGAAAGCGACTCCTTGACCACAGATTGAGACAGATTGAGATCTGCACAATTTAATTTGCTATTATAAACGTAAAATTTAATTTAGAGCGCAAATCACCACCAAATATTCTATTTGAGAGTTCCGTATCATTAGGAAAGTGACATCCAGATCGTAAAGTTGTGACAGCCAATTTTATACAGGGCGTTCGCCGGAAAACGCTACCCTCCCAGTCTGTTGCCGTCGGCAACTTGCTCGGTCAGTCAAGCCAGCAGTTTCCGCCACACGGCACCGTGAATCACCACACTGTTTAACACCTCCGCTGCCCCAACAGTGCAGTGCAGTGACCCTTACATTGTTAAGAACGGTTTCTTTGCATTGTAGATAGTTTGTGATTTCAGTCTCTTATTAATCAGGGTTGTGAATAAACGTTTCTTTGCGGTTTGGCTGGTTTGGGGCTTCATACTCTTATTAATCTGTACCGTGTTTGAGTGTGAGTAAAATTATGGTACGTTACAGTTTGCAACAAAGAATATTTCTCTACGACACATATGTGAAGAAGAAGTCGTTTAAAAAGTGTCGCAGTAAATTTCGTCGCGAATTTCCTGGCGCTTTACTGCCAGCTAAATCAACAATTCTGCGTCTGGTTAAAAAAGTAAGAGAAACGGGTTAATTTTTAACAAAAAGAGACTGTCGGTCAACCGTATTCTCACAGAGGAGAAAATTGACGATATCGCTTTTCGACTAGAACAGTCACCCAAAAAATCATTAAGTCAGTTAGGGCAGCGTGTGTCTCGAAATATGTTCAGAAGATGTGAAATGTGCATTACACAAGAGGGTCAACACTTCCAGCATCTTTTATAAGGTAAGCTAATGAATTACGTCACATTTAAATGCTTAGCACACAAGTTTATGAAGTTTATGAAGCGTAATTATTATGAAATAGTCCGCGGCCGACGGTCGAACAATGCCGGAAACTGAGCGCTCGCTCGCCGGGAGCAGTTTCTTCCTTGTAGCGCTAACAGTGGGTTGCGTTTCCCGGCGAACGCCCTGTATTTTGAAAGAATCTAGGTAGGCTTTCTCGGTGACTCAATTGCGTAAAATCTTCTCGAGCTTTCCACCGGGATAGAGCGTCATTAAAAATATATATTTTTTTAACTGCTTAACGTCTCTCAATAGCGACGTCTTTAGAGAAGGGAAATGATGGGGGTAAGGAATGGGAAGGAATTCGGCCATGGCCTTTTGAAGGAAGCATCCCGGCATTTGCCTGGAGTGATTTGGGAAACCATGGAAAACCCAAATCTGGATGCCCGGACGGGGATTCGAACCGCCGGCCTCCCGAATGCGAGGCCAAAACGCTAACCGTTATACCATCAAGCTCTGTATTAAAAATACAAAACGACGTTTCGGTACCTACCTCTGGCTCCATCTTCAGGCGAAGTGTCGGATTTCGGAAAAGTCCAATATTATAAAGTATTTCGTTGCCAGGTGATGTCACTCGGGGCTAATCGGTGTCCCACCGTCTGTGCACCGATTGTCCCCGACGCACGTGACAGACGTCAGCTGTCAACCAAAGGACTTATAAGCGGGAACTCTTCCGAAACCCGACACTTCACCGGGAGATGGAGCCAGAGGCTGGCTCCGAAACGTCGCTTTGTATTTTTAATGACGCGCTATCCCGGTGGAAAGCTCGAGAAGATTTTACGCAATTTTGTATTTCACCTTTTACCATGTTTTGATGTTTAGTTCATTTAACTGTTTGGTCGTATTTTGTAGGTCATATTCACCCACTTTTAAGGTCGTATTTGCATTCATATTTTTCTTTTTTTGTGGTGATAAAGGTCGGAACCGTACTGGCAAGCCACCGACTATTGTGTAACACTGTGGGCGGCAGTAATTCGGTAATTAGCGGCCACTGCGCGAGATGACGCCGCTGATAAGCCAGTGCGGTGACGTCACGCACAGTGGCTGTGCGTCACGGCTCAGGTCCCCGGGGTGAGCGCTACTGTTAGGGGGCATCCATAAATTACGTGAGGTGAAATAGGGGGGGGGGGGCGCCGAAATCTCACCAGATCTCACCAAGGTGGAGGGGGGTGGTCTACGGAAATCTCACGTGAGATTTTGCGATAAATTTGGGGACAGTAGAGCAAAAAAAAAAAAAAAAAGTCTACAATTTGCGGCAAAGTCGATTTTAGGAGGGTATTTCGTCAAAAAAGTTAGGGTGTGACCTTAAAAAAAATAAAAAAAAGGTCTACAAAAGTTTCCAGGGCGATTTCTAGGGGGGGGTTCTTACGAACCAGATCTCACCAGAGGGGGAGGGGGGGCCAGCCAGATCTCACGAAATCTCACCAGGGGGGAGGGGGGTCCAGAAATACGGAAAAACACCTCACGTAATTTGTGGATGCCCCCTTACGGTATGGCAGGAGTTCATACTCGCAGATTTCCATTTTTAATTAATACCTCAATAAACCACATAAATTATTTCTTCTCCTTTTTTCCTACTCAGTAATATGCGCCACAACAACGTCGAGGTCGTTCGAGACGGGAAAAGGCTGGGGGAAAGGAACGGGAAGGAATTCAGCCGTCGCCTTTTGAAGGAATCATCCCCGCACTGCGATTTCAGAACCCACAAAATCTCAAATCTGGATGGCTCAGTTCATATCTGTTTTGCATTTACAAGCGCACAACTTAATCTGATGAGCATAAACATTATGACCACCTGGTTATTAGTGTGTTGATCCTACTTTTCAACGCAATACAGCAGCGATTCAGGATGACATAGGTTCGACAAGTCCTATGTAGGTTTGTGGAGGTATCTGGCACCATATGTCTACGCACAGGTCAAGCAACGCCTTGTAATATACTCATTTGGTGGGGACTCTACTTTGAAAATTATTAGACACACTGTATAGCGTCCGCAATTAAACCTCTTTGATCTTTGTCTATCAACATGTTAATATTGAGCCTCGTACATGACATGTCTGAGGGGTTACAAGAATATGAAAGATGGGTAACAAAAGACATGAATTTATTATACAAATTAAAAGACATCAAATTTTACATGTGAATAGTTTTGCAGATGGCTAGCTCAGTTGGCTCTCCCAAACAAGTCTCTAGCTACTCAGGGGTATTTTTCGGGCCATGAAGTGCTGCAACCATGTCGCATTGTTTGAATCACTTTACCGTGTCCACTGCTGTCGACGTGATGCGCACCTCAGACGCTCAGAGGATGGCGGTAGACCGGTCACAGCGTCCACTCAGTTCCACACACAGTCCACCAGTCCCGTCTCCACTCCCCCTCCGAGCAGCATTCCATGCAACAGCATACAAGAATATCCGAGTGGCGGGTCACTATTGTCCATAGGTTGGCTGTCCCTGCTATTATTGTCAACAGCGCAGCGGGTGGCTTGACGAACGGGCTCGCGGCTTCCGCTCGCCGAAAAATAGCCCTCCCTTTATCTGTGCACACTGCGTCGCCTTGGAAACGCGACTTATTACAGCCTTCAAATTACCTGTCGATGGTTTGTGGGAGCGGAGCTGTCACCCAATAGCGTCCCAGATGTCTCCTGTCATGTTGATTCCAGGTGAATTTGGTGGCTAAGACATCGACGTGACCTCACTATCGCGCTCTTAAAACCACTGTGGCACGATTCTGAACCTGCAAAAAGGACATTAACCGTGCCGGAAGATACCATCGCTATCCTGAAAGACATGATGGGATACTAATTTTCACGTAGTCCACACAATGATGTCTGCGATCACTACCGCAGGTCTCTTGGAAGCCCAGGTGATTGTTCCTCATAGCATAATACTGCCCACCGTCGGCCTTTGTCCTTGGCAAAGTGCTTGTTTGGAGCAGACGGCGTATCCGGACACGACCTGGTGCAACAAGAAACGTGATTCATCCGACCAGGTGGCACGTTCCCAGTGATCTAATCTCGATGGTCTAGTGTCCACAGCAATCGTAATTCACGATGTCGTGGGGTCAACAAGGAACAGGGCCGGATTAAGACAGCGCGAGGCCCGTAGCAAATGAGAAGAAGAGGCCCTTGATTTTTGCCGTCCGGGGGAAAATTGTAAAGCTAAAAAAAAAAAAGGTCGCCTATCTAGTGTAGGTGCGGGGCCCCCCTAAGAGGCGCGAGGCCCTATAGAAGGCGCGAGGCACTCTGGAAGGCCCGTAGCATTTGCTACCTCCTGATACGTGGTTAATCCGGAACTGACAAGGAAACATGTAGAGGCCGTTTGCTTCGGAGCCTCGCGTTCAACAATGAGCGCTGCAAAACACTTGTGCCTGCACCAGCATTGCACTCTGTGTGAGTGGATACTTTCCAGGCGTACTCATGCAATGAAATCAACTCAGGTGTCCAGCCGGATGGTCTTGTATAAACGCGACGTTTCGACGGCTAGCTCTGCCGTCATCATCAGGTGTCAGATCTCTTGCAGCTGTCGCAAGCTGACTGTCATCGCCTAGACTGTGGTGCTTACAGTCAGCTTGCGACAGCTAGAAGACACCTGAAATCTGATGAAGACAGCAGAGCTAGCTGTCTAAACATCGTGTTTATACAACACCATCCGGCTGGATACCCGAGAAGATTTCATATCATTGTACTCTGCCGTGAGATCTGCCACAGATCCCGCTTTACAGAGCGGGCGATCCTCCGGCCTCCACGTTCTGTGACGAGGCGTGGACGTCCACCACCTTGTCGCCCAGTCGTCGTTTACGTAGATGCTCACTACAGTAGCACGCGAACAGCTGACCAGCCTCGCCGTTTCCGAGATGTTCGTTCCCAGGCCCCGGGCCATAACCCTCAGTCATCTTCCAAAGTAGATTCCTCCATTTGCCACACGTATCATCACTACAGGGAGGCTCAGAGAATCCCAAGAAAATTCCACGAAATTAAGATGCATGGTAAACGACCCATAGGAAGACCAAGAGATGGATGGCTGAAAGGAGTGGAGGAGGGTGTACGGAAGAGAGTAGAGGACTGGAACAAGGTGGTGACAGAGAGGTGGTGGGAAGAAAGAAGGAAATGGAGAGGCTTGTGCATAATGCAGACCCGGCCAGAGGTTGGAAACTGTTGAGGATTATGATGATGATGATGATCGTCACTACTATGACTCCCCATGCATCTCTTACACTTTCCTTACCTCATGACAATCTCGCGGTAGACAGTTGTCATAACGTCATCAGTGTATGACAATATAACTGACTGACACTCTGACAAAAACCTGATTCCTTAAGTGCTCCGTCTTTCGTACGGAAGACGAGAGACAGCCAACACTTGTGAGCTGTCATAATCCTGGAGGAGGTCGCCAATTATGAGCTTCCCTTAATTAGTGACGTTAATTGGCTGTTGACAATCACCACGCCAGCTCTCGAAGAGGTAGATTGTTTAATAACCTTTCCACACTATAGGAGAATCCAGCGTGTTATGGACGAGAGAAGGCCCACTTCAACACGAACACATGCAAGCTGCTGTTCATTTAGTTTTCACATAAAAAATGCCGTCAATTAATTCAGATCCGCCGAAATGACGGAAACTATTATTGTAACGAAATGAAAATCACTGTTCCAAAAGAAACACCACTCCATTTATTTTCCACTGTATCTGTTACAACAATCAATATACAAACATTATTTATGCGCTTCTTGAATCAGCTTCAAATACAAAATTAAACTCTCCATATTACAGATATTCTGTGTTTCATACGCGTCTAGAGACCTTACCCTCAGCCGTTACCAGCCAAAGATTCTTACACCCCCTATCACTACACCAGAGACTATATACTACGGCTTGTGAAAATACTCCGATACACAAATTAAATTACATATATCAATACAATAATTCATGAATACATATAAGCAATTAAAGAGAAAAATACAGGGCTAGTCAAAATGGTTTCAGTGATTTAAAAAAATTACTGAAGATTTATTATTTGACATGTACTTACAAGATTACACAAATATATAAACAAACTGTGAAAGTTTTTTTGAGTGTCTACAGATACTCAAAGCGTGCACCTTTAGTGACTCTGCACACATCAAGTCTATAATCGATTATTAAACAGTTGAGCAAGTCCGAAGTAATGAATCGCCAGAATACTCGATTCTGTAACATATTTAGTCTGATGTCCACTTTAAATAATCTGGTAAATCGAGTACAATGAACATGAACAAAGACCATTAACGAAAGTGGTCAGTAAAATACGTAAAAAGCAAATAACCCGTAATGCATAAAGTTTGGTCAAGTAGCAACATTAACGAAAGTTGGCATTCGTGGTTACAGCAGAGACCATGAGTAATTTAAGTTTTTAAAGTTATTTTATGTTGCTTCCACTTTTTTTCAGCCATAAAGTTTGTCTATATTTTTTTAACTATGAATTGCTACCAAAAGCAAACTCAATGAACTTATTATGGCAACTAATTTGGTAGCAGTCGCTTAGCTGATAAATTGTGGACATAACCTCGAATTTCTTCTAATTATACCTCTGGTCGCTGTTAATTTGCGAGCGAAGGCTGACACGTGACACCGTCCTAAAGCCAATATCTATCGAGCTGAGTGAGTGAGTAGGCTTAGGAAATTATACAGTAGATTCAGCCAGGATGTCTGCAGCAATATTCGGTGTATGGCCGAATATACTATTCGTTGTACTGCATCGCATAGTGCTGTGTACGCTAGGACTGTTGCGAAGTTGTCGGTGTAGGGACAGAGGAAGCGATCGATGCGTAATGGAGCCACAGCTGAGCGGAGCTGGTGTATTAATCGGACACACACACACACACAAACACACATCGATTAGCCGCAACATCCGCACTGCACCAAACAAGGACGTCCCCTACGGTACAGTCCATTGTACGAGGCAAGCAATGTTGACCCTGAATTCAGCAGAATACGAGGTTTTTCGGAAGGTTACGCAGAGGCTGTTCCTCAAGATGCAGGACAGAGAATCTTTAACGCTGTGACGTGTCCTCAGAAGCATGTCTCATGCAGTAGGGCAGCGATTCTCGACCGAGAAGATGGGACAGTTGGTACACAGGAATAATATCAAAAATTAAATTCAAACTGAACAAAAAATTAACAATTACAAATAACACACTTCACGACAATTTTCAAGTATTTATATAAATATACATACTATGTATATTAAATGTAATAAATACCTCCTAAAAAACTTCACTACAAGCAAGCGAAATGAAGGTTTTAAGAGGTAGAATGGGAGTTACTAAAATGGACAGAATAAGGAATGAAGTGATTAGACGCACCATAAAAGAGGAACCCCTACAGGAAAGGGTAGAGAGGACCAGACTGAGATGGTATGGACATGTAAAGAGAATGGAGGTTCAGAAAATCCCGAGAAAAATCCACGAAATTAAGATGCGTGGTAAACGACCCAGAGGAAGACCAAGAGATGGATGGCTGAAAGGAGTGGAGGAGTGTGTACGGAAGAGAGGAGAGGACTGGAACAAAGTGGTGACAGAGAGGTGGTGGGAAGAAAGAAGGAAATGGAGAGACTCGTGCATAAAGCAGACCCGGCCAGAGGCTGGAAACTGTTGAGGATGAGGATGATGATGAAATACGAGTAAACTTAATAGAGATACACGAACCACAAAGAATTACAGGGGTAGAGTGGACGTTGACGAGGCTTAAAGTCACAAGATTAAAAAAAGCTACAACACTTCCGTGGTTTAGATTCCTCATTGGGCAGGAGCTAGGAAAATGTTACAAAACTCTTCATTTACTGGAGAGGGTGATGCGCGGATGTAACAGAGAAGTTAGGGAATTGGGTTACAAAATTTTTGCCACACCATTGGTTGAATGTGGTGGTGTAATTTCGGAGCCACATTTTGGTTATCAAATACGGGAGTTGGAAGGTGTGCAAAGAAGAGCAGCTAGATTTGTTTGTGATAATTATCGCAGTACCCAGTCAGTAACTGATATGATAAAGGAGCTGGGTTTGGAGTCATTGGAGGACAGGAGGAGGGTGAAGAGAGTGCTGGGAATGTACAGGGCATATGTTGGTGACGGGGCTTGGAGATATATTGGTCAAAGAATTAGGAATAGTGCATAGAAGGGGAAAGGCGACCATTACCACAATCCGGCACTCGATTTCATGCATAAGGGAGTGAGAAAATTTTGTTTCGTAGGTAAGTGTGTCAGGAATTGGAAGAAATTACCAAATGAGTGATGAAAAATTTCTTAAAAACGCTGAAGGAATTTAAAATCAAAATTTGTACATCGCAGAATTAGATGGGGGAGCAATTAGCACTCAAATCATATCAAATAATTAAAAAATAAAATTAAAAGTGGGTAATTAGATGACAATGGGAATTGCCACCGGAGCAATTAAATTAATAATATCAGTATTATTAATTTAGTTGGTACGATTATGCCTAAAACAGGCGAAGCAACAACTCGCCGCGCGGGCGCCCCAACTGTTCACAAGACGCATCGACCAGGGTTACCAACATTATTTCGGCTGATTATAGTACTTTTTAGAATAAGCTATAAAAAATATAGTACACTTCAAGAAATATATTATTTTACGGAAAGAGTAAGAAAAGTACAAAAAAGTTAGGTTTTTTAGTTATTTTTTTTTATAAAAACTTTATTTTTTCATATCTTGCACCTCTTAACGATTTTTTGTCTATAGTAAAAGTGGAAATTGTTTATTGTTTTGAATTTTTAAATTAATGCGGATCAAAAGCTCATTGTTTTACTGATGAAATACTCGCTTTGCTACTCTCTTTTCGCCATTTCAGATTCATAATTGAAAATATCTTTTCTGTGGATGGCGAAGTGGTGGAAATAGAGGGCAGGACTGAAATAAGCTTAAATAAATTTTGAAACAAGCTGCCATTTTTAACCTGTAGTTATGTCGGTAAACTAGCTATAATTTCTTACTTTTACCCAGATTTCCTTTATTATTTTTATTTCAGAGTACAGTTCGTCTATTTGGATACTCATTTTTTCGTGTAAATTTAGAACTTCTTATATTGTTTCACAGTCATCAAATGAAAGCTCATGTTTTAAATTTAATTTTTGAATTTTGCACAACCAATTGCTTTCATTTAAAAAAATCATTTATTAAGAAATATCAACGAATACTGGAAAATTCTTTTTAATATTAACATATTTTTTGACCAAAGAAACAGTCTTTATCGTCGTTCTAGCGCTGATTTTAAAGTTGACACAATATTATACAGACCTAAAACTATGATTTAATCACCATCATGTTGAACATTTTCACTTACTTGTTTCTTTTTCGGAGTTTGCACTGAGGGTTTTTTTTTTTTTTTTTTTTTGTATCGCCAACGTTTTGACACCCACCTGGAGCCTTCTTCAGGGATTCTCTCTGTCTAGCCGCCTGGTTCTTTATGAT
Organism: Vandiemenella viatica; assembly: GCA_031002005.1. Taxonomy (NCBI): domain Eukaryota; kingdom Metazoa; phylum Arthropoda; class Insecta; order Orthoptera; family Morabidae; genus Vandiemenella; species Vandiemenella viatica. The sequence continues at coordinate 135,761,830 of CM061918.1, forward strand.
AAACTTGAAAACTAAACAGTGAATTTAGTGTTCAAGTTTATCAAAAAGAACCAGGCGGCTAGCTAGAAAGAAGCCCTGAAGAAGGCGCCAGATGGGTGCCGAAAAGTCGGCGATATCAGCAAAAAAAAAAAAAAAAACGCAGCGCAGACCCAGAAAAAGAGACTAGTAAGTGAAATTTTTCAATAAAGACGCCTGCGGAATGTGTGAAATTTTAGATACCATCAAGTTGTTTTAACAGTTTTGTGAATATTAAATAATAAATGGCTCGCGAAATTCAAAAGGAAAATAACTTTAGTGTCCCCATCTGTTTCATTGATCGTCAAAATATTTTGAATCTGTGTATATGCGCTGCGCGGCATCGTCTGTTTTGCCCCATTGGACTAAGCGTCGAATAGACCGCCGGGTCTGGGCTACCTCCGGTACCAGAGTTATCATGCTTCATTCGCGAGACTCCAACCAGTCTTAGGGTGCTGGACCAGACTTGGCTTAGACAAAACTAACCGAACACAAACTTCAAGGTTATTATTTAATTAAAAAGGAGACGGAAAAAGATTTTTTTATATCTGCTTAACGTCTCTCTAACAGCGAGGTCTTTAGAGACGGGTAAGGAATGGGAAGGAATTCGGCCATGGCCTTTTGAAGGAAGCATCCCGGCATTTGCCTGGAGTGATTTGGAGAAACCATGGAAAACCCAAATTTGGATGCCCGAACGGGGATTCGAACCGCCGTCCTCCCGAATGCGAGGCCAGAACGCTAACCGTTACACCACCACGCTCGGTGGAAAGAGAAAAAAGGAGAAAATCACAGAGAAGGCAGTAGTCAGTACATTAAGAGATGAGGACAACGATTGACACCACGAAGAGAGGAGAAAATCTGAGAAGACGCATTTGCCTCCAAGTAGTCCGTCCTAATCAGATTGTGGAAAATGGCGTGTCGCCAGCAGAGGATTATTTGGTATAATGTCACCCCCCCCCCCTCCCCCCTCTGCTCCTCTTCCTCAGAACAATAAGCCAGGTAGGACGAGGGGAGGCTGAAATTACAACCTCGGAGCGTGGCAAGAAAGCTGTGGTGAGGCAGAAAACGTCACATTAATCTCTGCGCCGGATGGGGAGAAAATTGGAAAACTTATAAAATACTTCTGCATACTGGTGGTGAGGGGGGGATGAAGTATTATGACTCCACCGTGCGGATTATGTCGAATCAAAGAAGATTAAAAGAGCCGCCATTAGAAAGAGGAATCAAATCCTCCGAAAAGGAAGAATTAACAACAATCATAACAAAAAATATTGAAATGGGAAAAATCGAAAATACAGAAACGAAAAAATACGTAAACTACAGTTTTCTTTGTACTGGATGTTACCGATCGATCACACAACTCCGCGAAGTAAGTATGCTTCGCAAGAAAGATACAAACGGGATAGGAGCAACCGAAATGGTGATCAGTGGTTAACGCTCTGGCCTCGCATTCGGGAGGATGGCGGTTCGAATCCCCGTCCGAGCATCCAGATTTGGGTTTTCCATGGCTTCCCCAAATCATTCCAGGCATATGCTTCCTTCAAAAAGGCCATGACCGAATTCCTTCCCGTTCCTTGTCCCCAGTCCCATCCCGCCTCTAATGACCTTGACGTCGACGAGGCGTAAAACCGTATATAAAAAAAATGGAGATCTACAGAAGATTTATTATTATTATTATTACTCCGCGATCCACTAAAAAGTGTGTTGCGGAGGGTGCATTGCACCTACGCAAAAGGGTAACGGTTTGGAAGTGATATAGGGGATATGGTAGTAGGTGCCCATGGGCCATTGTGAGGAACCATCCCAGCATTCGCCTGGAGTGATCCGGGAAAACCATGGAAAACCTAGATCAGGGTAGCTGAGCGGGTCACATACTCAATGAAGTAACAGGAGAGTAATTAGAAATTTTCGTAGTCCATTTAAAAACAGAATCAGTACTGATACAAGGCTAAGCTTGGCCACTGTGTCATCGTGTCCGTAACTCTGACGTCACGTTCCCGGCCCTCGTTGCCAAACTAACAGCGGCCAGACAAGTTACTGCCAAATCTAAGTTAATAAATATTTTATTTAATTTATCATCAGCGAAGAAATGGCCACCACAGTACTGAAAGAAAAAGTATGTATTTTATTTAAATTAACATATTTATTATTAGTCCCTTTTGTTTATTTATATTCGATCAATGTAGATGTTCTCTATCAGCTGACCGAGCGTGGTGGGTGAGTGGTTAACGCTCTGGCCTCGCATTCGGGAGGACGCCGGTTCGAATCCCCGTCCGGGCATCCATACTTGAGTTTTCCATGGTTTCCCCAAATCAACCCAGACGTATGCCGGGATGCTTCCTTTAAAAGGCCATGGCCGAATTGCTTGCCGTTCCTCGTGGGCAGTCACATTCCGCCTCTAATGACCTTGACATCGACGAGGCGTAAAGCCATAAGTAAAAAAAAAAAGAAGATCTAATCGTTGTTACACTAAGCTAAGAAATACGGGATCACGTTTTTTTCGCGTTACAGGGTATTAATGCGCTTACAGTGCAAGATTTCATTTTGGAACAGAAACAGTATCACTCGTCCGTAGAACATACAGAAGATATCTGAGCGTTAAAAAATAGTTGTTTTCATGAGCTCTATGTTATTGAAATCATTACTTCGTTTGAATAAAAGTAGTTCCACACTAATCAAGATTTATACGACCTAGAGAGACCAAGACTGAAAGTAACAGTATTACGTGGCATAAGGCGACACCCATAAATTACGTGAGGTGTTTTTCCGGATTTCCGGACTCCCCCCCCCCTCCGGTGAGATTTCGTGAGTTCTGGCCGAACCCCCCCCCCCCCCCCCCTGGTGAGATCTGGTCCGTGAGAACCCCCCGCTAGTAATCGCCCTGGAAACTTTTGGAGACCTTTTTCTTTAGGTCACAACCCCACTCTTTTATACGAAATACCCCCTAAAATAGACTATCGCCAAATTTGTAGACCTTTTGTTTGTTTTTTAGCTGTACAGTATAAACAATTTTTCGCAAATTCTCACGTGAGATTTCCGTAGACCCCCCCCCCCCCGGACACCCCCCCCCCCATTTCACCTCACGTAATTTGTGGATGCCCCCTAACGTAAGTTGTTAAGCGCTAATAACCTCGTTGTCGACGCGCCCTAAAGCCACAAAAGTTGTTAAGATTTATTTTTAATTTCCTGTGCTTTCACTGATGTCATATAAGTGAGCTCATTGTTTCAGCCGGGTGTAAGTAATTCTGTGTCAACCGTTCAGACATTGTAATACCAATCTGAATCGGGTGTAACCAAAAAGAAAGATGTAAGAATCGGTAAAGATTTGTGACAACTTTATACCGCGGCGCATGATGTCACTAACACGCGATACAGTGAATATATTAATGCGCGTGTGATTTTCTAGCTCTGATTTTCTAACGGCAATATTAGCGGAGTTTGTGGTTAGGCTGAAATGCAACCTGGACCAGAATGGCAACTACCGAGCGTGGTGGTGTAACGGATAGCGTTCTGGCCTCGCATTCGGGAGGACGGCGGTTCGAATCCCCGTCCGGGCATCCAGATTTGGGTTTTCCATGGTTTCCCCAAATCACTCAAGGTGAATGCCGGGATGCTTCCTTCAAAAGGCCATGGCCGAATTCCTTCCCATTCCTTGCCCCCATCCTTTCCCGTCTCTAAAGACCACGTTGTTAAAAAGGGACGTTAAACTGTTACAAAAAAAAAAAAAAAAGAATCGCAACTGAAACTGTTTTCTGCAGAGTAAGGCGCGAGGAATTAAATTGAGATATTTTTTTAAACAATTCTGTTGGGAACAAACGATTTGCCATAACATTCCGTTCAACATGTCATTTTTGAATGGCTTAGGGCCCTACTGTAAATATTTAATTTAATTAATTGCAATGGACTACACGCTCCGGTGGCAATTTCCCTACACACCCATCTTCCCCCTATCCTGCACCCGCGGACATATGCCCTCCACAAATTTCTACTTTAAATTCTTTTAACGTTTTCGGTAGGTTATTCATCATTCCCCTTGGTAACTCATTCCAATCCCTGACAACTTTACCTAAAAAAGAGAATCTTCCCACACCTTTGTACCTGAAATCGAGTGCCAGCTTGTGGTCATGGTCATCTTTTCCCTTCCATGCACTACTTTTCATACCTACTGCAATATCTTTCCATGCCTCATCGCCAGTATATGCCCTGTACACTCCCATGACCCTCCTCATCCTCCTCCTGTCTTGCAATGAATCCCATTCCAGCTCCTTTATCATATCCGCCACTGATTGCATTCTGCGATAATTTCCAGAAACAAATCTAGCAGCCCTTTTTTGCACCCTCTCCAACTCCTGTATTAGACACGTAAAATGTGGGTCCCATACTACACTACCATATTCGAGCAATGGTCTGACCAAAGTTTTGTAACCTGATTCCCTTACATCTCTCGTACATTTCCTCATCGCTCTGTCAGCTTGTTATGCTAAGATATTTACATTTCAAGTCTTTAACAAGTAATTCTTTCCCCACCATAATGAACCTTTAGTTTTTTATCTGTGTTTCTAATAAGCTGACCCTTCTTTGCATTTATCTTCATGTATCTTCATCCCATGTTTACCAACCCAACTAGATATCCTGTCCAGATCACCCTGCAGCTGTTTACAATCCTCTACAATTTTTATCCTTTTATATAGCGTTATCTCATCTTCAAACAATCTAATTTCCGATAGTAAACCATCATTGTTCATTAGAATAATGAATAGCAATGGTCCCAATACACTACCCTTTGGCACTCCCATTTTCAACTCCACTTATTTTGAATATAAACGACACGAACACTAAGAATCTGTGAAGAACTCCTTTCATACTGGGTATGAAGTATACGTCAAGAGGTAGATTTTTTTTTAACTGCTTTATGTCTTTCAACATCTCTCCAAATTTCTTTACGTAACTCCGTAAATTCCCACTTCCAGAAAATTTTGTTCCCGGCATGGTGGTACACACTGATTCACTGCAGATTTAACACTGACTGAGGATTATTTTCTAAAGTATTGGCGACAGTGAGACACTGATTGACGCGGCTCGACACAGGCATGCTGCTGAGATTAAAAGGCGGGCGGAACATTAACTATAATTTTAATTCTTGCCGTGAATTCTGACCAATTCAGTGAAAACTAGTTTTGTTTTTCCTCTAATGTATAATAGAAGTACAGTTTTGTAAATAATTGGCTAAATTTCTTTTATTCTTCTCTTCCATATCGGCCATCTATGGACCACGAAAGAAATCCCGTGCATTCATTTTGATCTTTCTTTTCTTGACTTCCAATAGTTCTTCATCCTCTCTCTTTGCTGTTTCCTCCTTTCTTCTGTCCATATGTTACTACATTTCCTCTTCTCCTTCTCCTGGAAACCCTTGAAATTTTGGATCAGTCTCCTAAAAGTTGCTCTATCTTGTATTAAATCTTATGTTATTCCGATCTCAGTCATATCTTTCTTTACTCCTGGGATCCACTGGTTGTCCTTCTTACTCTTCTAAACATGGCTGAAAATTCTTTTTGTAAGTCTATTTTTATCCATTCTCATTATGTGAAAAAAAACTGATTCTCCTCTTTCTGATCGTGTCTGACATTCTTTCAATTTCTTCTTGATTGTATAGATCTTTATTCCTCCGGTGTCTAAACTCACCATTTTCAATTTCTAGTGGACCCCAAATTTTTCTCAAGATTTTCCTTTCCCTTTTCTCTGTCTCTTCTATTTCTCCAGTTTTCATAGAGAACAAGCATTCTGAGGCGTACAGACCTTCTGGTTTGATTACTGTGTTGTAGTGTTTGATTTTAGTTTTCCTTGCTAGATTCTTCTTATTGTATGTGTTCAGTCTGCCAGTAAAGGCCCCTGCCAGGCAGACCTCACACACAACGCGCCTGCACGCCGGGATACATATACGACTCCAAACAGGCGCAAAACAAACCAGGAAAACAAATAGAATCATCTAGAAGCTAAGTGGGACTATTTCTTACAGAGGTCGCCGTACTACCACACAACGGAATTCCTGCGCCAGGCCGCCTATATAAGCGTAGCCGGCCACTCCACCGCCAGTTCCAGCCTGACCGCTGAACCAGCGTCAACTACAGAAGACCACCGGAAGTTCGCGAGAAGTAGAAGCCGTCACTCTACCCCGGATCAGGACCAGGCTGAAATTCTCGACGGTCTTCTGATAACTGTACCCACATTTGTTTATGGTTTACCTGTTGTATTGTGTACCGAGTAATAAACTTCAAGGAACCGATAAGTGTAGTTCACTTCAGTGGCGACAAGGTTGGGATAAGAACTCTCGACCATCATGGCTACGCCAGCAGCACCTACGGAATGGCAACAGTTCCTCCAAGGACTTCTACATCAGTTCTTCGAATCTCAGAGACAACTGATTGCGGAAGTCAGGAATCTCCGCCAACCCACGGCCCCGCCTCCGTTCCCAGCATTCAACGACGACGTCGACGAATGGAGACCTACGAGAAGCGCATAAGACAACACTTCGCAATTCACCACATAACCAAAGAAGAAGACCAACGTGCATATTTCCTTTCCTGGAACCAATCGAAGATGTATGTCTTGCTCACCAAACTTCAGCCACAAGACCCCGACACCCTCACCTTCACGACCATCTGTACGACACTGAATGCATACTACAGACGCCGGTACCATGTCGTCGCGGCCCGCGTCGAATTCTATCAATGCCGGAAGAAGCCCGATCAGACGTATCGCCAGTGGGCGGCCGAACTCCAAGGCCTTAGCAGAAAATGTAAGTTTCAAACTCGTTGTTCCCACGAATTCTACGCCGACGACATGGTGCGTGATCACATCATACAGGCTGCACCAGATGCCGCACTCCGGCATGACGCCCTCAAGTTAGAGGACCCATCCCTGGAGCAGGTCATCGAACTTGCCTACAAATTCGAAATATCTACGGCCGCAGATCGCCGCCTGGAGTCCTGGGCGGATGTGGCCGCAATCCGAACCGACGTAGAGGACACACAGGACGTCGCCGCCATCCAGAGCTCCCAGTCGCGCTCCTCCCGACACCACAACCGGGGACCGCTTCCTCAGAAGGACATCGAACCGGCCCGTTCCGGCAGGGGCACCAAGTCTCGGCAGCAGCAGCGGATCCCGCAGCGCCGACGCCGCAGCCCGCTCCGCCTAACCTCCTGCCCCGCCTGTTACTCAGCACATGAGAGGGAAAATGTCCGGATCGTTGGGCTGAATGCTCACGTTGCGGCAAA
>CM061918.1:135770118-135893675 GCA_031002005.1 Vandiemenella viatica
GAAGGACCATTATAACTTGTTCAGTACACGTCAGGATAGACGCTATAATTTGGAGCGTTTGTTGTAATTGGGCAGTGAAAGTAGGGTGTGTGACAGTATTGATCCTTGGGGAAGAGCGTCAGATGTGGGCGTTGTACGGCGGGCATCTCCATGACGACGGCGGCGAGGAGGCGGTGGCGGGGGCAGACCACCCCCGGCGCGGCCGCTCGTCCAGCGAGTCGGTGCTGCCGCCCCCACAGCGTCACGGCCCACAGGTGAGGGCGGGACGCGGGGGGCGGCGCAAGCAGTCCGCCCCCGAGATAGAGGTGCACCAGGCCCAGCCGCGCCGCCCCCGGACGAGCCGCCGCCAGTCCGAGCTGCTCGCGCTGGTGCCACCCCCGGGGGCGGCGTGCCACTGCCGCTGCCTGACCGCCGAGCAGACGCGGCTGCTGATCGCGGAGGCGGTGGGGGCGGAGAGGCGGCGCCGCTGGGTCGCCGTCCCCCTGGCCACCTTCCTGCTGCTGTTGGCAGCCCTGGCGGTGCTCATCGTCACCGTCACGGTGCGACTCACGCCCCCGGCCGCCCCCGAACCGGACCACGGCGGTGAGTACCAACCCACATCAGAACTGCCAATAACATCTCTGCTTTAATTGTATACCTATTATTTATTAAATAAGGTGTTTTTGTGAAAGAGTGCGAGAATGACACAAGAACTGCTCCCAGCATGCTTTGCGCGCGTTTAGACGCCATTTGTAGCCGTTTCGTCTGTCTGTCTGCTGAGCTGCAGACGTTTATAATGTTTAAAATAATTGATTCGCCCGCCTACTGTGAGACAGATCTATAATTCGAGTCTTGAACCCCTCCCCCCCCCCCAAAAAAAATGGCAGCAGTGGAAATTCACCGTCAGATTTTTCGTGTTCCCGGTTATGTTAGAACTCCGGGCAAAGCCTCTACAGTGGCTAGAGCTAACCCTGGTATTGCCGAGCGGTGGGTGCTAAAACTTCGGGTTTGTTAATTTCAGAGGGAAGCAGGAGTGTTGGGCAGGGGGATCAACCGGATCAACTGCCATGCCCTGACCTTGCGCCCAGTGTTTTTCACGTGTTTCGGTAGTTAAAGAAGTTCGTTGGTGGTCAACAGGTCAACGACAGCGACGTAGAATTGACAGCTGCACTCTCGGTTCGGGCTTCTTCGCTAGCGACACATTTCTTTGATGTTGATCAGCATGGCAAATATTGGAACAAAAATCAAAATTATTCAGAATGGTAGATGAAAGTATGTAGAATGTGGAAGCAAATACATTTTAATGATATTTATACTATTTTTTTCTCATTACAAAAGGAAAATTACTGAAAAAACATAAATAATAATATTTTGATTTCAAATAACAACCAGCAATGGGCACGAAGTTTTGTACATTTGAAATCTTAAATATGATACATTATTCAATTTGTACTTTCATTGGTACCGGCGTAACGTACCTGTTACTAGGCTCCTCACCAAACACTGTATGTATATATGCAGGGTGTTTCAAAAAGGACTTTACAACTTTGAAAATTCATATAAATTTTATGAAACAAGGTACAGAGCTGGTTTTGGTGTTGTTTTAAAGGAAAGCACTTCAAGTTTTTTTCCCTTAAACTAAAGATGTTCTACGTGGCTTCCGTTGGTTATTCTGCAGACATCCCATCGGTAGTCGATTTCTTCCCAGACTCGCACTAGCATTTCAGGTGTAACTTGCTCAGCAGCAGCTTAAATTCTTGCTCTAAGTTCAGACAGAGTGGCCGGCAAAGGAGGTATGTACACCATATCTTTTATGAAACCCCAGAAGAAAAAATCTAGCGGTGTCAGGTCTGGGGAACCGGGGGGGTCATGCAATTGGCGCATCACGGCCAATCCATTGACCTGGAAAGTGGTCATTGAGAAAATCCCGGACGTCAGTCAGATAGTGTGGTGGTGCGCCATCTTGCATCAAGCAAACATTTCGTTCTCGGTCATCCTCATCGATCTGTGGTATCAAAAATTGTTGCAACATATCAATGTACACTATCCCGTTGATGGTTCTCTCTTGGAAAAAAAAGGGGCCGTACATTTTCCTCTTGCTCAACGCACAAAAAACGTTCACCTTAGGGCTATCACGAACATGTTGCAATGTTTCATGTGGATTTTCACTGCCCCAAATCCTACAGTTATGTGTGTTAACCTTGCCACTTAAGTGAAAAGTTGACTCGTCAGAAAAGATTATGTTGTCCAAGAAATGTTCATCATCATCCACTCGATTTAACATATCCACACAGAAGTTCCTACGTGCAATCTTATCAGTGTCTTTAATTGCTTGTAAAAGCGAATATCGGTATGGTTTCAAATGCAAACGTTTTCTCAACACACGCCAAACCGTCGTATGTGGGACTTGCAGCTCACGAGATGCACGCCGGGTCGATTTCGTAGGGCTGTTGACAAAACTTTTTCTCATTTGCTCAACTACCTCGTCAGATGTGCTTGGACGACCTGAGGATTTTCTATGTTTTACAGAGCACCCTGTTTCTACAAAACATCTGTGCCACTCATAAATTGTAGGCCTACTAGGAGGATCTTTAGCGTACTTGGTACCAAAATTACGCTGAACTGTTGCCGCAGACTTCGATTCTTCAATCCAAAACACACAGCTAACACGCTCGGGTCCAGTGAAGGCAGCCATCTTTAACGTAACTGCCGCTAGCGCTTGTGCGGCGCGATTAGGCACTAGCGGACTACGCGAGTCAATACTTGAAGTGTTTTCCTTTAAAACAACACCAAAACCAGCTCTGTACCTTGTTTCATAAAATTTATATGAATTTTGAAAGTTGTAAAGTCCTTTTTGAAACACCCTGTACATTTGAAATCTTAAATATGATATATTATTCAATTTGTACTTTCATTGGTATCGGCGTAACGTACCTGTTATTAGCCTCCTCACCAAACACTGTATATATATATATATATATATATACATATATATAGTGCCATTACATTATAGATTTTTGGTAACGCTTATTCTTTGCATGTCGTGCACATTACGCCAATCCGTATGTTACTCGCAATTTGTTTACGAATTTTAATACAATAAATCAAATAAGGCTAATGCTAGTACAGTAAACGAAGCAATACCATTTTAATCCGTCAATCTAATGTTTACAAAGAAAAACTCGCATTTACACCGTCTAAGCATCGAATAAATTAGCGGTATTGTATACTGCAAATCGCATAGTCGTGTTGTAGTACAACCAACAAACAATGCTTCATGTAAATAATAACACAATTAGCAACTCTTTCTGAGTTACATATTCTCAAGCTTTCTTTCTGCCATACACATATCCTGGTAGACATGGACTAATCCCAGCTATGTAGCTATGTCTGGGTGAATACATATATATTAAATGATTCCTCAGACTTGCACGGCCATCTTTGTTCATGATTAATTGACTTTCGGGTTTTGCCGCGCTGTTTACTTCATTACCTAAGCTTTCGGCTGGTATCCTCAACATAAACAGTATCTCTGACGAAGGCTGGAGGATACCAGCCGAAAGCTTAGGTAATGAAATAAACAACGCGGCATAACCAGAAAGTCAATTAATCATGAACATATATATTGTTTCTAAAAAAAAGGGTTTTTAAGTCACATTACATTTTAATAAAGGAATTTTTCCAAATTTGACCTTAGGAGGGCAGAAATATCAATATTCCGGAAAAAATCCTTTTTTTTTTTGTCAGGAGCCATTTATCTTTCTTGTTACCAAACCGAATCGATAAATGAGGTATCATTTTAAAGATTGGGTAAAATCATATATTAAGAAAGAACGTTTTCGGAATTCGACCCTTAAAGGGCGAAAGTATGAATATGTCTACAACGTGTTTTCTTGTCACGAGCCATTTATCTCTCTTGATACCAGACCGAAACAACGATAAATGATCTACCATTTTAAAGATTTAGGTCACTATTTAACTAAAATCGTAAATCAAGAAATAAATTTTGTCGGAATTTGACCATTTAAGTTCAAAAGTAATAACCGTGAAGGCCTTGCGTATGAGACAGTTCAGAGTCTAGCCGCTAGAGGGCAGCAGCACATGTCACAGAGATATTAACGAACTGCTCCATTGATGTCGACGAGAAATGAGCTCTTATCGCTAGATAGTTGCTCCACATACCAGAGATATATGGATAAGCTACAAGTTTGTTTTTTAGATTAAAGAGCTTTTCGTATATCTTTGCCTCTGTTACGGGAAACATTTAATTATTTCTTGAGTTGCAAGTGCTGTGCTACGCACATGTTTAAGTCGACAAGTAAACAACTGCCAGAAATTAGTCGGTTCTTCCTTCGTCGCACTACAATCCACCAATCTCACTATTCGTAGTACATCACTTGCGAGTTTCGCACCGGTCACCTAGTCTAAAAGTAATTGAGAAAATTTTGTGAGAACCGAGTCTTCCCGGTGTGCGTATGACGAAAATTCTTTTCGGGTATCCTGCCGCATCAGTTCTTCCGAGTGTGACATTTCGGCTACAGACTCTCTTGTCTTCATCAGGTGAAAAGGTCGAAGTTTACGCTGCCGACAGCTACCGTCTCAGTGTCTGTTTCGACCTTTTCGCCTGATGATGACAACAGAGTCTGTTGTCGAAACGTCGCAAAAGGAAGAACTGATCCGGCAGAATTTTTGTGATTGGTTTAAGAGTTTGTACGAATGGCTGGCGATGTATCTCCCAAGACAAGGTCTTTGAACTTGAATAATGGGAAGAGAGGTACTGTAGTGAAGCTCATTGGAAGCGGCACTGCGGTAGAACCATGGAGGAAGGAATATATGCGGACGAGATAAAGCTAAATCCGTGAAACCTAGTGAAAAAACTGCTCTCCTACTGCGCATGCGCGGTGGACATCGTAGGAGTACCAAAACATTGGGCTGTTTGCACTGTGTCAGCTGCTGAGAATATTTCATTTTCTAATATTCTAAAGTTTTCTATAATGCCAAGTTGTAATGCATATGGTTGCACAAACAGACGAGATAGGAAAAAACCTGGAATAGCGTTTCATAAGTAAGTCACATTGTAATTATCGTTCTTGAAGTATCTGACAGGCAACCGCAACATTAGTGCCATTCGCTATAAATTTATTCATTGCTCTCAGTAGGATCATATTATTCTCAAATTTTTGTTGGTGTAGTGTAGACAATTAGCATATGTAACTATTTTGCACCTGAAAAGCTAGCCTTATTGTAGACAAATGTTGGAAATTTAATTTAAGCGTGTCATGTTTACATCGCGACACAGTGAATATGGTATTATGCATGCATTACTCACGTTTAAGTTTACGCTGAAAGTGCACGATGAAATTAATTGTGATAATTTGTGCTGTGCGAACAACTAAACGTGATGAAATAAACTTTGTTGTCCGAATTGTAGTTCGCGATGCATTTCTTGTGTTTGGATGTGTCTACATAGTTTGGTTTTGTAGCGGCAATATTAATGGAAATGTTGGCAGGTTGAAATGCGGTGTATACCAGAAGAGAACAAACAATTTATTTGTTATTAGCTGTTAGCTTCTAATTTTTGAATGTACTGATTTTTATAGCAAAATTATATAGGCCACTAACAGTACAATATCTTCTAAGTAAGCTCAGACAACTATGAGGTTTTATGAAGTATTAATTTTTTTAAAAGTTCTAAACATTGACTTATGCTATTTTTAAAATTTCTGATATGACTTGTTTCTGTTTGTAAATATGTCTACAAGTATATTTCTAGATTTGTCAATTACTGAAATAGAATGTGAAAATGTAACCTATTTGAACATCAACTAAAATTGAAGGACTGTAGAAATAAACAGTTTGTTATTCAAGTTAAAAAGAATTACCTGCTCATTAAGTTACGTCCGAATTCATCATCAAATATGGATATGGCGATAGTTTTTTTCTGGTCCAGGCCGCATTTCAACCTAACCACGTCAATTTTAAGGTACAATATCTCGAGAACTAAGCGAGATATCAAAAAATTTTATTCTTTACTTTCAGTTTCCCTCATCCAGTTACATAAGAATTCGTCATCAAATAGCGGCACCACGGTTATCGTTGAATACCCTCATAACCTAACAACCTCACTTTTGAGACAGTATATCTCGCGAACTAAGTGAGATATCGAAAAATTTTATTCTTTATTTTCGATTTGTATCGTCGTGTTACATAAGAATCTATCACCAAATTTGACTTTGGGGACACGTTTCTTCTGAATTTTAACCAGAAACTCCACTCTTTTGAGACAGTATATCTCGAGAACTAAGGACGATATTAAAAGAAATTATTTTTCATTTTTGAAGTGTCTCGTCGAGTTACATAATAATCCATCATCAAATTGCGGTGCCACGGTTGTCTTATGATTCCCTTGAGGTTTTTTGCCTATTTCCGTGTTTCTCTGGTCAAGCAATATGGTGACCTCCCCTCCCCACTTGTCTCCACCCGGTTTCACTCCAGTATGTGGCGAAGGTCCCTATCGTCGTCTCCATATATTCCTTCCTCCATGGGTAGAAGCCCCTGGTCTGTCCGCGACCTAGTCAGCACCTGGACGCTAACCTGTTGCAGGGGACCAACAGGTGTCCGTCCATCCATCAGAAGCGCCGTCATCCACAGGCGCCCCATCACTACTAAACTGCATCACGTCTCGTTCCTCTACTCCATCTGCACTATCATCAACAATGGCCGCGTCCTCCTCTCCATTTCCTTCTTCCTTCGTCATCACATGCTCCAGTCCTCCTCAACACTGCTCTCGGCGATCTTTCCCCTGCTCTTCCTATCAACCCTGTAGCAAAGGCAGGACTATGACGGTGTAGGCACGTTAAGAGAATGGAAGAGTAGTACATGAGATGACAGATTTTGGGGTTTAATTTAACTGACATAGACCGAACGCTTAAACACCCATATTTCCTCTGTCCTGTACCCGCTTACTTCTATCCTCTGTAAATTTCAACTTTAAAATCTTTCAGCGTTGTAGATAAATTATCTTTACCTACGAAAGAAAATCTTCCCACACCCTTGTGCCTGAAATCAAGTGCCAGCTTGTGGTCAGGTCATCTTTTCCCTTACATGCACCTATCTTTATTCCTCCACCAACATCATTCCGCGCCTTGTCACCAACATACGCCTTGTGCACTACCATGATTCTCTTCACCCTCCTCCTGTCTTCCAATGAATCCCATTCCAGGACGTTTTATCAATTAATAATTGCGTTCTATTATAATTTCCAGAAACAAATCTAGCAGCCCTCCTTTGCATCAGTTCTAATTCATGTATGTGTCACCCAAAAAGCGAGTCCCATACTACACCACCATATTCAAGTAAGGGTCTGACCAAAGATTGTAACTCGATTCCCTTACTTATCTGGTACAGCCTCTCATCACCCTCTGCAGTAAATAAACCTTTTCCTACCACCTGCCCAATGTGCTCTGCCAAGTTGCGTTTGCGTTTATTATCGAACGTTATGCCAAGATATTTACACATGAAGCCTTTAACAAGCAATTCTGTCGACACCATATAGCCATAAAAAAACCTTTATTTTTTTTTATCTGTATGCCTACTAAGCTGACTCTTCTTTGTATTTATCTTCATTCCATGCTGACCTAGTCTACCCAACGTTTCGGCACCCAACCTGTTGCTCTCCTCAGGATTACTTCGGACTGCCGTCGTTCTCCTGTACACTAGGTGGATTGTTTTGGTTTTCTGGCAGATAATCTCCTTGGAGGATAACCAAAGTAATCCGCATTGTGTGCGGGCGAATGTCGAGTTGGTGTAACCAGCTGTCACGAGGGGATACATCAGGCAGATATAGTCCTGAGGAGGGCAACAAGTTTGGTGCCGAAACGTTTGAAGTAGCAACAGCATTACCGCAGCGCTGAACCAGAAATATAAGTCGAATTTTCCAGAACATGTTTACAGATTAACCTATGTGATTTCTGGCGTCGCGAAGGTGGGATCGGCTACGGAGCAGGACCAGTGTGTTGATGGACGAGCATGTTGTGTTGTCGCTGTTTCTGTCCTGTTTGTTGGCACGGGCTGATTGCAGAGTGAGTGAACGGGCGGTTTATTGTGACAGCCC
This sequence comes from Vandiemenella viatica, assembly GCA_031002005.1. Classification (NCBI taxonomy): domain Eukaryota; kingdom Metazoa; phylum Arthropoda; class Insecta; order Orthoptera; family Morabidae; genus Vandiemenella; species Vandiemenella viatica. Next base: position 135,778,211 of record CM061918.1, read on the forward strand.
TCGCTGCAGTTAAATCGAGTAAACAGGAATGCCGGAGAAAACACACGCGCGGAAAAACCGTCTGCGTTTTACTTTTCAGGACAGATGTGGGAACGAAGACATTCTGGGGGAGATCTCTTGTTAGAGTCTTCATTCTCACATCTGAAGTTTTATACTTAGCTTCTCGTCATTTAGCAAATATAATTTGCTTACGAGATTAACGCTGGGTCGAAATTCTCCTCCTTCTTCAAAGATCGAAGGTGTTCCTTACAAAGCAGTGGAATTTATGAAGTACCCTGTAATTACGGCAAGGTATATACGAGGGTTGGAACTTAAATAGTGGCAACTATTTATTCACAACCCATACAAAAGCGTTACATGTTTGCACCTGTTACTGTCCTTCAAAGTAGTCACCAGCGTTGTGTAGAACCCGTTGCCAGCGATGTGGAAGGCGTAGTATACCGTTAGCAGAGCCTATTCTGTTGATGGTGCGCATGGAGCGGTCTACTGCCTGTCGAATCTCTGGAACAGTTCTGAAGCGAATGCCACGCAGTGGTTCCTTCATCTTCGGAATCAAATCAAAGTCACAAGGACTTAAGTCCGGCGAGTATGGTGGATGGTACAGTACTTCCCAGTCCCATCGACCGAACAGAGCAGCCACAGCTTGCGCTGATGCGCCCGCGCATTGTCGTGCAATATGATGGGTGGGTTGCGCAGAAAGTGTTGCCGCTTCATTCGCAAAGCTGGTCGCAGGTGATGCTCCAAAAACGAACAGTAATACTGTGCATTGACGGTCTGCCGTGGAGGAACGTAATACGTTAGGATAACACCACCACAGTCGTACACGAGAATCACCAACACTTTCACCATACTGGGGCTCTGACGCACTTGCGACATTCGAGGCGACCCATAATGACGCCATTCGTTGGATTGGCGTTTTAGTTTTGGCTGGTACGATGTGGCCCATGTCTCATCCAGTGTTACGATACGGCGTGAGAAAGCCTCTCCTTCGCGCTCATAACGCTCCAAGTGCGTCTGAGCAGCGTCGTAACGCATCCATTTATGCATTTCCGTCAATTCACGTGGAACCCATCGTGATGCAATTTTTCGCATGCCCAGGCGTTCCTTCAGGATGCGAAGCACAGTCGTATGCGCTAATCCGGTTTCGTAGGCGAGCTCACGAATCGTCTGGCGTCGATCACTGTCCACTAACGTGGCAACAGTATGCACTTGTTCTTCAGACACGCTAGGACGACCTGCCCGATGCATGTCTGCCACAGTTCGCCGACCTTGGTCAGTGCTGCCGGTTCTATGGATTTATCCGTAGATCTAAGCATTTTTATAAAAAGTTTGGATTTTCTGGTTTTGTAAAATATCTAGGAATTTTTGATACTTTTTATTATTTATTGATTTTCCTTATGTTGGTGTTTTGTTAAACTTTGAGCGTATAGAGTTAAGGCATTACAGAATTGTCAATAGGTTCCTTGCAACCGCTCGTGTGAACCAACGATTGAAATAAAGCTCATATTTTGTTTGATTATAGATTTTATAGATCTTAAAAGACCGTAACACAGATCTATCGGCGCACTCTTTATGCACGGTGACACGGCTTACAAAGCAGTGCCTTCCGAGAAGGCTTAACCAGTATCCGAACGTCAATGGGGTTTTAATTTTTAATGTTTTCAGTTACAGCAGATATGCTAAATTTAATTTCAACAAAGAAAATGTATTGTCCCTAAATTTAAAAAAAAAAAAAAAAAAATGTAGGCGTGACTAAAATAACGCTGTATAAAACATGTTCAGAGATATTTCTTACTTTCAATATAGAATATTATTTTGTATTTCGAATTTTAAAAATCTGGAAATAAAAAGTGTTGATAATTTTCACTCTCTCTTCTATAATTATCGTTTCAGTCTTTCAGTTAGCGAGTCTCCGGATTTTTGTACCCAATCTACGGAAATTTTAGCGGCCATCTACGGATATTCAAAGCCAAGAGGCTGGCAGCATTGCCTTCGTTGAAGGCTTTTACCGAAAGTGCCACTGTACTGTACGGCAATGCCGATTCCCCGCACGCCTCTTGAAGACCTTGATGACACTGTTGTGCTGTATGACCTCTGGCACATTCATTTTTATCCAACTCCGTTGTTTCTGTTTCGAAAACATAGTGCGACCGTTACGTTAGACCGCTCACTCACAAATAACTGCGTTTCCCTCGATTGTGCGCACGCCGGGGACGTGGGACGGGTGAGTCCATTTGCTCGGAGGTAAGGTAGGTATGTCAACAACGTCTGCTATCTGCGATAATAGTAGATTCCATTGCATAGTGTCTCCACAGCAGTGTTGCCACCGTTTAAGTTCCAACCGTCGTAGAACCGAAACCGAACGAGCCGTAGCCGTGAGGATACGTGAACATATGGGTCACATATGTTTGAGGAATTTCACGAAATCAGCTATTGCAGAACACTAGGTGGAAGAGGGACATGAAATACTGTGGGAAAATACCAGATTGTTAGCTAGAACCGAAGGGTATCTACAAAGAAAATTAAGAGAGGCTATTTAGATATTGAAACAGCCAAACAACCTTAACAAGGATGGTGGTTATGGTCTTATCCAAGCTTGGAAATGAGTATTAGATAAATAATAAATAACTCTGGACCCACAGATTCTAAATCATAATCATCATATCTCTGGATAATCGATACTGTGGCACAGTCGACAGTCTCCACAGAACAAATACGAAAACAACTAGTCACGTGAGTCTCTAGCGGATTCAGATGGCAGCTAGTCCCCTGAAGACACCTAAGCCCTGGCCGAAACGTCGGCAAGAAGAAGAAGAAGAAGAAGAAGGAGGAGGAGGAGAATTTCGTGGCAGCGTTAATCTCGTAAGTAATTTACATTAGTATGACAGCTGCGAAAACAGCAAGATCTTTGATAATTTAACTACACTACTATTTTTTTTTTTTTTTTTTTTTTTTTTTTTTTTTTTTTTTTTTGCGTATCGTCACGTGTCTAGAGTAGTTCCAATTTTTAAAATGAAAGATTATGACAGGTTGACATGACCTGGCCAAATATAAACTTCACCTGTGTTTCAGGGTGAATTAAAACTCTTGAGCTTGAAGAACTCAGAAGCATTAATAGAGGTAGGTATTAAACACGAACAGGGACGACAGCACAATCGCATAATTGCTTAAATACAAACTTGACTTGTATTTGATCTTTAAAGTTCATTCTGCAAATTTTTTTTTAAAAAAATCGTGTTTGCCTCGAAAGCATCACGTTGGTTTTTATTGAGACTGGGCAAACACTCATAATCAGAGACAATATAACTCATAATGTAATCATTGGTCTTAGTATCTGTAACGGCCAGAGAACTTTATACACATTCCATATTATTAAACAGTTGAGCAACTCCGTGGAAATGATTTGCGAGAATAGTTGATTCGGTGACATAATTGGTCTGATATCCACTTAAAATAACCTAATAACTCACGTACAGCGAACATGTACAAAGGCCATTAACGAAAGTGATCAGTAAAATACCTAAAAAGCAAATAAAGTGTAATGCATAAACTTTGGCCAAGCAACAACATTAGTAAAAGTTTTAATTAAATTGATATTTATCTTAACCCGAAATGACAGTTGGCATTCATGGTTACAGCAGAGACATTGAGAATCTTTTTTTTTTTTTTTTTAAAGTTGCTTTCATCAACAACATGATACTGGAAATCAGATCCACGTTTTTTCAGCCGCAAAAATTTATCAATAATATATTTTTTTACTATGAAACGCTACTATAAGCAAACTTAATGAATGTATTATGTCAGTTAATTTGATAGCAGTTGCTTAGCTATTAAATTGTGGACACAACCACGAATTTATTCTAATGGTATCCCTGGTCGCTGTTTTACGAACGAAGGCTGACACGTGACACCGTTCACCAGCCAATAGCTATCGAGGTGAGAGAGTGAGTGAGCTAATGAAATCATATAGCAGATAATTGCAGCGCGTAGAAGGAATCGGAGGATGTCTGGTGCAGTGGGACCATAGTAAGTTGTTAAGAGAGTAGAGAGGGCGTGCAAGTAGGCCTAGCAGCGCCCTCTTTGTGTGACCGGGAGGGTCGGTGTTAGGCCACGCTCAGTCTGTGCAGAGCCGACAAACGATGTGGAAACGTGCAAGAAATATGCCGGTGTGCGCAGTACCAGTACGTGAGTTCCAACGTGGCAGAACCATTGGTCTCGGGTAAAGGTCGGGCCACACTTGACCAACACCGGGGCGCAACCGGGGCGCAACGACACTTTTCGTATTGTTGTCGGTCACTCGATTGAAGTGAGTTCAAACGACACCGCATGCCGTCCGACACACGGCCGACACTCGGCTCCGATTAGTTTAGTTTACTTTTTGACGTTGCGCCCCGGTGTCGGTCTGGTGGAAATAGTGAGTTGTTCAGAAAGTTTGGATCCTTTACAACAGGAACAGTGCGTTTTCAGCATGGTGGATGTGGAAAAACTTGTAGAGGAAGTTAGAAAATATCCGGTACTGTATGAACAAACAAAGAGAAATACAGAAATCTGGATTATAAAGATAAAATCTGGGAAAACATTTCAACCACGCTGGAAGCAAAAGGTAAGTCAAAAATCTGTGGATAATACACTAATCATAGAATTTGAAAAAAATTATCTGTAACTTCTAGATAAAAGTTATTATCGTTGAGCATATTAGAGAAAAAAGCAAATGAGAAAATATATATTTAAAAAAAAACAGTATTCAAGTTATACAGAGAACACAAAATTAAGTATTGTGTTCTCCTTGATTTACTTAAAATTTTAATTTGTTATCGTACGAAATACATTTTTTCTTTCATAAACAGCAGTAAACCAATGTTAGTTCTATTTCAAAATGTGATGAGGATTTCGTAAATAAATGAATTTAATAATACAGTACAATTTATTACACTCAATTTGCATACATTTATTATTTTTAATCTTAACATTTTCAAATTGCCAGTACAGTTTCAGCTTGCCAGTCCACGCTTCCCTCAGGGGAATTCAGAAAATATTTAATCTGTTCTCGCACATCAAATGCTGCCTCTGAAGACCTTCCACGTAGGCGGGGCAACTGACTGAGATTTGATAACCTGTCACTGTTGATAGCACTTGTGTCTTGTTTCTCAACGTGTTCAAAAATAATGTAGCCTTCATTTTTTCGAATAAAGTTGTGCAAGACACATACAGCCAATACAATCAATGTTATGTTTTCCGGCTTTCCCTGAAGCCTTCTTGTGAATATTCGAATTTTTTGCTGCAAAATGCCAAATGCATTTTCAGACACCCTCCTTGCCCTGCTCAAGCGGTAGTTATATTTTTTTTTTTTATCATTTGTCAAGTCTTTTCCAGGATATGGTCTCATAATATAAGTTTTGAGCGGAAAAGACAACCACTAAAGGAGACTGCCTATAAGAACACGTCCGTCACGCGGCCGAGCTACGGTCAAGTGTGGACGTGAGGGGGGCGAGCCGACACACGGCCGTGTCACGTCTCGGGTGCGCTGCGCCCCGGTGTCGGTCAAGTGTGGCCCGACCTTAAACGGGTCTGTCGTACCGCGACACTGCGATCCGTTCAGTGACAGGGATACGGGAAGTTGCACAGCCGCTCTTACATATCTTTAACAGCTGGCAACTTCTACTTGTGGCTACTTTTTACACAGGAAACCCGAACTTTTCGTGTTCTTTGGAATGCATTATAATTTATTCTCAAAAAGAATTGATCGATTTGTTTTTGTTTGGAAATTAAACTAAAAATACTTGCGGCCATACTTGGATACGCAAACCTGGCAGAATCGTATTCTGCTACTGATAATTATACATAAAAATTGCATTTAAATCAAATAACGGACATATGGTGCCTGTAGACGATCAAATTTATTTGACAAATTTGTCGGTCAAACATCACGTTTTCATCAAACAACAGCGAAAACGCTCAAACCTGTGATCAAACAAATTTGTCAAACTTGCCTTTAGTTTCGATTGTTGCCTTGTCGGAACGTGACGCGTGCCGCAATGAGGAATAAAGACAACGCATTTTTAGCGTTGACTCTAGCACTGTGTGTCAAGAAAAATAAGTAGTTTGTTGGTTTAGAGAATGATTGAAATTAACAGAGATAGATATATACACATGAAAATTTATTACGAGAAATATCGCGGAAGGAACCAGACGATTACAATAAATTCCTGCTCATGGAACATAAAACGTTTGAATGGTTATAGCCAGTGCAAACTATGAATTTTTTACGGTTGATGTCGGTACAAATTTCAGAGCGTCAGATGGAGGAGTGATTAAAAATACAACATTTTGGAATTTGTTTGAAAATAATCAGTCGCAGATTCCAGATCCAGATGAATTGCCGAATACTAATTTTAAAAAATGCCCCCCGTATTTGTAGGAGATGAAGCTTTCCAGCTGCTACCAAGTTTTATGAAACATTGCAATAAACAAGTGTTGAACAAGTGTTAAAAGATAATAGAAGAATTTGCAATCATCGTTTATCTCGCGCGCGTTATTGTAAAAGTATCTGGCATTCTCTCATGTAATTTTTTTTTTTTTTTTTAGTTATCTCTAACAAGAAGTTATGGCGTGTTCACATTTACACAATTTACTTACTAACGGGGAAAAAAATACATCCGACATGGAGAAGAAGACATGGAGGATGGTGTTATGGAGACTATTATACAGGGTTCTTGGAGAATGAGCTAAACCAGACGCTCCGGTGACAATTTCCCTAAACACCCATGTTCACCCTTTTCTGCACCCTACTACATTTGCCCTCTCCAAATTTTAACCTTAAATTCTTTCAACGTTTTTGATAAATTTGTCTAAATATTGAAGTTATTCGATTCTCTAGATTTTATTTTCGTAGCACCGGCAGATCAAGAGATATGGACATGAACTGTAAAAGGAATCCTTCGTCAGATAAATTATGTCCACTCAGCCAATTATCATTCCTGCTGTTGTCACTTGGCGAAGTGCGATGCGTTCTCCATGGTCACTAGGCGATAAATGAAACAATGTTTGACAAACACCATCGCACACCTTCAAACTTATTTGACAAACACGCCGTCAATCAAAATTTTCATCAAACACGTCAAACGCGTCGATTGTTTGAAAACGCGTCAAACAATGCCGCAGGCTCTCAAATAATTTGACAAACACGTAAAGTTTGACAAACAATTTGACCGTCTACAGGCCGCTATAGCAAACATGCATCCGGATGTTAGGCACCATGAAAATATTTTTCCCAGTCGAAAGACGACATATTTTTTTTTTACTTGAACTACCCTTTACAGTATCAATCTTAATCACAGCACCTATTCTCTTGTTTTCTGTGTTACGCAGAAATTTCGGATGGTTAATACGAAGTCTAGAACGCTGAAGTGAGTAAAAGTAATTACAAAAGCTGCTTAGGATTAATTTTCCAGAATCAGAGGATACTTTCACAAAGCGAATGTGCCTTTTCCGTCTACGCGACCCGGAAAGGGCACTAAAGTACAGACCTGCTGTATGACCAATTGAGTGCGCCCTACAGATTACGCAGCTCAGTACAATGGCCGTGTAATTTTTTTTTAAATTTTTTTTTAATTTTTTTTTTTTTTTGCGGCTGGGAGTGGCAGGTTGAGTCGGCGCCTCACAAAGGAATTCGCGCGCATTTAGCGAGGCCCAAACAAAGGTGCGCGACTCGCCTCAACAGAGAACACAATTAAGACCAGCGCGCCAACTGGCGGACTGCGGCCGAACAATCCAGCACTCTCTCTCTGTGTGTGTGAATTCGAGATGCGGAGAGCAGAATAACATCCGGGACACAGCGCGCGCTAGACACCCCGGCGCCGGGGCGGGACTACCGACACACGCTGTGCTTATTGTTTCGGCAGGTACGGGCAGTACTGTCAGCCTCTTGGCCGCTAAAATTTCCGTGGATCGGGTACAAAAATCCGGAGACTCCCTAACTGAAAGACTGAAACAATAATCATTGAAGAGAGAGTCAAAGTTAAGAATACTTTGCACTTTCAGGTCTTTAAAATTCGAAATACAAAATAACATTTTACACTAAAAATTAGAATTATCTCTGAACATGTTTTATACATCGCCACTTTCATCACTGCTGCTGTGTCTACTACAAAGTCGAAGTGAGGAGCGCTGTTTAGTAACAATTATATATATATCTAGTTAAGCCACCCCGAAGGAATCAATTGGCTTGTTTCCACTAAGAATAAATCGGGCGTATAGTAGTTTTTAATGATTAATCATGCTAAGGAGATAACAAAAAACAACCTTATTTAATATAAAAGATAAAGATTATAATTATTTATAGAAAATAAAATCGACAAAATCAGCCATAGTGACACGTGACCGCGAAAGCCAATGAGAAAGCATTACGTCATAGCGTCCCTTGCGCCACAGAAGTGGTTGACATTTACATGTAATAGAACACTTTGCGTAGTAAATTTTTCGTTTGTAGCAACTTCTGTGTTGCTAATTCAGTTATTGTTAATTATTTGGCGAAAGAGAAGTCTAATTCATTATGGAACAAGGTTTTAGCAAAGCAACCAGTTGTAATTTGCCCAAAATTGACGCCGTAGACGTTGGAAGATTTTTCGCCTCAAACATAGACTTCTGCTCGTCGGAATTCCGCAATATAAAAACTTCCACGTAAATATATACAAGTGTCAAATATATATTATAAGCTGAAATCAGTTTCGTAAACAATAATCTATTGCTTAGACGTACGTTTATAAGTTAATTGATATGGTTTTGATGTTACTTTTGCGAAGTATAAGCAACTGTTAGGGAGTTCTATAATTACCGTGACGTCGCAATCTGATAACGAATTCTTGTAGAATTCGACGAAACAAATCGTAAATAAAGAATAATGTTTTTTGATATCTTGCTTCGTTTTCGAGATATAGCACGTTAAAAATGAGTTATAGTTCTTTGTTCGGTACTATTATTTCTGTGTCGTGTCTTAACTTTTCAGGTGCATCACGCCTAAGATATGTTTCTTTTTTTTATATATAAACCTTTTCTAGAAAAATATATCCTCATAAACAGGTGTGGTAAATTTTAAAGGTTTCCAGACTGCTCTAACTTGGAGACCATCAGACGTGTTCAGAACGGATTTCGATCCCCCGAGCATATGTTGAAGGGAATAACTCCATATGTCTCTGTTACAATTATTTCTTCAAAATAAGACCTACGTATCGAGAAATTAATGCGCAAAAATTTGTAAATATTGTTTAAATATTATAATTTTAACATGTTGTTTAGTAGTTTCAGCGTGGCGTATCGGTAGTGTTCTTGCTTCCCATTTTGCGAACCCGGGTTCAAATCCCCATACTAGCAAATATTTTTATTTCTTTTTTTATATGCAGTAATCATTGAGCATTGATTTTATTTCATTTAAAATTCATTTACGAATTTTTTTTTATGCGAAATAACTATTAAAACATTATTTACAATAATATAATTACTTACAATAGATAAAATAACCAATTTTTATTTCAATGCTACGACCATAAAAGAGATATTCTGTTAAAGTTCCATTTCCTTTGTAGAACATGAAATATACCTGTTTCATAAAAAAGATAAAAAATAAAAAAATCAACAATAAACAATGAAATAATGATTATATAAAAAAAGTTGGGACTGTATATTCTGTAATATTTTGTTTTAAAAGTTATTTCACATAATAAAAATTCCTAAATGAAATAAAATCAATGCTTAATGATTTATGCATATAAAAAAAGAAATAAAAATATTTTCCAGTATGGGGATTTGAACACGGGTTCGCAAAATGCTAAGCAAGCACGCTGCCGATACGCCACGCTGAAACTGCGAAACAATACACTAAAATTATAAAATTTAAACAATATTCACAAATTTTTGCGCGTTAATATCTCATTACCGGACTCATTTTGAAGACATTATTATAATACAGACATATGGAGTTATTAACCTTCAACATATACTCGGGGGATCGAAATCCGTTCGGAACAGGTCTGATGGTTCCCAAGTAAGCTTCATATCAGCCTAACATCATCATCTTTCAGTTACGATATCTCGAGAACCACGAGAGAAATTAAAAACAATTATTCTTTATTTTCGAATGGATTCGTCGAGCTGCTTAAGAATCTATCACCAGATTGTGGCGCCACTTAATGATGTTTATTCTATGAAAAATAGCACTAAAGAAAGATTTTATCACATAAAACCAAAACAAACTCAACTCATACCTTATTCCATTATCATTACTTGAAAAGTAGTGGTTCTGCAAAATTCATCATTTTTGCTTTGGATTTAGAAATATATTATGCACAAACACTTACATCAAAATGGTCTTCACAAAAATAGATACTTCTGTCTGCAGGTAAACTGTGAGCATCCTCCCTCCTTGCAAGTTTTAACCACTTTCTCCGTATTTTTTCATTGTTTGGAACATATATAAATAACTTATCTGGTGCTTTTATTGTTGTGCTTCTACACTTCGGCACTACACAGTACTTATAAAACGAGGAACTCATGTTTAACTAAAGAAAATCTATTCCTGCCATATACGTACACGACTGTTCAGACGCTATGACGTCATCCAAGACGCCATGACAGTCTAGAGCGTTTTTGAGCTAAATTTAAATTCGCTTTTACAAATGCAAAATACATAATGTAAATGTTCGATTCTTTACAAAATAAGATGTTTTTTTGAGTAAAATAGATAATAAGGTGAAGTATTAACCTATTTTTCAAATTTAGTCAACTACCCAATTGCCGCAATCTGAAAGAAGAGTGTGAATTACGTTTAAATTGAAAAATTAATTATTAGTTGATTTTTGTTTATTTACTGGCTTGTAAACCCTATTTTATTTTATAACGGCCAAAGTAGTGAAAACCAATGTATTAAAAAAATACATTATTTGTGGATCCTTTATACAAAAATTAACTGTCGAAATTATGAGAAAAAAATTAACTTTGTTTTTTACGTATATATAACAGATATTGTTAGTACCGTTATTAATATATTATCTAAATTTACGTGTAAGATTAATAGGAAACACAATTATAATAACTCATTAACTTTCAATTTTTCACTCCAAAAAAATGTCTAGACTGGTTCTAAATCTAATCTGGGGATATATGATTTTATACGCAGCCCGCGGAATTATTATCCATTTCAGAAGTGGCCCGCACGATCAATTGTGTTGGCCACCCCTCCATTAGAGGCTATGAGAAATTTAAGTTTTTTTTAAAAAAAAAATAATTTAAGTTATGTACATCAGCACTGTGTTACCCAAAACATTATTTTATGGGTTTGAAAGTCGTTCCACAGGATTAGAACTTACATCACGTGGCACAAGGTAAGTTGTTGAGCTTAATTATGCTTTGCTTTCCCTGACGCAATATCACAGGCGTTATTATTTCAGGCGCTTGTAGGTACAGTAGTTCCAATTGTACCGCGATGTGATATACAATCGAAATGTGTACAGCATTGCAGAATCACGGCTATCAGCTTTATTTAATAGCAGTATAATAATGAGACTGCAAGCGGAAGTTAGTATGTACAATTAAGGCATTAAAAACATGAATTTGAGGAGCCTGACAGAACCTACAGAAAAATTCTTTAATTTTTTATTTTTTTAAGTTTCGACTGTCTGTTGGGGTGAAGGAGAATTACTAAAAAAACCTAATAGCCGATTTTTGCTGTTGTTTCAAATAATGTTAGTCCCTGGACCGAATAATAAAACAGCATATGCCTCATTTTGACGTAATACTGCTGCGCTGATAAATTAGGACTAACCTGCTAGGAAAGACTTATTTCACTTTACGTGTCTATGAAATGTCCACACGTTCTCATCCCCCGAAATTCAGTCGCCTTCGGTTAGGGAGCGCCCACAAACTACGTGGCTCCATTTTCGCCTTCCTTGAACCCTCTCCCCTCCCCCCTCGTGACTTGACGTGGCTGTACTCTCGACCTCTTCTGCCCCCCATCCCCCCCCCCCTCCGCGCTTGGCACGTAGCTTTTTTCCTTATTAATTCCAGAAGAAATTTTTTCATGTTTTCTCTTGATAGACTATCGTCAGAATTATTGCGTATATAACGAACACGACCGATATTTGCGTTATGTTATTTTCCACAATTATAAATGTACTGAATGAAACTTTGACACCAGCTACTACTGAAAGTAATCAGTTATTGGGAAAATCCTTTTTCTCGGCTATAGCCAGGGATCCTTTTCACCTTGAGGTGTTACTAAAATCATTCTCCTTATCCCATTCATCGTATTTCACTAACTGATAAACTATAACAAACTATACCGTACGCGTCAAAAGACTAGCTCCATTTTGTTTTCTTTCCCCGCAGTTCTGTCGCCCTTCTTTCTACACTACCACCGAATCATTGTTTCATATGATGAAAAGATTTCTATAAATCATCAAAACTCTTAAGGGAAACATTTTCGGTAAGCCTCGTGAAGGTTATTGTCATGGACGCCGGCAGGATTACTTTTTTATTTATTTTATACATTATATATAACACTTATTAACTAAGGATACTGAATTTATTGGCAAGGTGTTTAACCAAACTGGATAACAACCTAGTCTCCCTAAATATTATTCAAACAGTGAATTTAATAATAAAATTTTTATTTCCTAATCTTTTTGTGAGTATTTTCTTTCATAGCAGGGGGTGTAAGTGCACCCCCTTCCACCCCCCCCCCCCTCCCGGCGCCCATGGTTACTGTAAGGCGCCACTTGACACCAAACTTCGAACTGGAAGTTCACTCGACGGAACAAAATTAGAATTATTTTATCATCGTGCGGTGTAGTCAAAGGTGGGCGATCCTAATCGCAACAGCTTTATTTCAAACCATCGAAACAATACGAACTGTCAGTGCCTTGATAAATCCCGGGTGACATCTGTAATTTCAGTCCAGGTACGGCTTGTCTAATGTTTTTAGAATCGTTATGCGCCTTGGAACGATCATCATCATCATCATCATCCTCAACAGTTTCCAGCCTCTGGCCGGGTCTGCTTCATGCACAAGCCTCTCCATTTCCTTCCTTCATCCCACCACCTCTCTGTCACCACTTTGTTCCAGTCCTCTCCTCTCTCCTCCACTCCTTTCAGCCATCCATCTCTTTGTCTTCCTCTGGGTCGTTTACCATGCATCTTAATTTCGTGGATTTTTCTTGGGATTCTCTGAGCCTCCATTCCCTTTACATGTCCATACCATCTCAGTCTGGTCCTCTCTACCCTTTCCTGCAGGGGTTCCTCTTTTATGGTGCGTCTAATCACTTCATTCCTTATTCTGTCCATTTTAGTGACTCCCATTCTACCTCTTAAGAACTTCATTTCGCTTGCTTGTACTCTGCTGATGTCCCGCTTTTTCATTGTCCACGTTTCAGCAGCATTGTACGTATGACAGATTACTCTCTTGCTTCTCTGTGGCAGATCTTTATTCCATATCAGGCTTCTAATGCTTTTTAGGAACGGCTCTGGTTATCTTGATACGCAAAACAAAACAAGCTTTGGAAGGATATCCCTTATAAAATATTCCTGATGTGCACGTAATTTTGTTTCAAATGTTTTTATGATTTACATCATCCAAACATTTGCGTTTTCTCAACATAAATAAATAATTTGTTTCAGATCAACTCTGCAACTCTATAAAATCGAAAAGAAAAAAAAATTTTTTTCGCGAGTCGTGGTATCGAACTTTGGACCCCCCACTCCGGAAGACGCCGCCTATTCACGAACGGCTAAACCAAAGTTATTAATGAATGGTGTTCCGTACAGGTATTACTAATTTAGACACAATTTTTACACTTTTTACTCCTCGATTTCTGTTAAACGGAGGTCTACCAGGCAGAACTGCTTTAAGGCGCGAAACCAGAGGTGACGCACCCGTTTCCAGACTGGTTCGTTCTACGGTAGCGATTTCCACAATGAAGATAACGTATATAACAATCAACCGGAGCTAAGTTCTGGGAATTCAAGATCTTTTGGCCTTAATGACAATACCGTCGACAAGACGCGAAGCTGAAGTGAAATCCTGATTCAGAGATAGCACTGGTTTCGTAGTTTGACTCTGGAAAGCAGTATTCCACTGTGCGCGGATTTGAAGCGGAAACAGATTAGGAAAGTTTTAATTGGATCCTGAAGGAATCTCGTGTTGGACAAACAAATAGATTCCGAAATGGAAAAAGTTTTTTAAGTAGTGTTAAATCGGATAGAGATGACGTTATTATTCAGTAAAATACAGTGATGAGCTTAACATATAGTTCCCTGCACGATAATAGTTCGGTTTAGTGGAAGATTATAAATACGGTATTTATCAAATTATTGTTTGGGGCTGTTATGTTGTATTGCTTTACGAAATTAAGTGGAAGTTTATTTACTTCCGGTTTGTGTTTTAGGCCGGTCGTCCAGTGGAACCCGATTTGACGGCCGACCAGGTCGCCCGATTAACCTCGACCACCGCAGCGGAATTACATCCGCCCCACATTGCCGTGTACCTGCTAAGCTGACGCTTCTTTGTATTTTTATCTTCATCCTGTGTTGAGTTACGCAGCTAGATATCCTGTACTGATCATCCTGTAGCTGTTCACAGTCCTCTACCGTTCGATCCTGTTTATAACATTATATCATCTGCAGACAGTATAACTGCTGATAATAATGCACCTACATAATGATTAATTAGAATGACGAATAGCAATGGTCCCAATACGCTACCCTGAGGCACCACCATTTCACTTCTACTTCTGTTGATACTCCATTTCCTACACTTACTTTCTGTTTTCTACCTTTTAACAATTCTTCTATGCCGTAAATTATTTTTTAAAGCTCTCCAATATTCTTTACCTTATTTATTACCATTTTATGGCTCACTCTATCAAAAGCCTTTGAAAGATCCAATGCTACGCTATCAATTTTGACTCCCTTGTCCATTTAGTCAGAAATATCTCGCCTATAGGCTAATAGGTGAGATTCGCATGAATATCTTTGCCTATAGGCATGTTGTCGACATGAAAACTATTTTACGTTCCTCATAGATACGTTTTATGTGGTTGCATTTCAATCTCTCCATTAATTTACCCACCACTGGTATCAAGTTGATTGGCCTGTAGTTTTCGACCCTATTTCTCACCCCGCCTTTATCGACAGGTGCTACTACAACACTTCTCCAGTCATGTAGTAAAGAACAAATATCCAAACTCAAATAATGTTTCAAGATAAGGTACAATGTCAATACCGTTATCTTTAAGACATCAGTAGTAATATTATATACACCTCTCCCTTTGCGCTGTTTTAGATTCTTTAGTTCCATTTTTTTTTTGCTTGGGCTTTACGCCTCGTTGACAGCAAGGTCATTAGAGGCGGGATGTGATTGGGGCAATGAACGGGAAGGAATTCGGCCATGGCCTTTTTGAAGGAAGCATCCCGGCATTCGCATGGAGTGATTTGGGGAAACCACGGAAAACCCAAACCTTGATGCCCGGACGGGGATTCGAACCCGCGTCCTCCCGAATGCAAGGCCAGAACCTTAACCGTTCACCCACCACTCTCGGTCGTTCCTTTATGATATCTTCAAAATCTGATTTCAAATTTTCTAGCCTTCTCACTTATGACTGTAAGGATTGTCTCGTTTTCTGATATAACCCGAAAAATTTCTAAATGAAGGTTCCTTATGTCTCCACTTCTGTATGGACTGGTACAGGGGCCCTTAGCTGCCATAGGGCTAGGCGGTGCAGTGCACCGGGGCCCCCACGCTCAGGGGGCCACCGAACGCTACTGAGGGGGCCCCAAGCGCAGGGAAATGGGCGACCTTTTTTTTAGTTCTGAGGGTCTTGTGAACATAGATACGATACTGCTCAGGAGGCCACAAAGCACAGTTCAGGGGCCCGCAAGCTCAGCTAAGAGGGCCCCCAAGCTCAGCTAAGAGGGCCCCCAAGCTCAGCTCAGAAGGCCCCCAAGCTCAGGTCAGGGACCCCCAAGCTCAGCTCAGAGGGCCCAAAAGCATAGCTCAGAGGGCCCCAAGCTCAGGTCAGGGACACCCAAGCTCAGCTAAGAGGGCCCCCAAGTTCAGCTCAGAAGGCCCCCAAGCTCAGGTCAGGGACCCCCAAGCTCAGCTCAGAGAGCACCAAAGCACAGCTCAGGAGCCCCCATTCTAAGCTCAGTGGGCCCCCAGGCTCAGCTCAGGAGGCCCCTACCAGTAACTTGGCACAGCTGAAATAAAAGGTCGCCCAATCTGACCTAAGGCCCCAAAATAAATTTTTTTTTCCACTTTGGCCATTGATGACCATAGGTACGTCGCTGACTGGGACCACTATCACATTTTTCTAGTCCTCTCGTAAGTAGCAAGTATCAAGACTCCACTACCTATCTTCCAAATGTAAACCATCAACACAATCAAGCTTCCCCGGTGTCAGCTGAAATTTTGGTCGATACCTGGAAGATGTGCCAGCGGTGTCGAGCAATGAGGGGGGAGTGGCCGAAGTAATTGAGAGCCCTCTGTCCCCCTGACAAGATGGCGGCGACGCGGACCCGGGCCGAGCGAAGGCAGCGCCGCCGCTGCCGGATCGAAGCGACGCCGGCGTCGAGGGCGCCGGGACGCTGGAGCTGGACCGGGCCGGGTCAGTCGCCAGCTGGCCGGGCACGGCGCAGCACTCCGCCTCGCTCCGCCGCACCGCCCGACGGGACTCCGCGACGCTCTGGTGCGACGCTCTGGTGCGACGCCTCGCTAGCGTTAACACACTCTAGTTTAATGTAGTATTATTAAGGGACCTCGTACTGATCCCTGAGGAAAGGCTTCATTATTAGTACTCGCTGTCTTGAAAATAACAGGTCATTACTTGTATAAATATACTCTTGTTCGATCACTTTTTAGCAATTTAGAATAATTAAGGGCGACGCATTGACACCTGGGGAACGGATTTAGTAATAGCGTTCGTGGCATCCGACTATGAGCCCTCACTAGCATCAAAACGCTCTAGTTTAATCATTTTTTTAGAAATTTAGTATTATTGTGGGGCTACAAACTGACCCCTGGAGATCGGCTTCGTTAATAGTGTTCGCTGCCTAAATACAAGAGTTCTCACGAACATCGAAACGCTCTTGTTTGATCACTTTCTTAAATTTAAAATCGTCAAAGGGCCACGCGCTGAATCCTGGGGAACGGCATCAGTTATAGTGTTCGGGGCATCCGACTATGAGGTCTCACTAGCATCAAAACGCTCTAGTTTAGTCACTTTTTACCAATTTAGTATTATTAATTGGCCACAAACTGATCCCTGGGGAATGTTTTCAATAATAGTACTCGCTGTCTTAAGAAACGAGCTCTTACTTGCATTGATATACTCTTTTTTGATCATTTTTTAGCAATTTAGTATCATTAGGGGCCAACATACTGACCCTGGAAAATGTTTTCAGTAATGGTGCTCGCTGTCTTAAAAAACGAGATCTTACTTGCATTAATATACTCTTGTTTGATCACTTTTTAGCTATTTCGAATTATTAAGGGGCCACACACTGATCCCTGGGGAACAACTTCAATAATAGTCTTCGCTGCCTTAAGACATGAGGCCTTACTCCAATTAAAATGTTTTTATTTGATCATTTTTCACAAATTTAGAATAATTAAGGGGACATGTACTGATCCCTGGGGAATATCTCTTGTAATAGTGTTCACTGCCTTAAAATATGAGGTATTACTTGCATTATTATACTCTTGTTTGATCATCTTTCAGAAATTTAGATTCATTAAGGGACCATATACTAACCCCTGGAGAATATCTTGAGTAACAGTAGTCGCTGTCTTAAAAAACGAGGTCTTACTTGCATTAATATACTCTTGTTTGATCACTTTTTAGCAATTTAGCATCATTTAGGTGCCACACACTGACCCCTCGGGAACGGCTTCAGTAATAGCATATCTGCCTTAAAACACAAGGTCTCACAAGCATCAAAACGCACTTGTTTGATCACTTTTGAGAAATTTAGTACTATTGAGGGCCCACGTACTGATCCTTGGGGAATGTCTTCAGTAATAGTGATCACTACCTTAAAACGCGAGACCTTATTTACATTAAAACACTCTTTTTTTACCACTACTATACTATTTTGAATTTTTTTGAAGCCACGCACTATCCATTTGGGTATGGTAAGGATTCACTACTCAGTGGTGATAACTGAAACCAAGCGGATAGTCATTAAAACGATCATTGGTTAACAATTTAAATTTGTAACAGGGCCAAGCACTGACCCCGGGCACAATAACGGAGTTTATTGGCTTAAACCCCGAAGTTGGTGCAGTGGCCTCACTAGCATCAAAATGATCTTTTATTATCACTTTTTACCACTTTTCTATTATTAAGGGGCCACACACTGACCCCTGAGGAACGGCTTCAGTAATAGTGTTCGCAGCCTCAATCTACATGGACTCACTAGCATTAATATACACTTGTTTAATCACTTTTCAGAAATTTAGCGTTATTAAGGGGCACGCACTGACCCCTGGGGAATGTCTTCAGTACTAGTCTTCGCTGCCTTAAAACACGAGGCCTTACTTATATTGAAATACTCTTTTGTGATAATTGCTAAACCATTTTGAATTACTTGGAGGCCATGCACCATTCCGTTGGGTATGGTAAGTATTCACTACTCGGTGGTGATAACTGAAATCAGGCGGCTAGTCATTAAAATGATCACTGGATAACAATTTCAACTTATAACATGGCCAAGCGCCGACGCCTGGGGAACATTAACAGTGTTCATTGCCTTAAGTCCCGAGGTTGGTGCAGTGGCCTCACTGGAATTGAAATGCTCTTAGTTGATCACTTTTTGCTGTTTCGAATTATTAAGGGACCAAGTACTGATCCGTGAGGAACGGCGATAATAAGAGTGTTCGCTACCTAAAATCACGAGGTCTCACTATCATTAAAATGCTCTTGTTTGATCACTTTTCATCTATTTGGAATTATACAGTGGCACATACTAATCCGTGGCGAACGACTTTAATAACAGTGTTCGCTACATTAAACCACGAGGCCTAAGTAGCATAAAAATATTGTTTGACGAACTTTTAGCAATTTCGAACTATTAAGGGGCCATGCACTGATCCCTGGGGAATGTAACTATTCATAGTATTCGCACAGGCCTTTCTAGCAGTCAAATGCTGTTGCTTGATCAGTTTTTAGAAATTTAGAAATATTTAAATGGCACGCACTAACCTGTCGAGTACTGTTCTAACAACAGTATTCACTACTTCAGGGAGCTAATCATTAAACGATCACTTAGCAATTTAGAATTTTTAAGGGGTCATATACTGTTCCATGGGGAACATTTTAATACCATTGTTTGCTACTTGCTTGTGGTGATCCCAAACAACGAAGCTATTGTAGACTATATAATACCATTAAAAAGATAATTTGATTCCAGTTCCAAATTAATGGTAGCCACATAATGATCCGTTGGATAGCAGTTGCTGTTGGTGCTTCAAACCACCACGCTTATCTAAACCGCATAGCAGGATTATAATTTAAATCAGACAGCAATTTCAAATTATTAATGGGCTATATACTGACCCCTGGGGAATGGATTCGGCATCACTGTTCACTACCTCAAACCACTGGGTCTCATTTTCATTAAAATACTCTGGTTTGATCATTTTAGTAATTTCAAATTATTAATTGATCACGTACTGATCCCTGCGGAGTAGCTTCAGTAAGTGTCCAATACCTCAAACCATGAGAGGGCCTCACTAGAATTATACAGTTCTTGTTTGATCACTTTTTAGCGATTTCTAGTTGCACAAATGTAGGGGATGCAAGTATTCACTACTTGTTGGTTATAATTGAAACTACGAGGCTAGTCATTAAAATGATAATTGGATAGCAATTCTAATCATTAGATGGCCAAATACTGATCCTTGAAGAATGGTTTTAAATATTATGATAGCTACTTGTTCTGAAGGCACAAGTCTAGTTTAGACCCTCTGCAGTATTAATATTATTACAAAATAGCAATTTTGGATTTTCAGGTACTGGCCCCTGGTGAATGGCTTCAGTAAAAGTGATTGCTGGCTTAAACCACTAAGTCTCACTAGCATTAAAATACTCTTGTGCGATCTCTTCTTAGCAATTTCAATTTTAGCAATTTTTTATTATTTAGAGGCCACGCACTAACGTTGTGGGGGACGGCTGAAACAACTGTATTTACTAATTGCTGGTGAAAACTGAAACCACTAGGATAGTCATTGGATAGCAATTTCAAATTATGAAAACCCCATGGACTGACCCCTGGGTAACAGAAAGAGTCTTCGTTGCCTTAAACTACAAGTGTGGTGCACTGGCCTCATCAGCATTACAATGCTTATAATGGATCACATTTTAGTGATTTCGAATTATTTAAGGGCCCTGTACTGATCCGTGGGGAACGGCTTCGATACCGTGTTCACTGTCTTAAACCACGAGGCTTCACTAGCATTAAAATTCTCTTGTCTGATCACATTTAATCAATTTCAAATTATTAAGAGGCCACATATTGACAATCCAGAGAATGGCTTCAGTAACAGTGTTCTTAGTGGCATTAATACCATTAAAATGCTGCTGCTGGATAACGGTCTAGAAATTTTGAATTATTTGGGGGCCACTCACTAATCCGTGGGCGACGGGTGTAACAAAAATATTACTTGTGGAAACGGGGCTATTAATTAAAATGACAGTTGAATAGTAATTTAGAATTATTAAGAGGCCACGTACTGATCCGAGGGGAACGGTTTTAATAACATTGTTAGCTACTTGCTGGTGGTATCTCAAACAACGAGGTTAGGGTCGACCCAATAACACCATTAAAAAGATCATTGGTTCCAGTCCCGAATTAATAAGGGGTCACATATTCACCCAAGGCGGACAGCTTTGATAGCAGCTACTGTTGGTACCTGAAGCTACAGGGGTAGTCTAGGGCCCATAGCAGCATTAAAATTATTATCAGATAGCAGTTTATAGTTTTCATGGGGCCATGTACTGTACCCTGGGGAATGGCTTCTGTAAGATGGTTGTGCCGTGGGCTCACTAGAATAAAAATGATGTTATTTGATCACTTTTTAACCATTTTAATTTATTTAGGGGCCACACCTTAACCAATGGGGGATGGCAAGTATGTACTACTTCCTGTTGATAGTTGAAACCACCATGCTAATAATTAAAATGATAATTATACAGTAATTCTAATTATTAAAGGGCCATATACTGATCCTTGAAGAACGGTTTTAAAAACTGATAGCTACTTGTTCCTAAAGCAAAAGTCTAGTTTAGATTCCATAGCAGCATTAAAATTATCACCGAATAGCAATTTTGAATTTTGAGGGGCCACACACTGACCCCGGGGGAAGTGCCTCAGTAACAGTGATTGCTGTCTTAAACCACGAGGCCGCACTAGCATTAAAATCATATCATTTGATCACTATTTAGCGATTTCGAATTATAAAGGGCCCATTTACTGACCTATGAGGAGCGGTTTTAATGGGAATGTTTGCTAGTTGCTGCTGGTATTGGAAACAACGAGGCTAGTCTAGATCCAACATCAGCATTTAAAATGATTATTAGATAGCAATTTCAAATTATTGACGGGCCATGTACTGATCCGTGAGGAAAGACTTCAATAGCAGTGTTAGGTACTCGCTAGTGTTATCTGAAACTACCTGCTTGTCTATACTACATGGCAACCTTAAACTTACCGTTGGATAGCAATTTATTAGAAGGCTGCACATTGACACGTAGGGTACGTATTTGACAATAGTGTTCTCTACTTGCTGACGATAATTCAAACCATGAGTGCCCTTATCCGCATTCAGATTATTTTGTCTAAACGCTGATCAGTAATGTCGAATTTTTAAGGGATCTCGCATTGATCCGAATGTTAACAAAAATGTCTGAAGTGGTTTTCTGCTTGCTAGTGCTACCTGAGCTCAAGAGGTGCTCCATTAAAATCCTGTTACGAGACCACTCACTAGCGATGTGGAAATAGTGGGGCCACACACTGACACCTGAGGAACGCCCCTGGTAATAGCTTTTGCTTGAATGCGCTGGGCATTGCTCTACTTCATAGTGATAGTACCTGAGACCATGATGCTAATCTCATGCTCATTCTGCAAGCAGAGCATTATTAAAATGCTTTTGTCTGAGAACTTATTATTACTGTCAAACTGGTTATGGGTCACATATTGATACCCAGAGAACGTTTATAATAATAGTGTTCACTTAAATTACTAAAGAAATTTCCTTCTCATACGTGAAACCATGTTGCCTCTTCCATGAGCGTAGCAGAACTGAAATGCTCTTGTCGGACGAATCGTTAGCTGTGTTGAATAGTGACGAATAGTACACTGACCCCTGGGGAATACATTTACTAACAGCGTCAAATCAGCGACTCAATTACCTGATCTACTGCCCATTCCACAAGGAAGACAGCAATAAAGGCAATAATTACTGTTCTTCGAGTAAAGCCTATAAATTCAGTATCCGCTCAAATAAATATAATGGTTTTCTACTTTCTTTTGATACGCCAGACCAAGATGTCGGTCAAACATAGCATTAAAGTACTCTTATCTGAGCACTTGTTAGTAGTGTCGAATTAGTAAGGGTCCCTGCATTGATACTTGAGGAAACCTTTAATGACACTGTTTGCTTAAATTTTTAAGGCAATTTACCATATTCTCCTAGTTCTTGAAATCTAGAGACTAATTGGCCGCCATTCTGCACGCCGAGATGAATTGACACGCTCTTGTCTGATAGCTTGTGACCATTGTCATTTAAATAATTATTAACGAATGGATACCGGGAGAACGTTTTTAATAACAGCGCTCAGTTAATCCAGAGAGCCAATTTCTTCCTACGATCTGGTACTTTGACCGCGATGTCAGTCTAGTACAGAATTAAAATATTCTTATGTGAACACTTGTTATCTGTGTCGATTTAGTAAGGGGACATACATTGATACCTGAGGAACGTCTTCAACAAGACTGTCAGCTGAAAGTTTTGAGGCAGTTTCTCGTATTACTGAAGTCAAGAGGCTAGATAGGCCGCCGTTCTGCAAACCGAGACGCATTGATGTGCTCTTGTCTGATTGCTTGTGACCAGTGCTGATCAAGTAAAGATTAACGAATGGATTCCTGGAGAACGTTTTTGATAACAGTGATCAGTGAATGGAACGAGTCAATTTCCTTTTATGTTTTGTTCCTGATTTCCATTCTGATTACTGATTAATATAAAAGTTCTCTTGTCCTGCCTCTCATTTAGCCATGTCAAATTAAGGAGGGAAACACACTGTGGAACATATTCACAAAAGTGCTTACTTAAGCGAGTGACGCAATTTTCGATTTCCTTCTGACGCTTCTAACAACGGTTCAAGTCTTGAAACCTTTCCTCAAAGATCCAGTCTTACTAAAACCTAGTGAAGTAGAATTAGAATTGGTCCGTATATTGATCCCTGGAGAATGCTGTATTAATAGTGTTCGCCTAAAGGGGTGAGGCATTTTTTTTACTGGTAACTTAAATCACGTGTCCGTCTATACCCACCAGGCGATTCGGGCAGTAATAAGATGCTCCCATCTGATCACCCGCATCGAAACAATTAAAAAAAGTAGTCTTTGAGGAAATACTACGGTAAATTGTCCTACATGGACTGGGAAATATCCTGTTTTGTAGTAATACTTGTCAAAAACTATCGTTGGTTTAGTACCACATATTCACCAAGGCACTATTTTTATAAATTATTTCGTGTTGTTAGAGATGTGATTTACTTTTTGTCGCGGAACAGTCTGCCACCCACTCCGCTTGTTGCACAGCATTTACCAACATCGACCGCAATGGCGAATTAGTAGCGGGCCAAACATCGATCCCTGGGGAAATAAGTTTAATGTCTTAGTTCCATTACATGGTTGTGGCAATTTACTCCCGCATTTCGCTCCTAAACTATAATAAGCGTCAGTTAACCATCGCATAATAGAAGTTTAACATGTTTATTCCCCCATTTTGTTTTAAACTGGATTTTGCACGTACCTTGATTCCACTTGTTTATTCTTCCCACTTGGAATTGATTAAAGTTATGGCATCCATTATTTCGCCAGCGAACAGTGACATATATGCTAGCCTTTCTTTTCAGTGCCAGTTCTGTCACGATTAAATCATTTTATTACAGTTTTCGGCATTTTAGTGTGATTAAAAAAAAAAAAAAATCAGAATGTGAACATTTTCAGAGCACTCACTGCAAGAAACTATATTCTTATGAATGTGTTAAACAGAGAACTATCGTCATCATTTCGGTACAATCTTTGGTCTTCTCATATCCTCTTCTACCTCTTGTACTTATTCGATATTCTGTTCCGTCTCGGGTCTTTTCCTAGAAGATCTTTTCCCCAGAAATTTTCTTTTATCATGTTTATGTTTTTTATTCTTCTTCTCCCCTTCCTCACGCTGTACGGCAGCTCTCGATTCATCTCTTTAGCTTCGCACATAAATTTCTTTTATCCCACATCTCTAAAGCTTCAATCCCTTCTAACTGTCTCTTCCTGAAAGGCCGCTTTTCACCAACATACGAGTATACCAGAGCACTCCATGTGAAGGGTTTTAGTAACTCATTTCTTGGTTTATGTCCAATTCAGCACTTATGGTGGATGGTTAAAATCATTGATGAAGTGAAGATAACATTTTCTGATATATATATTTTTATTTCTCTCGTTTAACACTTTATGATT
Organism: Vandiemenella viatica; assembly: GCA_031002005.1. Lineage (NCBI taxonomy): Eukaryota > Metazoa > Arthropoda > Insecta > Orthoptera > Morabidae > Vandiemenella > Vandiemenella viatica. The sequence goes on from CM061918.1 coordinate 135,802,980, forward strand.
CACTGGAAATCACACGGAAGCCAATATTTCATCTTGGCCCATTATTTATGAAACCGACTAACTAGTAATTCTGTTTGTCTACTTTGTAATATTATTATTACTATTTTTCTTATGAGTTTACGCCTCGTCGACGTCGAGATAATTAGAGGGGGGAAAGGACTGGGGGCATGGAACGGGAAGGAATCTAGCCATGGCCTTTTGAAGGAAGCATCCCGGTGTTCACCTGGAGTGATTAGTCTACTTTGTAAATCTTCTATATAAAAGGCTATTTTCGTCGCTGTGCCATCGTGTCCATAAGTCTGGTTTCACACGCCCAGCCTTCGTCACCATACCATCAGCGACCAGATGTGTTACGCAAAAATAGGGGTTATGGACATTATTTAATAAAAATTCTATTTAGCTAAGCGACCTCTAAAAAATGAATTGACGGAACATTGAAAGAAAAGTATGTGCTGTGTTTAAATGAAAGTATTAATTATTAATTGGTGATGCTTTACTTATGTTTGGTTAATGTAGATGTTTTCTTATTCTCTCTGTCGAGAGATACCGCTGTTTCAGGAAAATAAGAAATCTGTACTACATTACATCATTTTTAAGGCTACGAACGTTGTTTAATAACAATTGCATTACGGTTCTTAGATATCGATGTCACTAGAACCGGTGGAATATTGGGGAGAAGGAACAGCAAGGAATTCGGCTGTAGAAAACCAAAATCTGGATGTCCCTACGGGGATTTGAATTCGTGTCCTCCTGAATGCGAGGCCAGAGCGTTACCACTCACCCACTAGGTTGGGTCAAATGGATGGTGCACCGGCATCTGAAAAGTAATACGATACCCGAAGATTTTTATATTAATTGTAATGGAGACACTCATTTTCCACCTTTCTTGTACCCGCCTATTTTGGCCTCTAAGAATTTTAAATTTAAATCTTTCACAGGTTTTTTTTTTTGTAAATTATTCATCGCTTATGTAAAATTTGACTCCCTTATCTGTGCAAGAAAATTTTTCCACAACCTTATGCATGGAATCGAATGCCAGTTTGTGGTCGTATTGAGGTTCTTCGCCTATTATTTTAATAGTTTGCGATTATGCCACTTTTGGTAGCCATTAACGTTTCATCTTCAGGAAAAAAAAGAAAAAAAAAACAACAACAACACGCATTTCTCTGTCCATGACTTAGTATCCTCATAACTTTAGAAATACTTGCCGAATTTTTATACGGTTTTCTTTCATATGCTGGCACACAATGTGGTCAACTTAGAGTATATACATTATTACGATACTTTGTTTCACAACGTTAGTATGTCTACTGGTTAGATATTAGTATTGATCCCTTCACATTCTGCTCGTCCCACATATCCATAACAATGTACTTACTATCATTCTAAATTGCACCATTCCCTTCTCTAACAAATTAGCCAATCCCACATATCTTAAAATTATCCATCATCTCTCTCTGAGAATCTATTTATAAATTTTCTAATTTAATGTAACTTAATTGCGATGGCTCTGGCAATTTTCCTGAACAGCTTTTTTCCATTTTCGTCTTCGATTTTTTTTAAATCTTTCAATCTTTGAGTGCATTTTCTCGACCCAACTTCTCTTATTCTTTACTAACTTTAATAACCGTTCTAGTCTTTTGGAAAACTCTTCATCATTTTTCTTGGCAATTTTTTGCAATAACTCATACATACCCTTTCATCACTTTGCAGGTAAAGGTTATATCAAAATAAAACAGCTCTTTTTTTTTTTTAAGAAGTTTTGTTTACTGCGGTATATATAGTTAATTGCGATATTTTTTTTTATAGAGAAATGCATTTTAACAGAGTTGATGAGCAAAATCGATTCGCAAATACCTCCATTAAAGGTATTTTAGTAATATTTATTAAAAATTGTTTTCGTTTAATTGCGAACTAATTGAATCATTATGTAATTTTTCATAAAAATGAGCCTAAATGATTCCTCTACATCATGTTACACGATTGGCTGCACAAAAGCAAAAAACTGATAAAACATGAAAAATTAAAGATTGTTTATGATTATAAAATGCAGGCAGAATTGCTTGAAGTGTTATCTTGGCATAACATGTGATAACAAACTCAACTGGGCAGAGCACGTTGGGCAGGTGGTAGGAAAAGGTTACAAAATCATTCATTTACTGGAGAGGGTGATGAGAGGATGTACCAGAGGAGTTAAGGAGTTGGGTTACAAGACTTTGGTCAGACTATTGGTTCAATTTTGTGGTGTGGTTTGGGACCTACATTTTGGGTATCAAATACAGGAGTTGGAGGGTGTACAAAGAAGAGCATCTAGATTTGTTTGTGGAAATTATCGCAGGACACAGTCAGTATCTCATATGATAAAGGAGCTGGATCGGGAGTCATCGGAGGAAAGGAGGAGGGTGAAGAGAGTGCTGGGAATGTACAGGGCATATGTTGGTGGTGGGGCTTCGAGGGATATTGTTCAAAGAATTAGGAATAGTGCATGGAAGGGGAAAGGTGACCATGACCACAAGCTGGCGCTCGATTTCATGCATAAGAGAGTGGGATAGTTTTCTTTTGTGAGTAAGGGTGTCAAGGATTGGAACAAATTACCGAGTGATGAATAATTTGCCAAAAACGCTGAAGGAATTAAAAATTAAAAATTGTAAATCGCAAAATTAGATGGGGAGAAATTAACACTTCCAATACCAAAAGCAAAAATACCGTGCCCGGTGGATGTGTGGTAACGCTCAGGTCAAGCAATCGGGTGGACGTGGGTTCGAATCCCCGTCCGGTCATCCAGATTTAGTTCCTGCACAATTTTCCGAAATTGTTGCAGGTGAATGGTGGGATGGTTGCTTCAAAACGCCATGGTCGAATTCGTTCCCGTTCATTTCTGAGCCCTAGTGTCCTTAACATCGATAAGCTGAAAATTCTGAAACAAAAAATAACAATAATTAGCTGCTACCCTGGAGTACGTGCGCGTGGACCTAGAATTTTATTACTGGAATTAGATATAAGTTGTGTCTGTACAGGAAACTTATCAACAGATCATACACAAACAAAGCCTGAGTTACCGATATGACATTACAGGAACTCGCACACGATATCCATCTGTCTGTCACCGTTCAGTTACTTAACAAAATGTCGTGAGAAATATGTTACTTATTTCGAAATTATCATGCAGCTCTTACCTAATAATACATAGTATTTCCTTGTCAAATTTCATCAAGATCGTTTCATTCGTTTAGTCGTCAAACCGTAACAAATAGAAAGAGTTACTTTCGCGTTTATAATATTAGTGCAGATTGTTGGCAGTTCTGGTAGCTATATCTCTACGGCCCAGGCCGTCCCTCGTCATTACAACAATTTTTTTTCTGCTTGATGACGCCGTCAGTGATTTGAGTTAAAAGCGAGGAATGAAAGCGTTTCGGTACATCGTGTGACGGGCGGGATAAATTTAGGTCCTTTGTCCGGCAGAGCAGTGCTGGCCGTGTTAGGTTGCTCGCCAGTAGCAACAAACACTGGACGAGCAGCAAGGTCGTAAATCGCGTCCAATTTACGCTGCGAGGGAACGTAAACGGCGCTGGCGGTTTCAAGCGAATATGAGCCTTATTAGCTCCGTCCCGCGGGAACGCCTGACGAAGAGGCGGCAAAGCAAATCACCAAGGTGTCTCCATACCTCTAACATTGTTTAGCTGTCTGAATGATGTAGTCATGACATCACGGGTTTAGTGGACTCGAGCATCTGGCTGTCGTTCCGCCCGCATACAGTTAATACGTTTTCTTTTACTTTCCTAGTAGCAATTATTTTTTTTCCTCACTTCTTGGCAATCGGCCTGTAGCCATTCAGCCAGCACTCAATGTATTTTTATATATCGTCAATGTTAATGAATCTTTCCGAATTTTTTTTATGAGAACGCTCAATTTGTGGAACAGCACGGGACACACACAACACAAACTTGACCTAAACACCCATGCCCTCGGCCGGACTCGAACCGGCGACCATCGGTACGTGGAGCTAGCACTCTAGCCCCTACGCTACCGAGGCCGGCGAGTAGCAATTATTATGCCGGCGAAGGAAATGTCCTGAACGAAGTTTCGTTTTTGTTATTGCTTTCTTATTTTCTCTGTTCCACCTGCTATCGGAAAATTCGGATTTTTATATTCGGTATATTTTAACGCAAGGTAATGGAGAAAAGTTAAGAAGTTAACCAAGCAATTGCTCACAAAGCTACGGAATAAAACTAAGAATTTTAATCCGAAAATGGAATATTCTACATAATCGAAATCAGGTTTTAGTATCTCATCCTAAGCAGAAACTATGCTTAGGATTCTTTGTGAGGTTTGTAATGTAAAGTCGATACAATCTTTACCGAAAAGTAAATACAATAGTTTATTGAATTTTTAATCCTTGATGTAGTTTATTATTATTATAATTATTACTCCGCGATTCACTAAAAGTGTGTGGCGGATGGTGCATTTCACCTGTCCAGTCGAGAATTTTTCAATTAGCTTCTGTCGAGAGCAACGCCTTCGGTGCTCCAGGTCTTCCAAACCTAACTCCTTCAACATCGCACTTACGCTTTCCCTCCAACTATATCTACATCTACATCTACATCTATACTCTGCAATTCACAATTACTGTGGGTGGCAGAGGGTGCAAAGCACCAATCCTATTTTAGAGTATTCCAGTCCCGAATAGAACGAGGAAAGAAAGAATACATAAATGTATCAGTACGGCATCTTATCTCTCGAATCTTATCCCTCCTATCATTGCGACATAAATAGGTTGGCGGAAGAAGTATTTCGTTGCACTCGTAAATTAGAGATTTTCGCATATTCTCCAACAAATTTAAACGAAAACGACGTCGTCTGTCCGCCAAACAATCCCAGCCCAACCCACGTATCAGCTCTGTGACACTCACATAAGGACTGTAACTAGCGGTCACGAATCGAGCGGCTCTCCTCTGTACTTTCTCTAACGTGTCAATCAATCCCTTGCGATACGGATCCCAAATTGCACAACAGTATTCCAAATGCGGACGAACTAGTGTTTTGTACGCTATTTCCTTTGTATGAACATTGCAGCTTCTCAAAATACGACCTATAAAACGTAGTTTAGAATTAGCTTTTCCTACAACGGAAGTTATGTGCAAGTCCCATTTCATGTTGCTTTGTACTGTTACGCCTAGATACTTCAGGGAATCGACCGTGTCAACAACTGAATTGTTAACTTCGTACTCGTGAGCAAACGGGGTCTTTTTATTACTTATTTGCATTGCCTTGCACTTTTTACAGTTAAGTGTAAGCTGCCATTTACGGCACCATTCCGAAATAACATCCAGATCGCGCTGTATTTCTAAGCAATCGTCAGAGCACCCCACTTCCCTATAAATAAGTGCATCATCAGCAAAAAATCGCATCCTGCAATTAACGTAGTCACCGAGATCGTTTATAAAAATTAAGAAAAGAAGTGGTCCTATTACACTTCCTTGAGGAACGCCCGAAGTAACATCTAGCTTTGAAGAGGCTTCCCCGTCAACAACGACATACTGCGACCGACCAGTTAGAAAATCGCGTATCCATTCGCAGATCTGATCAGATATACCGTACGCTCGAATCTTCGCCAAAAGGCGGTTATGTGGTACAGAGTCAAAAGCCTTCTGGAAATCCAAGAAAATAGCATCAATTTGTGATCCTGCATCGATAACCTTTATTACGTCATGCGAAAATACCAGTCACGAATCGGGCGGCTCTTCTTTGGACCTTTTCTAATGCCTCCATTAACCCCTTTTGATGGGGACCCCATACGGAACAACAATATTCTAAGTGAGGATGCACTAATGACTTGTATGCAATCGATTTAACTTCCGGAGTGCATTCTTTTAAATTACGACCTAGAAATCGGAGCATACGATTTGCTTTCCCAATTACATTCTCGATATGTTCATTCCACGACAAATTATATTGAATTGTTACCCCTAGCTATTTAGCGGAATCTACCGTTCTAAGGACAGTACCATTAATAGTATATTCAGAGCTAATATAGTGGATATTTACATGGCGGTCTGGAACAGCACTTAATGCATATTACAAATCTTCTTTTTCACAAGTAGAAAACTGTTTTACACTTATACATATTTCTAACTAAACACTTGGCACAAATATGTATAAGTGTAAAACAGTTTTCTACTTGTGAAATAGAAGATCTGTAAAATGCATTAAGTGCTATTCCAGACCGCGATGTAAATATCATCACCCTAGCTGCACTGACGATGCCCCACACCTTAAGGGCGAAACGCGTATGGGAATAAAGTAACATTAACACCAACAGTTGTTTCCAGACGGAATTTTGATTTACAATCTATTAACCAACAACTGCGGAAGATGGCCTACAGCCAGATTTGTACAAAAAATCCCCTTGTCCCCTGCTCTGAATTCATTTACACCAACCGTTGATAGCGTGATGCATATTGTACTTTGACAAACAGTTTTCCCCCCTCTCTAATCCTGTATTAATATGGTGTCAACTTCTTATCCAAACGTTTCGCTGTCACATATATTTTTTGTATCATTTCTCTTCTTCTAATATGCTAGACGTCAGAAGCGTGTTACAACCTGAAATGCAGTTCTGTCTTCATTCCTTTGTTGTCACCAGACTCTCGACTAGTTTGATCCAATGTTCCATCTTTCCTCATCTTGCACCAACATTAACATACCTGTTACAACTCATATCTTCAGCCTTCTCCTTAATATATTTTAGCCTTTGTCCACCTATGTAACAATACCGAATGGAAGATACTTACATATCGTTTCCTGTTTAATTCAATTTAATTGCATTGGAGCACACGCTCCGGTGGAAATCTCCCAACACACCCATCTTTGCCCTATTCTGCACCCACCTACATTTGCCCTCTACAAATCTCAACTTTAAATTCTTTCAACGTTTTTGGTAAATTATTCATCATTCCCCTTGGTAACTCATTCCAATCCCTGACACCCTTACAAAAAAAAGAGAATCTTGCCTGAAATCGAGTGCCAGCTTGTGGTCATGGTCATCTTTTCCCTTCCATGCACTACTTTTCATACCTGCTGCAATATCTTTCCACGCCTCATCGCCAGTATATGCCCTGTACACTCCCATGACCCTCCTCATCCTCCTCCTGTCTTGCAATGGATCTCATTCCAGCTCCTTTATCATATCCATCAATGATTGAATTCTGCGATAATTTCCAGAAACAAATCTAGCAGCCCTTTTTTTTGCACTGTCTCCAACTCCTGTATTTGATATGGCAAATGTGGGTCCCTTACTACACTAACATATTCGAGCAATGGTCTGACCAAAGTTTTGTAACCAAATTCCAGTACTTCTCTCGTGCATCCCCTCATCACTCTCTCCAACAAGTGCAGGATTTTGAAACCTTTTCCTACCACATGTCCAATGTGTCCTGCCCAGTTAAGTTTGTTATCAAATGTAATGCCAAAATATTTACATTTAAAGTCTTCAAGAAGCAATTCTTTCCCCACCTTATATTAATAATTAACAGTTAGTTTTTTTATTTGTGTATCTAATAAGCTGACTCTTCTTTGCATTTATCTTCATCCCATGTTTACCAACGATCGATATATAACTGCTGATTTCCTATTAATGCGCCTTCTCTTATAGGAAGTTGGTTCTCCCCACAGCTTTAGACGTGATGTTGCAGCATGGAAACCCTCTTCTGACGTGCAGTTGTCCAATCTTCGAATGTACGTCGGCCACTAATTTCCTCTCCCTCCAACAGATCTTTTCCCCTGTATCATCCCTTCAATGATGAGATGCACTAGCTCGTACCTCTCATAATGTGTCCTGGATATTGCGTTTTCTTTGCTTTATAGTGGAGAGCAGTTCTTTTTGTTTCTCCATCCGATGATGCCCCTTGAGATATTCAACATCCAAGATATGCTTAAGAGACGACGATACATTTTTTTAATTTTTTTTTACGCCTCGTCGACGGCCAAGATCATTAGTGGAGGGATGTTACTGGGGACAAGGAACGTGAAGGAATTCGGCTATGGCCGTTTTGAAGGAAGCATCCCGGCATTCGCCTGGAGTGATTTCGTGAAACCATAGAAAATCCAAATCTGGATGCCCGGAAGGAGGTTCAAACCCGCGTCCTCCCGAATGTGATGCCCACCACTCTCAGTAAAAATACATTTCAAAAGTATCGATTCTTTTCTCCAGATTTTGGTCTAAGGTACAGCTTTCATGACCATAGAGAAAAATGGAGAACACGCAGCAGCGAATCATTCATCACTGGCGAATTCAGTAAGAGTAATTAGTCTGTGATAGCTAGAGTGATTGTTTTAGCAGTTATTTGACAGTTGCTCATGGCTCCTGAATCGTCTGTTTATCTTCTTTGATCACCACTCAACTCGCCGACGCCCGATGAAAGGAATCAACAGGTAGTCTTCGCCCGCTGCTATTGGCGGAGCGGTCGGTCCTCGAACCACAAAGAAAGGACCTTCGGGTTCAGAGGAGCACGATTCATCGGCTGTAGAGTCATTACGGCTGAGTCCCCAAACAAAAACGGAGAAATGCTGAAACGAGAAAAACTTCTTTATTTGTTTTCTCGACTGCAGCTTCAATCAAAGAATACGGAAGACAACAGGAAAAGTAATGATCCTTACCGCTCCTTTCAACCGTCTTAAGTGTCAACGAGTAAACGGGATCTGTTCACTTATATTTAATTTATTTTGATACATTTGCTGTGGAGCACACGGTCCGATGGCAATATCCCTACAAGCCCATATTTCTCCTTTCCTCTTCCAACCTATTTTTGTTCTCTACTAATTTGAACTTTAAATTCTTTCAGTGTTTTTGTTAGATTATCAATCATTTCTCTTGGTAACTCAATCCAATCCCTGACACCCTTACCTAAAAAAGAGAATCTTCCCATACCCTTGCGCCTGAAATCGAGTGCCAGCTTGTGGTCATAGTCATCTTTTCTCTTCCATGCACCTCTATTAATTCTGCTACCAATTCTTTCTACGCCTGATATTACCAATATACGCCTTTTATACTCCCATGACTCTATTCACCCTCCTTCTGTCTTCCAACGAATTCCACTCCATTTTTTTAAACTGCTTAACGACTCTTAACAGCGAGGTCTTTAGAAATGGGAAAGGATGGGGGGCAAGGAATAGGAAGGAATTCGGCCATGGCCTTTTGAAGGAAACATCTCGGCATTTGCCTGAAGTGATTTGGGAAACCATGGAAAACCCAAATCTGGATGCCCGGGCGGGGAATCGAACCGCCGTCCTCCCGAATTCGAGGCCAGAACGCTAACCGTTACACCACCACGCTAGGTAAATTCCACTCCAGCTCCTCTATAAAAGCATAGGTGATTTCGCACAAACTCAGGGAAGGAATGTCCTTCTTTGTGCAAGCGTTGATTTGGATTTTCTTTAACGACAAAACAGCATAAATGAACTACAGGGTGTAGGGCTGAATTGAATTGGTACTATTATTAGAGATAATCATAAATATAATCTACAAAAATGATAAACTGACTAAGTATGGAACAAATTTAATAAAAACACAAAAGGAATCGCGTGTTTCATTGAACTCGATCCACGATAAAACTTCAAAAACACAACGCATCACTCTTTTTATAATAAATATTACACAAGGAATACAGCTAATAATTTGTTAATTAAGTATTACAGTAGAAATTAGCGCCAAAACGGATTAATAAAGTTTTAGGATACTTGGTCTTAACCTAAAGCCTCTCTCTATGTTATGTGTCGAGTATGGCGTGATAAATCAATTGGCCTCTTGGGTTTAGAACATACTACGCGCAGAATACGATTCAATACAAGGTCAACGTAAACGCACTGAAAAGTTGGTCTGCACCGTTTGTGGATTGTAATAGCAGATGAAACTACTATGTCTTGACGAAAAGATGAACGTCTTTAAGAAACGCTCCCGTCCTACTAATAAAAGAAATATTTGATGCTTTGTCATTTCTAAAATAAAACGCAATGAATGCCTGAAAAAGAGATCCTGGATGGTCGATTTCTAGACTAATCGATCACAAGACAGTCGTTTTAGCGAAAGTCAGTACCTACGTATAAAACAGTTTTTTCTTTCTGTCATCAGTTTATAAGTCTTTTGAGTGATTTGATGCAAACCTCCATCCCTTCCTATCTTGTGCTAAGCTCTTCATCTCTACATACCCCTTACAACCCCCTTCCTCAGTTGTCTGCTTCATATATTCTAATCTCTGTCTTACTCTACAGTTCTACTTACGACTGTTCTCTCTACTAATATATTAACAAATCTCGCATGTCTTAAAATATGACCCACCATCCTGTCTTTCTTTTTGTAAGACTTTTCCGCAGTCTTCTTTCCTCACCAATCGTTTACAGAACACTTTTATTTTGTACTTCATCTGTCCACTTAATTTTCAGCATCTTTCTTATATGGCACCACATTTCAAATGCTTCAATTTTCCTTGTTTCTGGTACTCCTACAGACTATGCTTCGCTACCATAAATTATGTGGTCCACACATAGAGTTTTAAAAGTTCTTTCTGAGTCTTAAATCAGTATTTGAAACTTAAAGATTTCCATATTTTAAAAAAAAGGCTCCTTTTGGTATTCTGCAGTAAACATCATTCCTGCTTCAGCTGAGTTGTAATTTTGCTTCCCATGTAACAGAATTCACTTACTTCTCCTATTGCATCCGACCCGATTTTTATATTCAATCTACTGTTATTGCTATCATTTCTACTACATTTAATCACTTTTGTCTTGCTTTGATTCATATTCAGTCCAAAATCTCCCTTCAGAATTTTGTTCATGCCATTAAATAGCTTCTCAATATCCTCAGTCCTTTCTGCTAACAAGACAATGTCATCGGCAAATCGTAGCATACTCATTTTTTCTTCTTAAACACTTATCCCATATGTAAAATTTTCTTTTACTTCTTTTATTGGTTCTTGATACAAGTCGAATAGTAATGAGGATAGACTACCACCTTATCTCAAACCCTTTTTAATTCATGCTTGTCTCTCATAGTTCTCTACCTTTATTATAGCTACTTGATTCTTATGTAGCTTATAAAGTATTCTTCTAACTCGTTATTTTAGATCTGACTTCTTTAAAATTCTCTATCTTTATTATGAGTATGTGTTAAGTTTAATCTAATGTGAAATACGCCTTCGCGATGCACAGCTGTACGTAATATCTTTCCCAAAAAAACAATGCAGTAATTTGTTCTTTATGCCTCGGCTACACGCTCTGTCTTGCATGTGCAGGTAAAACTGCGCAGTATAATCTTTAGCAAGTCAACGGATTGCACAAGCCCCTGTTTCGAGTTTGCAAGCGCTACCGTGTTTCCGTCCACACGCTCCGTCTTGCTTGCGCAAAGTAGTTTGCGCAGCGTGTAGCCGGGGCATTAGGGGCCATTCATCTACAAGGGGTGATCAAATGAAAAGGTGCGAAACGACGTAAAAACGTAACAGTTAAATATTTGCTTATTCCGCCATGGGAGAAAGTAGCGAGACATCTCTGGATGCGATAGGAGTCTCTGACTGGGATCGGAGGATGCGCGGGCGCCCGCATGCGCAGTAGAGAGCAGAGGTTCTTATCAAAAGCGGCGTCCAAATGATGCGGCAGTCCGTATGAGGACAGGATGGCGTACAGGTGGGGGATGTGTACTGTGAGACACTCCGACGCCTACGCAGGTCTATCAAGAACAAAAGACCGGGGCTGCTCACGGAGAGTGTGGTTCTGCTCCATGATAACGCGCGTCCACACGTCTCCAGAGTCACACACATGGAACTGGCCAAGTTCAAGTGCGAGACGTTGGACCATCCGCCCTACAGTCCGGACATGTCGCCCTGCGATTTCCATGTGTTTGGTCCACTGAAGAAACACCTGAAAGGGAAGCGCTTCAACTCGGACGACGTACTCGAGGACGCTGTGAAGGACTGGGTCTCGTCACGGCCACAGGAATTCTGGGAACAAGGAATCCTGCGGCTTGTTCGTCAGTGGGATCGTTGTGCTCAGGCCTATGGTGTATATTTTGAATAAAGTCTACATTTGTACCCACCGTGTCGTTTCGTACCTTTTCATTTGATCACCCCTTATATTACGTCCCACGTTTAGGAGGAGGGAGAGGGTAAAGAAATTGTGACATCTTGTGAGAAAAGAGGGGGGAGGGTTTCGAGTCATGAGCTTCGTGACGTCACATGTATCTCATGGCGACCGTGCCAGTTCTCGCTCGCTGTACTACGGTGTCTCACGTCAGCCGCCTTTGACATACAGAGAAAGGACAATACCGCCTTTGAGACTTTCAGAGAATTTGACTTCCGCATACTTATATAAACGATAGTCTTGTATCTGTGGTCTATACCTATCATCGCATAAAGCCACTAACCAACACAATCAATCAGATAAGGGGCCGTGCACAAACTACGTGGCTCGGTCCAGGGGAGGGAGGGGTTGGCTGGAAGTAGAGATGGGTCGTTCGCGAGTGAATTAGTTCTTTAGAGCAATTCATTTAAAAGAGCGAGTGAGCAGTCGCTCAGTAAAAAGTGAACGGTAGTTCTTCTAGGTGAATGAGTTGATTCCGAAGATCATGAAGAGCTAGCTCACGTGGGTTTTGTAGACTGGAGAGCTACTATTTCTATTGAAGTTGACATAAGGGGGTATTTCCAACGGAAAGTGGGGGTATAACCGGATTGTGAGGGGTGAGACATGAAAAAAAAAGTCTCAAATAAAACTGAGCTACTGAGCAAGTGAACGATTCAAAAGAACTAGTTCTTTTCATTGAGTGATCAAATGAACAACCACTCTTTTTAGTGAATCACTTTGCCCACCTCTAGCTGGAAGGCTACGCTGGGCTACGTGGGGGGAGGGGGGGGGTTTCCGAGCCAGACTACATAACTTTCCTTTCATAACATTTTTCACAGTTAAAATGAGGAACTGAACTTACAACAGCATGTAAATATTTATTTCCCTCAGTTAATTATCTCCGTATGTAATTTACAATAGTCTGACAAGAGAAAACAGTACAAAATGTGTTCTAGAATCAGAAGGAAAAAAAGCTACGTGCTACGTGGGGGGGAGGTGGGGGTAGAGATATAAGCCATGTAGGGCTACGTGGGGGGGTGGGGGGTCCACAGGAGGCCAAAATGGAGCTACGTGGTTTATGCACGCTCTTAAGAGGCAACAAGAGGTTTTGTGTTCTCTTGGTTGTCCAGGTTGAAACGCGTCAATGTATGAAAACCTACAGTTTCGGCCGTCAATTTGTGGCCTTCTTCAGAGGCCTTCTTCACAGTCCTCTGAAGAAGGCCACAAAACGATGGCCGAAACGTTAGGTTTTCATAAATTGACGCTGTTCAACCAGGACAACAAGACAACATAGACAACGACCGCCGAAGTCTGTGCACGCAACAAGAGGTTTTCCCCATTACGAAGATTTGTCTTCAAAAAAAGTCCAACTAGACGTGATAGGGAAGTTCTTTGTTTGATAAACGATGTCGATGTTGTATAGCTAGATGAAGATGATGTTGACACATCGAAGTTCCTAACATTATCCAAATCGAGAAGGAAGTGACTGCTACGCCAGTCATAAATGATTTAAAAGAATAGATTCATAGTCTATGTACACAAGATGATTAAATTTAGTATCATTCATTTGATTTATTATGTTTTCCCAATTTTCTAAAATGTTTAGTTTATTGTTGATTCTTCGAAAAAATATTTTAAACAGAAATGTTTTGCAGTGCTGTTTTAATTTAATAATTTATAAATTTAAAATTGCAAGGTATGTGACGTTACAGCAGGGGAGGGGGGTCACTCAAATGTGACCACCTGTGACAAGAAAAAAGTGGGGGGGGGGCGCCTCCGAAAATCACTAAATTCGTTTTTTTTTATCTGCTTAACGTCTCTCTAACAGCGAGGTCTTTAGAGACGGGAAAGGATGGTGGGGCAAGGAATGGGAAGGAATTCGGCCATGGCCTTTTTTGAAGGAAGCATCCCGGCATTTGCCTGGAGTGATTTGGGGAAACCATGGAAAACCCAAATCTGGATGCCCGGACGGGGATTCGAACCGCCGTCCTCCCGAATGCGGGACCAGAATGCTAACCGTTACACCACCATGCCCGGTGCGAAATTCGTATGACGTATTTTATGTATGGTATTTTATTGGCTTGGTACTCCCGACGGGAACATTTTAAATGAAAAAACAGCTTATCCTATACTGCAACAAATGGGTTTACGTTCCTTGAAACGGGCACAAGATGTACAAGTGTAGTGTTGCCCTTGTAAGAGCTGTTATTCTTATAGTTTACGTTGTAACTCTCCCCCTCTTAAACTTGCGCCGGGCGACTTGGTTGTGTTTCATGAGGACTGCTCGGGGGTGTATTGGAGAGTGCAGTCACAGATGGCGCCGCGGTGCTACGGTTTACTCGTTCCGAGCTTAACGACTGCGGAGGTTACAGACCTCACACTTTACGACCTCAGAGTCGAGATCACGGTGACGTCACACTCGGGGCAACGCCAATTAAATCGCTCCGATGCTACACTCTACTATTTTGGTCTAATCTACGTATATCGTATTTTTGATCATATTTCTGTCGAGTTAAGTTCGGCTATTGGTCTCTCTACAACGCAAAATACATCAGAAAGCCAACTTACATGATTAAACCATCGAGACTTTTTCAAACGAAGCAAATTGATTGTGCACTACACAAATTAAGTCATGAAAATCAACATCTTATTTTATTCAGAATTAATTTAATTGCGATGTAGCACATGCTCCGGTGGCAAATCCTCATAGTCATCTAATTACCCATTTTTTATTTTATTTTTTATCTATATCTATAAAACGAAAACCGGACATGTTGGTCGCATAAAAACTCGGAAACTACGGAACAGATTTCGATGGGGGTTTCCACCGTTTTAAAGCTTAGAATCTCAATTCAGTTGTTTGGCATGTCTTATGTTTCAACGTTAAATAACGCAGGAGCATTAAAAGAAATTCTGAACGTATGATGACAAATCCCAAAGATGGAAGGATTAGATGTTGTATACTTCGCACTAAACACACAACTACAATGTCTCTGACCATAGCCTTTAATGAAAACAATAAGATAAGTTTACAATAATAACTATTTTGAACACTAAACAAAACTTGAAGTATTCTTTCCTTTGATTCGCGATATTCAATTTTTAAACGCCATAGATAGCCGTAAAAACAACAGAGATTTTCTTTAAGCACGATCTCTGGACAATATCTCTGGCCTTCATCATTAGTCTTCTGTTTATGATAATATTATTCCGGATTCACTTATGATATTTGTATAAAATTCTGAATCTGCGGAGTTAAAGGATCTGGCGTTTGGTGCAAATATTATATCCATTCACTTCGCAACTGAATCAAATGTGAGTTTCTTACATAATCTAGCGTTGTTCAGTAAAGTAGTAATGCAGTTTCTTAACCAAACTAACGAAGCTTGATACACATGAATCTTTTCGGACGAATGAAAATAGTGTACGTGCAAATACACTTCAACACACCAGTTTCTTGGTAGGGAGCGGGTGAATCTAGGTTTTCTTTAATTTGAAAAAAAGTTGGCGCGAATTTTATGAATCTTTGTACAAATGTTTCTCATTGCTGGAATAAAAATAGGGTACTGGTAAATCTACGCCAACTATACCGGGCAACACCGGGAACTCCGCTAGTTACCTTATACAATTTGACTGTTAAATTTCTTCCCCCATCTAGTTTTCAGATTTACAAATTTTAATTTTAAATTCCTTCACTGTTTTTGGGAAATTGTTCATCACTTCACATGGTAATTTTTCCCAATCCCTGGCACCCTTACCAACAAAAGAAAATTTTCCACTCCCTTATGCATGAAATCGAGCGCCAGCTTGTGGTCATGGTCGCCTTTCCCCTTCCATGTGCTATTCCTAATTCTTTGACCAATATCCCTCCATCACCAACATATGCCCTGAACACTCCCATGACCCTCTTCACCCTCCTCCTTTCCTCCAATGAGTCCCAGTCCAGCTCCTTTATCATATCAGTTACTGACTGGGTCCTGCGATAATTTCCACAAACAAATATAGCAGCTCTTCTTTGCACACCCTCCAACTCCTGTATTTGATTCCCAAAATGTGGGTCCCCAACTACACCACCATATCCAAAGTTTTGTAACCCAATTCCGTAATTTTTCTGATACATCCTTTGATCACCCTCTCCAGTAAATAAAGGATTTTGAAACCTTTTCCTACCACCTGCCCAATGTGCTATGCCAATTTGAGTTTACTATCAAATGTGATACTAAGGTATTTAAATTTCAAGTCTTCAACAAGCAATTCTGTCCCCATCTTATAATCATAAACAGTCTTTAGTCGTTTTTGTCTGTGTAGTTGACTCTTCTTTACATTTATCTTCATTCCATGTTGACCTACCGAGCAAGATATTCTATGCAGGATCTCATCTATTTCTTCAATTAAGTCAATTTTTAGACCTCTTAAGGTTGGTCAAAAACAAAAATACATTGATCAGCTTCTGCACTGGAAAAAAAAGATTGACACAGTAACTTGAAATCCATAAAACATGTTAAGAACAGATTTGAATATTGTGAATATTATGTGTTGAAGGTTAGACACTATCGTTTCTTCAAATTCACCCTAACGTTCGATATATCCGCAAAAAAAAAAAAAAAAAAAAGTTTTAAATTACGACCTAGAAATCGGAGCATACGATTTGCTTTCCCAATTACATTCTCGATATGTTCATTCCACGACAAATTATTACGAATTGTTACTCCTAGGTATTTAACGGAATCTACCGTTCTAAGGACAGTACCATTAATTGTATATTCAGAGGTAAATGGTGTCACCTTTTTACTTACACGCATGACTTGGCACTTTTTAGCGTTTTACTCCAACTGCCAGTCTTTACACCAAGCAATTATTTTCAATAATATCGTCTTGTAACAAAGCGCAGTCTTCCTGGGTTTTAATTTCACGATAAATAATAGCATCATAGGCAAATAATCTTTTCATCCCCCTTATTATGTCACGCAAATCATTAATGTATATGAGAAACAACAGAAGCCCTAGGTTTTACTGGATTAAAATTATCCTTTCAACATTTCGTTAGGTCCGTTTATTGAATGCATATCTTCACCTCACCAGTGAAAGCAGAATATCGTCTGACACTGCCGTATTGACTCTTGTTTCTTTAGTCCTTTATCCGGTGTCCTTAATCGACTTCTCAACACGCGAGCCGAGCAGTTAGCTAACCAACACAGCGACCGTGTGTGCGGTGGAGCCTACACCGCCCCTGACTTGAAAGCGTCCTTTGTGGACCGCAGGCATAACACAATTGCCGGCAGACAAGGCTCAAAAGTCGAGCATCCGGAAGAGCAGAGAGGCTCTGTCAAACGAGAGACGAGAAGAGACGTAGAAATACAGCTCGACGGGAACACCACTCAAGAGACAATTTATTTTTTAGTTTGGGGATTCTACGAAAACCGTGGCGCCGCAATTTGATGATGGTTTCTTAGGGACCGTGCACAAACTACGTGGCTCGGTCCAGGGGGGGGGGAGGGATTAAGGTGGAACGCTACGCTTGGCTACGTGGGGGGAGGGGGGGGGGGTTCCGACCCAGGCCACGTAGCTTTCCTTACATAACATTAAAAATGAGGAACAGAACTCACAACAGCATGTGAATATTTATTTCCCCTCAGTTAATTATCTCCGTATGTAATTTACAATCGTCTGACAAGAGAAAACAGTACAAAATGTCTTCTGGAATCAAAAGAGAAAATAGCTAAGTGCTACGTGGGGGTGGGGGGTGGGGCTTCACAGGAGACCAAAATTGAGCTACCTGGTTTATGCACGCTCCCTTATGTAACTCGACAAGACAAATTGGAAATAAAGAATAATTTTTTTTTGATATCTCCGTGGACCAGAATTCATTTTTTCATCAAAACCACTATACAGGGTGATGAAAATATTTTAATATGTTATTCTACTAGTAAAACTAAAGGAAAACGTTCATATAAACATAGGTCCGCAAATGTTTAGTTACTGAGTTAAGGCTAGTAAAAGATTTTGCCTTAAATTTAGCAACATCGCTAATATGATGCAATCTCAAAACTGTACGAGGTTGCAGTAAAGCACGATTTCCATTTATTTTGTTGTTATTTATCTGGTGAATGTAATAAAACAAGTCCCAGACTGCAGTCAGTATTTTTGCAGAAATTCCAGAGATTAACTTTATTACCATCATTTTTCAAAATTAAAAATTAAATTCTCTACAACTTCTGTTGAAAACATTGTGCAATTGTCTGGAATTAAAAAAAAAAATTGGACCAGGTAGTTAATAAATTACAAATTTTCCCAAATTATTTCTTTGCTTCTCTGGAATTTTTGGAAAACTACTGCAGATACACGTCTGGTACTTTTTTTATTACAGTGTGGCTAAGTTGACCAGAATCGCAACTGACGCATTTTGTTACTGCATAATTCATTCTGAAATCAGTTTTACAAACTATTTAAACTGCTTTCATAAGCGCCATGTTACTGAAGGTATAAATTAATTGGGGTGGAAGTAGTTCCTTATTCATCATGCTCAATTGTGCCTGGACCAGGAATAAAACTGATATTACGAGGATAGCAAAAGTTTTTGGGAATTCCAATTTGTTTTTAATTTCACTTGTTCTATACTTCCGTCGTCATTAATTCAATAGAAGTTACTACTGTATTGCTATGTGAATTGCAAATGAAATTTGTAGAACATTAAAAAAGCAAGGCAATTAGAATTATGTAAAACTATTCTGTATAATTAACCAACTGAAAAAAAAGAACTGCCAGAATATTCCGTTCCGACCGTCATTTTTGACGGGCTCGAAGCTAGTTTCTAAAATAATTGTATTGTTTATTCGGAAGTTGTGTGAAATCACTGGTCGCGATTGTATTAAGAATCTTTGACGCACAACTGTTAATGTTAAGAATATATTATTTTTTCTTACTCCGTTGGCCGTTCACACAGTCTAAAGACATACTGTGGATTCTAAAGTAGAGCACAAGCTTTCGAAATGCGAAAAACCTATGCAAATCTGTTCGTTAGTTTTTGGGTGATGTGATTTCAAACAGACAGACATACCCTCCTACGTATTAATATATGTGGAGATGCTAGATATCTCGTTTTAATTCAGTAACCCAGCCGTGTCGTACTACAGAACAAAGCGCGTAGGTCACTGCCAACGACCTTAGTGAAAGCAGTTTTTTTACGGCATGCAGTGCTGTGCCCTGGCGGCCGTATTCGCGCACCCCTTGTCTGAGCTGCGAGTTATTTTTGGCGGCGGTTTAATCTGTGGCCGCGGAACGAGCTTCTAAAAATGGCCGTCGCGATTTCATTTGCGCGCCGTGAGAATGCGGCGCCGTTATTGCCAACCCCGCGGTCCGAACGCTATTCCGGCCGTGTGCTCAGTGTTACCAATCTCTGAAATGTTATTTCAGCTGGCCCTGTAAAACACTGCAACAACAATATTTTTAGCACTGTATTTACTCAAGGATGTTTGAGTCATCTAGAACAATGTTCTTTGTAGCCATTTCAACAGGATACATTTCTACGAATTCATTGTTGTAATTTCCCAAACAATGGGAAAATTCTTGAATCATAACTTCCATTCGATAGGCTTTTATTTTTTTAGCAAGGTCCAAAATACGAACCTTCGGTACCACAAAAACATAAGTTTAAAAGGAATGTTAAAAAATTAAACCATTTTAAAATTGGCAATAATGAAGCAATTTTTAATGTAATTGGCACGATCCGGTTAGTACATTTTTTTTTACACCTCTGGTTGCCAGAGTCACCCATTTGAATAAATATTTATACACTTTTAACCTAAGATTTTAAAGGTCTTTTAACGTTTTAAGGAAAAAAGAACAGTGTTTTAGATGACTCAAACATCCTTGAGTAAATTTAAAAAATAAAGGGTTCAAAAATTGTAGAAATGACCTGAAATAAACTGACCAAAGTCACATGTTTTGGAAAAAGATTAAAAAATCGATACCTCGAAAATGGTGAAACTTTTACTGAAACAATTTTTTTTTTTTCATAAATTAGGACATGATGTGGCCTATCTGCGGTTGCAGGATTATCCTTTCATTCCTGTACACCCTATATATATATATGTTTGTGTAAGGGTCCGTACCACACTTACAGCGTGGGGGTCTATATATATCCTAAAGTTCCCATCCCATACCACAGGTGTATCCTAGGGACCTATATATCCCAAAAGTCCCATACCACATGTGTATCCTAGGTGCCTATATATCTTAAAGGGCCCTTACCACAGGTATAGCCTAGGGGTCTATATATCCTAAAGGGCCCATACCACAGGTATAGCCTAGGTGCCTATATATCCTAAAGGGCCCTTACCACAGGTATAGCCAGGGGCCTATATATCTTAAAGGGCCCTTACCACAGGTATAGCCTAGGGGTCTATATATCCTAAAGGGCCCTTACCACAGGTGTAGTCTAGGGGCCTACAGATCCTAAATACGGCCTTGCGCGTACAAAATTACGGAAAAATAATTAAAAACCGGGGCTGGAACTTGTATTTGCCCCAGTTCAGAGTAGCAGCGCTTCAATTTAAGGGGAGGCGTCTGAGTTAGGCCTTTATTGGTTGCGGGGTGTTATTTGTTTAATAGCCTCTGGGTAATTGCCGCAGAGACAGCAGAAAAAGCGCCGTCTGTTTGTTCTTTGTGCAAGGCCCGACTTGGCCGCAACAGAAGCTCAGCCAGTGGCTGCGGGAGAGGGGGGGGGAGAGATGGGGAGGGGGAGGCTTTGATCGGCCGTCCGCACCGGCGAGCAGACGACACAGTGTTGCCAACAGCCCGGAGTGTAAAGGGGAAAACGGCAGCCGACAGACCTGGCTAGTCCACTGCCGCAGACAAGTGTGGAATGATCTGCACTCACGTAGCGATATTAGCAGCGCAATGTACTTCTATTCAACCCTAACCTACCACCAAATGAAATCAGCTAAATTTTACTATTTAAATTAATTACTAACAACCATGCATCTCGGAGTAAATTTCCCGACATACCTACTTTCCCATTATGATTTTTTTTTTTAATTTTCAGTTTTGTCATTCCAATGACTCTCTTTTCCCTCGTCTTCCAATGATTGTGTTCTGTGGTCATAGTAATAATAATATTTAATTAAATTGCAATGGAGCACAGGTCCCGGTGGCAATTTCCCTACGCATCCACCTTCCCCCTTTCCTGCACCCACCCACATTTGCCCTCTACAAATTTCAACTTTAAATTATCTCAACGTTTTTGGTAAATTATCCATTATTCCCCTTGGTAACTTATTCCAATCTCTGACACCCTTAACTAAAAAAGAGAATCTTCCTACACCCTTGTGCCTGAAATCGAGTGCCAGCTTGTGGTCATTGTCATCTTTTCCCTTCCATGCACTATTTTTCATACCTACTCCAGTATCTTTAGATGCCTCATCGCCAGTATACGCCTTGTACACTCCCATGACCCTCCTCATCCTCCTCCTGTCTTGCAATGAATCCCATTCCAGCTCTTTTATCATATCTGTCACTGATTGCATTCTGCGATAATTTCCAGAAACAAATCTAGCAGCCCTTTTTTTACACTGTCTCCAACTCCTGTATTTGATACTCAAAATGTGGGTCCCATACTACACTACCATATTCGAACAAAACTTTTGTAACCCAATTCCTTTACTTCTCTCGTACATCCCCTCATCACTCTCTCCAACAAGGGCAGAATTTTGTAACCTTTTCCTACAACATGTCCAATGTGTCCTGCGCAGTTAAACTTGTTATCAAATGTAATGCCAAGATATTTACATTTCAAGTCTTCAGCAAGCAATTCTTCCCCCACCTTACCTTATAATCATAACCAAACTTTTGTTTTTTAATTTGTGTATCTAATAAGCTGACTTTTACACGTTTAATTATTATCAGTTTTTTTTATGTTTTTGGTGATCCGAGCAAACTTTCTCTGTTTCGATTCTCGGAGTATTTAACCAGAACGTTTTTAAAATAACTGTATTTGGTTTCAAATAACACAAATCAGGTAAAAATCACTGAGTGCAAGGTGCGGAATCTCGAATTTTCTTGTCCACATCGCGAACCAACTCTTCAGAAAGGCGTCACTCATTAAGCCGAACATTGCGTCTCCTCCTCTGAGGAGCGACTGAATGCGACCGGCGCTGCCTATCTCTGATTGGTCCCTCGTCGGTCGTTTGATCCGGCCTTTTGTCACACACAAACAACGTCTCTGGAGACTTTCCGCCTGGGCGCGGGGAATGAAGGCCCTCTGATCTATAGCGACCCTCATTCCGCGCGCTACTTAAACCCGCTCCGGTTTCTCTCCGCCCTCCTCATTTCTGCTGTCTCCAGCGCAGACCAGCCGACTACAACCTCAAAATTCATTAATACGATCCACTTTTATACAATGCTTTACGCCTGGAGACTGGACGTCAACTCACTAGCTCGGCTATATTCGGCGAGTCCGATGCGTGGAGGAAGGAATATAGGGAGACGAAATAACGTTAAATCTGTGAAACCTCATAGAAAAACTTGTCTCCTACTGCGCATGCGCGGCGGCCATAGGAATAACCCCAAAACATTGGGCTGTTTGCACTGTGTCTGCTGCTGAGAACATTTCATTTTCTAATATTTCAAAGTTTTCTATAATGCCATGTTGGGTTGCATACGGTTGCACAAACAGACAAGACAGGAAAAAACCTGGAATATGGTTTCATAAGTAAGCCACACTGTAATTATTGTTTTGAAGTATCTGATAGGTAACTGCAACATCAGGGTCTATCGCTATAAAGTTATTCATTGCTCTCAATAGGATGATATCGTTCTCAATTGTTTGTTAGTGTAGTTTGGACAATTAGCATATGTTACTACCTTCCACCTGAGAAGCCAGTCTTATTGTAGACAAGTGTCGAAAGTTTAATTAAAGTGAGTCAAGTTTACAACGCGACACAGTGAATATAGTATTCTGCATGCGTTACTCCAGTTTCAGTTTACACCGAAAGTGTACGATGAAATTAATTGTGATAAGTTGTGTTGTGCGAAGTACTAAACCTGATGAAACAAACGTTGTTGCCCGATATGTAGTTCGCGATGCATTTCATGTGTTTAGGTGTAGAATCAAATGTCTAGAACATATAATTATTTTATTCAATTCATGAGGGTACTAGGGTTTAATTTGTTGTTCCCAAAATAGTATGATATCCCTCAGATTTTTTTAGACTACTATTACTACTAGTATGAAGCACACAAGATATGTTTCAGGTCAAGTTTACATCGCGATACAATGAATTTATTATGGCACGTACGTTAGTTCAATTGCAGTTTATGCTTAAGGTATATGTTGAAATTAGTTGTGATAATTTATGCTTCGTGAACTAGAAATCCTGATATTGTCAATGTTGTTGTAGCTAGAACTGTAGCTTAAACTGAATTTTGTGTGTTGAGGTGGGCAGCACTGTTATGACGATGGCGATGCTATTTGATGATTGATTCTTATGTAAATCAACGAAACTAATCAAAACTCAAGAGTAAAATTATTTGACATCTCCCTTAGTTCTCTAGATATCAAATGTAAAAAATTAGTTACAGGTTATAGTTCCTTGTGCCTTTGGTGACGTTTATTCTGGTCCAGGCCCGTTTCAACTTAATCACATGGACTAGTAAAAAAAAAAAAAAAAAAAATAACACCCAATCTGCATGTGCAGCAAAATTATCTTTTGATCCACTCCGCATCTTAACCTAACAACCTCAATTTGGAGACAGTATATCTCGCGAACTAAGCGAGATATCGAAAATTTTTGTTATTTATCTTCGATTTGTATCGTCGTGTTACATAAGAATTTATAATCAAATTTGACTTTGGGGAAAATTTTCTTCTGAATTTCAACCCAAAACACTTCACTTATAGCTAAACACTATATATATATATATATATATATATATATATATATATATATATAAAAAATTATTCTTCATTTTTGATGTGTCTCGTCTAGTTACATAATAATCCATCATCAAATTGCGGTGCCATGGTAGTCGTACGATTCTCTTGAGGTTTTTGTGCCTATTCTCCATGTTTCTACGGCCGACCATATATTCCTTCCTCCATAATCCGATGATACCCGAATGTTAGTTGCACAGGCTGATTTGCACTTATATCATTAAAAGGATGCGTAACTGCGACGTGAGCTAAAAAACAATTGCCTGTTGAGGAAATAACTGCACACAAATACGAAAAGAAAACATAAAATATATATATATATATAACGCGAGGCAGGGAAATATAATTTCGTTTAAAATTACATGTTTCTTTTTGTTTAATTATGTAGGCAGAAGGGCATTCGATGTTTATGCTATGTTCTATGTAGCAGACCATATAAGATGTTTGGTGGTTTAATTAATATGATAAATAACTAGTCCACGATACAGTTCAGTTTAAACTTGCTTTTATTTTATAAACACGACGTCAAAGATACTGTTTACATGCATACATACAATCCAGCGATTGTATACAACACTCCTTCCACAGACAATACAGTCCTTCGCCGTCGTATATTGAGTCTGTATAAATTGTTTCTCTGTCTAGGATGATCGCTTTATATAAACTCCATCGAAATTTCTAGAACACTTCAAAAGCTTCCACCAGATATTTCTCGAACATTAACGATACTTAAACGACTGAAACATATTAAAAACAAACAGAATTAATACATGATCATTTATCGTCATTACAAAATGGTCAGAAATGGAAATTAAAGATACTTAAACACAAAATTATTCACCATTTTAAACTGTAGAAAATTTTCCTTTAGACATCGTAACTTAATACTTGGAATTACAAACATTTAAGCAATTCTGTCGTACAATTCTGTCCTTAAACATATTAAATGGCCTCTAGATAGTTTCCTTTCATAAAACAAATTCTATATACATTGATTTACAGTAAATTGCAAAACAAACACACAAGATCACATTCAACCAAACTCCAGCCTACTACAAATGATTCACAAAATACAATTTCATTTAATTTTAGGTTTGAGGGCTCTTGCAAGTTACCGGAACCAAGTGAAAACATAACCTAAGAATTTATTGAAAGAAGATAATTGACAGGGAAGTTTATAAAAAATTCAGAGAAATTTTACACGAAAGATAGCTGAACACAGAATATATCAATCAAGTAGATAGTAGTTATTCCCTTTTCAAATTATACTTTACTAAGAAAATTTTTCATAACAGTAAAAATTTCCGCCATCTAAAATCAAATTCAGTTATTAAAAATATTCTATGCGAGCTGCCCTCCCGTTTCAAGGGTCACCGGTTCGAATCCTGCCGAGGGCAAGGGTTGTTTTAATTAAGAGTTGTGTCTGTGCTGTGTTGTTCACACTAGAGAGTAAATGTGACGTCGAGGATATAGTACATATTAACATGAAGAGAAGAGACAATGATACACTTGTAAATGACTGTATGGCTTATATGGCCAAAAGTCTTAAGGGGACACGGAATCGCCTATCCCTGCAATGTTAAATTATGCCTACAATAGAGAACATTTTCTTACAAAATGGTGGAGCTAGAGACACAAAATGTTTACTGTATGCAGATATGTTGTAACAATACTGAAATAACAGTTTCTTGTCAAAGTATTTACTTACAGAGATATTTCATATTTACCTTAAAGTAAATTTTTTCATCACTTTTCACTAGATTATCACCTCTAAATCTTTGTAAATTAAGTAATTAAAAAATCATTGTTTCAGTACGTAAAAGAAACCCTTGTGACTATTTCATACAAATTTCATATTTCTGGGTTCACCAGTACCTGAGATAATGTCCCAAGAAGATGAAAAAGAAAACTTACGGGGAAACGGAGAAAGAAGATTAAAACATTCCTGTTCCATAGAGTGTATAACGAAAGCGCAATACCCGACCTCACAAGTCTATAAAAATAAAATAGTTATAATTCTAGTAGAGCCATGTATGATACGTCATTCTAAAGAGGAAACTTGGCGGAATATAATAAGACCATAAAACGAAAATCGATTTTTTTCACCAAAATCCGATTCTATATCCCCTCAAATAAAAAAAAAAGTCCTAGTTTTACAGTCGGAGAATCTAAACACAGAAATCTTACTTACATCATTAATAATATGGAAGAAAATATCAATCGTTATACGTTTTTGGTGAGAAATTTCTGCAGAACAAATTCTTATTAGCATCATAGGTGATATTTCTGATGTTTGACGGGCGTTTAAACTAATAGAATTATAAAATGGGAAAAAAAACTGTATGTAAAAAGCACATTTTTTAAAAAAAGACGATTATTATTTACAGAGAAAGACTCTACCGATATTGAAAACTTTATCTGACTGTCTGTTTGCATGAACGCCACTAGAAAACGACAGGCCCGATGTTGAACATTGTACACTCCGTGGCCTTAGGAGAAAAGTTAGGTATGTTCAATTTCGTATTTAAATACTGTGAGAAATGAAGATTAAAGTAACATTGGGTTAGTATTCATTTTAAGTTAAATTAGTTTTCACAGTCGAAATGTTTGTGGGTCCCCGCAACTTTGTAAGAATGGAGGTTTGGTTAAGATGGTTTCGACAGAAAAGAAATGAATAGTCAGTGATTTCGCCACTGGAGGTCTGGGGGCCCAATTGAAAATGCGCATGATTGTGCAACTAAAGGTCCTCGGTTCGAATCTCGATCTCGGCTGGAACTGAAGTGTAACTAAAAGGCAATTGTATGTTGAAGAAATAGCTGCCCAAAAATATCAAGGATAGAGATTAAAAATTAATACGCGAGGTAGATAAATATGCGAATTTCGTAAAGTTCAGTATTAACCTGACAGTCGCCTCCGCCAAAGCTTTCCTCTGTTCGTGTGAAGTACGCTAGGACCGATTCTCCGTAAAGCCGCAGGTCCCCTGTACCCGGTAGGACTACCGGGTTAAGGTAGCCGCGACAAAGGCACATGCGGAGCACATCGAATGTCAGCTGCTCAGGCAACAGTACCATACGCTCTTAGAATAACACACGAAATAACTGTTATTTAGTTCTGGTAATACTATATGGAAAAGAGATCCAACAAAGAAGTCTACAGCAAGAAGGAGAAAATCGCTGAAACAATCAGCAAAACACGACCACAATTCTATGGGCACGGAGAAAGGGGGGATGGGGGGGGGAAAAAAAAAGGTTCAAAATACTTCGAGGTCGGTCAATAGGAGGGAGGGGTCCCCTCAAGATGTCACGTCATCAAAATCAAAAAGGGAGGGGGGGGGGGTCAGACCAAATCTCATCGCAAGAGCGAGGGGGTTCGGAAATTCCGGAAAACACCCACGTAATTAATGGAATCCCCCCAAGTACTATCAAAATCGGATAAAAAAAACCCTGTGGGTTTGTATGAACAACGTTGTGAGAAATTAAGGTGGGGGGAAAGAAGGAGAGGGTTTAGAGTTTTGTGAATCAAACGTAAACAGTATTTTTCTGTTTGTTTTGAAGTATAAGTATGAAAAGTTTCAACAAAATCGGATAAAACCTGTGTGTTTATATGAAGCACATAGGAAAAAAAATAAAAAAAAAAAATTACTTTTATATATTAGAAGATACAAGTACAATCTAAGAAGTTTGTGGAAGAAGCTTAGAGAAAGAAGAGACAGCCTGGTAGGTCATATTTTGAGACATGTCGGATTGGTTAATTTGCTGGTGGAGGGAACAGTCGAAGGTAAGAACTGTAGAGGAAGACAGAGATTAGAATATATGAAGCAGATAATTGAGGACGTGGGTTGTAAGGGGTATGTAGAAATGAAGAGGTCAACACAGGATAGGAAGGGATGGAGGATTGCATCAAACCAGTCGAAAGACTGACGACAACAAAAAAAAACTAGTACAATCTATACTTTCACTGCTTTCCAAGCGCTACTCGTCATAGTTATAGCTACAGATATACAGTTAACATTAGCATGTTGGTGACGCGATTACGGGAAGTCGAGAAATCACAGATTTACCCCCGTCCAAAAAAAAGTGAATCTTGACTCCTTGGTGCAAAGAGCGCAAACAGGACCACTCATAACGAATGAAGGACTTCTGGGCCCAAAAGATAAGGAAACTCGCCGCTAAATGTTAACCATTCCGACAATCGCCTGCAGTGATTTGGAAAACCGAAATGTGGATGTCCGGGGATTCGAACCCACATCCCCCCGAGGCCAGAGCGTCACCTCTCATCCTGGTAGTTATTACGAAGGCGTTACAACACATTAAAGTAACATTGACGTTGGCATATTTCTGGCCCGGTACAGTTGAAGAAAGGAAACGAGAAAGAGAGAATACGGAACGACGAAACAATTGGATTGGAAAAATACCCGATACCGAAGCCTTTGTTCCCGACGGTACATTTCTATCTGGTGAATCAGGGCAATTGTGAAAGCTTTCACCTTCCGAGACTATAAGACAACTTGTTATTATTCCATGCGAATGACTTGCTAACTCGTAACATTGCACTGGAATAGTTTGAAACCACCGAGGTAGATAATACAAATAAATAAATAAACTTCTTGTTTAATATTTACGTCGCATGTTGCAGGATTTTTCTCAATAATTCCGCCTTAACTCTTCGAAGGTTACATAAAATTTTCCTTTAAGCTACAATTTTCTGTAACGAGTCCGTCTTTTGAATGTTTGAGCGGAGTGTTTGCTAAGTGAATTAAAGTTGCTTAACTAAATAGAATAATTTCAGTAACCCTGAATGTAATTCCTTCCGCCTTGCGCTGTAGCAAAATAATTCTGTTGTCATCCTGGTTTAGGCTGCATTCCAACCTAACCATAAAGCTGATAATATTGTCAGTAAAAATCAAACCTCCAATCACACGCGCATTAATACATACATTGTATCGTGTGTTAGAGGCATCATTCATCGCGATATAAACAGACCAAAAAATATTCACGAGATGTAACATCTTTATTTTGCGTTTGAATGGCTGACACAGTTGAAGCTGCTTATACGCGGCTGAAATAATGACGTCAGAAATATGTCGTTAGGAAAAGTAAAACAAATAAAAAATAAATCTTAAAAACTTACGTTTTTTTATAATCGCGTTCCAGGCCGCATAGATCGCGATAAATTCAAAGGAAGTATAGATTTCAATAACATCTCCCAAAAAAATTGGTGTTTACTCTTTATTTTAAGACTTTATTTCCTAAATTAGTAAATAATTTCAAAGTTTGCAGTGATTCGTAGCTCGCTAAAGATTATAAGAAAGCTGCGGGCTTTGTGGAGTTATAGGTTTTGGAAAATAATTAAAACAACAGTTTTAACAAATCTGATAATTTAGCCTATTGTTTCCCCCTTTAGAATTTATAAGTATCATTCGACAGAGGACCTGATGAAACTGATATCAAATATATCGTAAAAATACTTTGTTTAAAAACTTATAACTTTTTTAACAGCTTCCAAAAAAATCTACTGGTTTTTTATTCGATCAGTTTCGCAAAACAAAAAAAAAAATGAACTTGAAAATTTCATATTAGTTACATTAATACGAAAAGAGTATAACTAACATCACTTAATAATTCATGAATAAGATTAAACAATTCCTTTATCTGTGTCAAGTTATAATAAACCAATCAATACTATTTTGTCTTTACTCCATAATCCGACAATTCTGTTCCTTTCTTGCTTGTACAACTTTCTACTTCGTTCCGCGAAACAAAGTGCTTAACCTCTCTGTGTTGAATCCTCCAAAGAGTTTCCTACCGCTCAGCTGGCACTGGCAACCTTTATCTTTGGTCGTCAGAGATATCGTATAGCTGCCGTAAATTCAAAAGGAAAATCTAGTGCACAAAAATTACCGACATTCAATTTAAATAACATGCAGCTCTAAGGTGTTCCTTCATAAACTATATTTAAAAATTGATTTTCTTTGATTCAAAGAAGTTTTTAGTAAATAATATTAAATGAATTCAATTTAAAAAAATGAAACCTGTGCGCAGACCATTTAGTGTGCGAGTCTTGGAATTATCATTTTATAATAAAGTATATTTTAGTTCGGAAGAGGAAAATAAAAAGTAGTCTATATGAAAGAAAAGAAAAGCATTTCATATTTAGGTATTTATTGCCTTAAATATAAATTTTTCGACCTTTTCGTACCAGCTCCTAAATTTCGGTGTCCTCACAAAGGTTTGTAACTGGTACAATATTCTAAATCTAAATTTTAAATAAATTAACAATGTCATTCCGCTCCAGAAATTGTATAATTTATGAGAAATAAAATATTTCTGTACAATTTGTGGCTAGGCTGAAGTATATCGATCAAAAATAAAGAATGATACTTTATAATAAAATATGGTTGGCAACCCTAATTATAACTCACGTCCTATCAGCCTCGTAATTTGTAATGTTTGTCTGTCTCAACAGTTCTTACTTTGTCCGTTCCCGCTGCTAACGAACTAGTCAATTCTTTAAGTCTGAGAATATCACACACTGTGCCGTATTAATAATTATTACAACCAGTTCTAACTAGCAGTTGTTTTGTATTTATCGGTGGAACAGATCACTTTCAAAAGATTGTGTCTAGTTTTGAAGTAGGAATGAAATTCGATACATGATTTGTTGATTTTGGCTTGGTGGATATATGTGTGCCATCCTTGCCAGCAAAGATTTCTTAGTACTTGTGTCTGATCCGGTAGTGTGTCGATTTTTTGGCACAAATCAAAGAAATTTTGCGGCAAGCGCTTGCGAAGCGTCTACACGCTTGTGGGGACTTAGTACCAGTTGTGCAGTGACGGCGGACAGACGTACGTCCCTGTTTGTTGTGATAGAAGTGCCGCAGGAAAAATTAGTAAATGGCCCAACAAGGATATTTTAAATTTCCCAGAATGCTGCCAAGTAGAACCCTGCATTTGTGACCCGAAGAATAAAGACCATAGAGAAAAAAAAGTAGCTCATGCTTGGAGTCATCTTGGTGACGTTTTAAATAAAACTGTCATGATAGAATTTTTTAGTCATATTTCGTAAACATTTCAAGAAAAAATAATATTCTATTCGCTCTGACTCAGGTATAAATTTATTAATTTAGCTGATATAGTATATCTTCTCTGAAGTCTGTATTTTCTTTAGAAATCATAGGTGAAATTTCATTCAGCGAATATTCAGAATCAGCATAGCTCATCCGGCAGAAGTTATGAAATTGCACAGCTGGCTCAAGAGCAGCTCATTCAATGTTTCCTCCATAAATTCTCTGCAATCAAAAAATAATTGATACAGACATTATAACGCCGTTAAAACGATAATTATTATACAATTCTAATTATGAAACAATATACTTATAGACTATTAAATGAAATACCTATATACATGAAGCTACATAATAATCATAGTTTCACGAATGAAATTATAATTATTAACTGGTAGGTTTCTATGGATTTTTAACATCTACGATCTTCTTTGCTCTCTTTTTCTCTCTCTCTCTTGCTATTTTTTTTTTTTTTTGTAGTAGTAGTAGTAGTAGTAGTAGTAGTAAATAAAGGTTAGGCCAAAAGTTATTGGCGACACAACCTCGACATCCGTCATGCTTGCTACTCCGGAACATACAGGAGGACTAGCAAGCGTGTAAATTAACCAACAGTTTAGAGGCTTGGACTTTGTGGCAAGTGCCAAGCGTGTGGACCCCGGGGTTAGAATCAACAATAGCTATCTAACAAGAAATCACGTCCCTTTACACCACTTGTTCTTAACACAGGCCGTACACAGAATATTTTTATCTTGAGGGTTTTCGGATCGTCTATATCAGGATCGTTAGGGCGCAAGATAATATGGGGCAAGTAACGGGAAGGAATTCGTATCTTTGGAAGGAATCATTCCGACGTTCGTCTGGCTGTGCACCGGAAACTATGAAAACCATAATCTGGATGGCTACACGGAGATTTGAACTCGGGTCCTCCCGAATATAGGCCCGAGCTCTATCTGTAGTGCGACTATATTGACTTAAAAGCGCTGACATCGTTACGTCAAAGGCGCGTTCCAAATAACGCAGTTTGCGATACATTTACTGCGCTTCCGCGTAAACATATTAAACGCCATTTCAGGCAATAACAACATTTTCCATATGGGGGTTTCAACTCCGCGCGGCACGAATTATTACAGTCAATTTCGTCGCTAAACTTCATATATCAAGTCAAATACCATGGCAACCTATTACGCAGCCATCTGCGTCAAACTGCAAATATACAGCAGCATGCGCACAAATACAAATTTATATTCATACCTGATATGATAAAGAAGCTGAGATAATATTTGTTGGAAGGCAGAATGACGGCGGAAGATTTGTGGTAGTGTACAAGGTGAATATTGGTGATGGGGCGTGGAAAAATATTTTTGTTATTTTTTCTTTTTCGACGTCAAGGTCATTAGAGGCGGGAAACCACCGAGGACAAGCAAAGAAGTTTGTGGAAGAGTCTTACAGAAAGAAGAGACAGGCTGGTAGGTCATATTTTCAGACATGCTGGATTGGTTAATTTGCTGGTGGAGGGAACAATTGAAGGTAAGAACTGCAGAGGAAGACAGAGATTAGAATATATGAAGCAGATAACTGAGGACGTGGGTTGTAAGTGGTATGTAGAGATGAAAAGGTTACCAAAAGATAGGAAGAGATGGAGGATTTCATCAAACCAGTCGAGAGACTGATAGGAGCAAATATATATATATAGTGACATCAGTAGTAGAAGCAACTAATAATTAATACATTAATTTAACCGCAGTACATACTTTTATTTCAGTGTTTCGACAAATCATTTCTTCGGGGATATTATAATAGTGACTTCGTCGAATATAAATATCTTGTAACTCCATCAAAACCGACGTGTTGAACGCAGTATTGTCCGGGTTGAACCGCCTCAATTTATCGAAATATAACGTTTCAGCCATCTGTTTTTGGTTTTCTCCAGAGGGTTGTGATGATGGCTGTAACGACCGCGGAAATCTGCGGCCCCAATTCGTTTCTTTGTTAATTTAGTATTGTTTTCATCAAATAACGCCCATAAACTTGAAAATGATGTAATGTGGATATTTCTTAGCTTACTTTAACAACGGTATCGCTGTACACAGAGTATAAGAAATATCTACATCGGACGAATTTTAATTAAGAAACAGCACCTAATAATTAATACGTCAATTTTTACGAAATACATACTTTAGTTTTGGTGTGGTAAAAGTTCATTTACTCGTGAATGTTTAGCTAAATAGAACTGTTATTAAAAAATGTGCATAACCTAGAACAACATCTGGCCTCGCATACGGGAGGACGCTGGTAAGAATCGCTGTCCGGGGATCCAGATTTGTGTTTTCTGTAGTTTCACGAAGTCAATCTAGGCGATTTCAAAAGGCCATGACCGAATTCCTTCGAGTTCCTTCTCCCCAATCTCGTCCCGACTCTAATGACCTCAACGTCGATGAGGCGTAAAACTAAAAGTAAAAATAAAAAAATCTATAACAACATCTTTGGTCGTAAGTTGGGCAACGAAGGCGAAAAGCGTGACGTCATAGCGCGACAGATGATCGTAACCGAGTGAAGGTTGACTCCGCAGGGCTGACGTGGACTATTGTTGGTCGCGCGGCGTGGGCGCCGTGTTTAGTGGGCAGATCAATGCCGGACTGGCTGGATGCTGGCTCCGTAGCGGGCCCGGTATTGATCACGGGGACGCGGTGGGCGAGCCCACCTGTCAGGTGGATCCCCCCCCACAGGTGGCAATGCTGGGGCCGCCGCAACAGGCAGTCGGCGGCTCGCTGCTCGTAGAGATGAGTCAAGTCGGAGGGGCGGGGCCCGACCTGGTGCATTCGCGACCGATCGCTAGCAGGTAAGGTGCTCGTGACAGCCACTGTGCAAAACAACTTTTACAAGTCGCTAATCTTGCGTTGGATGCTGTTAGAAAAGATTAATACGCGTACAGCGTACAGCCTAAGAACTACACTGATGATCCAAAACATTATGGCCACCTTTAAGATCGAAATTTTTCACGGCGTTGTATATAAATAAACTCTTCTCGGGCTTCCAGTCGCATTAAGATGTCACACTTCCACATTCATCTACATCCATACTCTGCAAGTCACAATCATTGTGGGTGGCAGAGGGTGCTAAGCACCTATTCTAAACCCGCGCATCCCAATCCCGAATAGTGCGAGGAAAGAAAGAATACATATAAGTATCAGTACGGCATCTTATTTCTCTAATCTTATCCCTTCGGTCATTGCGACCTAAATAGGTTGGCGGAAGAAGTATTTCATTGCACTCGAAATTTAAATTTTTTCGCATATTCTCCAATAAATTCGAACGCAAGCTACGTCGTCTGTCTTCCAAACTATCCCAGCCCAATCTATGTATCAATTCTGTGACGCTTTCGTAAGGGCTGTAACAACAAGTCACGAATCGAGCGGCTCTCCTCTGCACCCTCTCAACTGAGTCAATCAGAACCTTGCGATACGGATCCCAAACTCCACAACAGTAATCCAGATGCGGACGCACAAGTGTTTTATACGCTATCTCCTTTGTTTGAGCATTACAATTCCTCAAAATACGACCTATGAATCGTAATTTAGAATTAGCCTTGCCTACGACGGAAGTTATGTGCATGTCCCATTTCATGTTGCTTTGTACTATCACCCCCAGATACTTCAGGGAATCAACCGTGTCAACAGGTGAATTGTTTATTTTGTACTCGTGAACAAACTGATTCTTTTTGTTACTTATTACTATTGCCTTGCACTTTTTGTAATTAAGTGTAAGCTGTCATTTACGGCACCAATCGAAAATAGCATCCAAATCGCGGCGAATTTCTAAGCAATCGTCGGGGCACCTTATTTCCAAATAGATAACTGCATCGTCGGCAAACAATCGCAACCAGCATTTGACGTTATCACCTAGATCGTTTATAAATATTAAGAAAAGAAGTGGTCCTATTACACTTCCTTGAGGAACGCCCGAAGTAACATTTATCTTAGAAGAGGCTTCCCCGTCGACAACGACATACTGTGATCGACCAGTTAGAAAATCACGTATCCACTCGCAAATCTGAGCCGAAATACCGTAAGCTCGAATCTTCGCTAAAAGTCGGTTGTGTGGCACAGAATCAATAGCTTTCTGAAAATCCAAGAAAACTGCATCAACTTGCAACTTGGGGGACGTTTCGAAGGCGTCTATTTCAATCCTCATTTTCAACCAAAGGTTAATGACAAACTGTTAATCATTGGCCTTTGGTTGAAAATGAGGGCTGAGATAGACGTCTTCGAAACGTCCCACAAGGGTGACATCTTAACGCGACCGGAATCCCGAGAAGTGTTTATTCATTAAGACCACCTGCCGAATAGTGTATTAGTACACCTTTGGAATGCAATATGGCAGCGATTCGGCGTGGCATGGAGTCCTTGATAGCTTTCTGGAGGTATCTGCCACCAGATATCTACGCACAGGTCACTTTAATTACGGGTTAATGATTTGTGGACACTGCGGCTGGGAACGAGCATCTCTGAAACGGCGAGGCTGGTCGGCTGTTCGCGTGCTACTGTAGTGAGCATCTACGCAGAGTGGTTGAGGGACGATGAAACCACGACTGGGCGACAAGGTGGTGGACGTCCACGCCTCATCACAGAACGTGGAGGTCGGAGGCTTGCCCGCTCTGTAAAGCGGGATAGGCGGCGACCTGTGGCAGATTACAATGCTGGTGCAGGCACAAGTGTTTCGGAGCATACGGATCGCTGCTGTATCGCGTTCCAAAGGTGAACCAACTCTCTGTTCAGAAGATGGTCATAATGCCTTTGGCACACCAGTGTACCTTGCTGTTCGGCTGCAAGGCCCGGACACTCCGCAAAGGTGACGAATGGAGACTAAAGACTGCTGATAAGAACAGCTGATTAGAAAAAAAAGATCAGATGGCTTCCTTAGGGAACTCACAGTTAAAGCTCCAAACTGTTAGAAACTACAGAACATCTCAATCAGACCATGTATTGTGGATGAAGAAAAGTTGGATTGCACGAAATATCCTCAAATACCAACCCAGAGACAGAAGATATATTGGAAGATGGATAGAGACCATAACAGAACAGGAGGAAGAAGAAGAACAAATACACGAGTTGGAAAGGATGTAGGAAGATTTATCTGTGAAAATTACCACACAACACAATCAATAACTGGCATAATAAAGGAGCGGGATGGAATGCATTGGAGGACAGGAGGAGGGTGAAGAGGGTGCTGGGAGTGTATGAGGCGCATATTGGTGATGAGGCCTGGGTGCGTATTGGTTGAAAACCTGCGGATAGTACTTAGAAGAGAACAGATGATCATGTCCACCAGTTAAGAGGAAGGAAAATCAGGAAGTTCCATTTATAGAGAACTGTGACCCAACGGAACTGATTCATTTACATCAAACAGTAAAACATTTTAAGCAGAAACTCTCGTGAAAATATGAATTTGTGTAGTGAAATTGCCACTGGTGGTGGCTTTCACTGGACAAAGTAATAGTGTAAGATCCAGCTGCATGATTTATGCGCCGGTCTGTCATTTGACTGAAATGCAATTTTTATGTATAATTATTAGTAGCATAATATGTTTCTGCAGGGTTGCCTATAAAAACATGGCCGCAAGCATTTTTAATTAAATATTAAAAAAATGTTTTTTTTTTTAAATAATAAAATTAATACATTTCAAACAGAGACACGTAAATTACGTAAAAAGTTTTGTTTGCCTATATAAAAGTGGCCGCAAGTAGGGATTACCAGCTGTTAAACTTAGACAGAGGGTGTGATGCGCTAACCCTCTCTATCGCTCTTACATATATTTAACAACTGACAACCCCCCTTGCGAAAACTTTTACATAGGCAACCTAAACTTTTTACGTTATTTACATGTTTCTGTTTGAAATGTATTTATTTTTTTATTCAAAAAAAAAGTGAACGATTTTTTTTTGAAAATTTAATTAAAAATGCTTGTGACCATATTTTTTATAGGCAACCATGGAGAATCGTATTATGCTACTAATAATTATACATAAAATTTCCATTTCAGTCAAATAACAGACCGACGCATAAATCATGCAGCCGGATATTTGACGATCACTTTTTGTGGTGAAAGCAAATCACCAGTGGCAATTTCACTACACATTTTCATATGTTCATGAGAGTTTCTGCTTGAAATCTTTCACTGTTTGTTGTGAATCTGTCAGTTCCTTTGAGACTTAACTATCTACAAATGGAACTTACCGATTTCATTAGAGAAAGTACAGAGAAGAGCCGCTTGATTCGTGACTGCTAGTTACAGTCCTTACGTAAGTGTCACAGAGCTGATTCGTGGGTTGGGCTGGGATTATTTGGCGGACAGACGACGTCTTTTTCGTTTTATATTTGTTGGAGAATATGCGAAAATCTTTAATTAACGAGTGCATCGAAATACTTCTTCCGCCAACCTATTTAGGTCGCAATGACAGGAGGGACAAGATTCGAGAAATAAGATGCCGTAATGATTCATTTATGTATTCCTTCTTTCCTCGATCTGTTCGGGATTGGAATGCACAGAACTAGGATTGGTGCTTGGCACCCTCTGCCACCCACACTATTTGTGATTTGCAGACTATAGATGTAGATGTAGATGTAGATGTAGACCACTAAAATCCAGTGCCAAATTCTGGTCATGGTCATCACTTCTCTTCTATTGTTACACCAATTTCTTTCCATGTCTCATCACCAATACCCGCCTTGTACACTCCCATGACTCTCTTCACCCTCCTCCTGTCTTCCAATACATTCCATCCCAGCTCCTTTATGATATCAGTTACTGATTGTATTCTACGGTACAGACAAACCTAGCTGTTCCCCTTGCATCCTGTTCTCCTGTTATGGTCTCAGTCGACCTTCCTATGTCTCTTCTGCCTCTGGGTTGGTATTTCAGAATATTTCGTGAATCCCTCTCTTCTTCATCTGCAATATATGGTCTGTTCAAGATGTTCTGTCGGTTTGAACAGTTAGGGGGAGGTTTAACTGAGAGTTTCTTATGGATGCCATCTGACCGTTTTCTCTAACCAGCTGATCTCCTTAGCCGTCGTTAGTCTCCGCTCGTCGCCTTTGCGTAGTGTCCAGGCCTCGCTGCCGTACAGTAGTGTAGGTTTAGCCAGGATGTTATACAGCCTGATTCTTGTGTGACGTTCAGCAAAATTTTTTTTTTGATTATGGCTTTACGACTCGTCGACGTCGAGGTCATTAAAGGCGAGAAAGGAATTCGGCCGTGGCCTTTCTGAAGGAAGCATCCCGGCATTCATCCGGAGTGATTTGCGGAAAACATGGAAAATCCTAATCTGGATGCCCGGACGGAGATTCGAACCCACGTCCTCGGGAATGCGAGGCCAGAGCGTTAACCGCTCACCCACCACGCTCGGTGTTGAACAAGAGATGGTCTGAGGATGCTATTTATCATTTCTGCCACTTTCGTGAAGTTTATAATTTTTTTGTAGCGTATCGTCTTCTAGAGTATAGCTGAGGTATTATATAATGTATTTACACGCTGATCCTGGCTCTATGGATGTGTTGTCTTTTGTAATTTCTGTGTTTTGAGTGCGACATCAATAATCTGAGTTCTGTATAACACCGTCATATTCAAAGTTTTCAATTCCAGTTCCCGCACTTCCATGGTACTTCCCCTCGACACCCTCTGCGATTGATGCAAGATTTTTAAATCTTACTCGGGCATCTACCCAATCAAATATGGCGCCAAAATCTTTGAAAAGCATCCTTAGCACAAGTAACAACACAATCATTCAGAACCTTCATTTTTCTATCTGTCTGTTGAATAAGGTGACTCGTTTTGGCATCTGCCTTCATTTCATGTTGCATTACCCAGCAAAATATCCTGTACCAAACCCTAATAATTTATTGGCAATCGTCTCTGGGTTTATTCTAATGTGTTTTGCTGCTGTCGATGACCCGTCCAAGATTCAGTCTTTCTCAATGCGGTTGAGAAATTTTGCATGCTCTACATTGTATCAGAATATTAGTTACAATAATGGGTTTAATGAAGGAGACAAATACAAACTGCCTCGTATTTCCTTAATATTACAAATATGTTGATCAATAAAAACGAGAAGTCTGGCGACTCAGTGGTTGGGGCGATTTCCTTCAACAGTGCTGGCTCCGGTCTAGGGTTCTAATCCCGGTAGGGGATGGAATTTTTTATAGTTGTGATTTATCTTTTCTTTACTTATGGCTTTACGCCTCGTCGACGTCGAGGTCATTAGAGGCGGGATTGGACTGGGAACAAGGAACGGGAAGGAATTCAGCCATGGCCTTTTGATAGTAGCATCCAGGCATTCGCCTGGAGTGATTTGGGGAAACCATGGAAAACCCAAATCTGGATGCCCGGACGGGGATTCGAACCGGCGACCTCCCGAATGCGAGGCCAGAGCGTTAAACGATCACCCACCACGCTCGGTATGATTAATCGTATGACTTACGCAAACAAGTGATTCTGACTTCTATGTAGGCTTATCTGACGACCCGGAACAGTGCCGACCAGTTGTTTTAACTTCCTTTGCTCCAAGTTTCCTTAGGAAACAGTAGTGAGATGGGTTAGTGTATAGATGAACAATGTATAATTTGGTGTCAAAAGTGGGATAAGAGATCGCGTTAGTGGTATCCATAAGCGCTTATTTATACTAGGTAGGAGTGGCTCAGGACCCAAAACACTGATTAATTATTGCTTGTGACTTGTCTGTGCTATATTTTTCTTTAGCAAACAGTATTATAAATTTCTATTATTCAGATTGACTGGTTCAGATTTTGGTGTCAGAAGTGGGATAAGAATTCTCATTAGTAGCAGCAAGGAATCTTTTATATTTACTAGGAAGGCCTGTCTCACGACCCAAAACACTGACTACCAATTGTGCTGCAAGTTTCTTCTGATTACATAATCACAAATTTCCGTCATGTAGGTAGGTAGGTAGAGCTGTTTGAGAGTTCGGTGT
The DNA here is from genome assembly GCA_031002005.1 of Vandiemenella viatica. Taxonomy (NCBI): domain Eukaryota; kingdom Metazoa; phylum Arthropoda; class Insecta; order Orthoptera; family Morabidae; genus Vandiemenella; species Vandiemenella viatica. Next base: position 135,843,060 of record CM061918.1, read on the forward strand.
CGGAGGTGGGGCTAGAGCCCGTGAGTAGCCGCATTAACAGCTGCCGCACGTGTTTGCTCTGGCCACACACGTCTGCAGCCTGCGGGCTCGGCTCTGGCTGATTCAATGAAGACGCCGCGGGCCTCATTCCGACCCACTGACCTTTACCATCCTCCGGGCGGCGAGTTTGCACACCACATTTGCCTCTGCGAATACTGTGGGATAGACAGTTAAATAAAATGTCAAACAACAGGGGTGATGAAACAGAGGAACAAACAGCATGTGACCTCGGTGTCTGTGAACCCGCTTTTTTCTGCGAGTTTGCTATTCTTAAAACTACGAGATTTCTAATTTTGCAACAAAATCTTCTCGGGTGTCCAGCCGGATGGTGGTGTAAAAACACAACGTTTCGACAGCATTCTCTGCTGTCTTTATCAGGTATCTTGTGGTTGTGCTCAGCTGACTGTGTCTGTCTCGACAACCACAAGATACCTAATGAGGACAGCAGAGTCAGCTGTCGAAACGTCGTGTTTTTACACCACCATCCGGCTGGACACCCGAGAAGATTTTGTTGCATCGATACGCGGGGAAGTCTCCACGCACACATTTCTAGTTTTGTTATTTACTAACTACCTAGCAGATACAAACGATTGCCGGTAGTTATTAATGCAATTTCTTATCCCACTTCTGACACCAAAAGTGTAAAGCAGTCCACCTGTACCAAGTTTTATGGTAGTATTTTAACCAGGTTGTAGGTTATCTCAATTCTACCACATTCATTACACCATGAAATAATTACAGCCACGATCTACTGATTTATGCGAATGTCTATGTTATTTCTAAAACACTTTTACATTCATTTAAGTCAGTTAGAACTAGGAAACCGTCAGTTCAAGCACGGTACTCCTAAATATGAATGGAACAGTTCTATACTCAATGTTACATTGAGATTTGGAATATTTCACCATAAATACAAATAATAACCAACAATTTCCGTACAAATAAGTTTTAAAAATCGATCTTTTTGTTCAACCTACAGTATAGACATGACAGTCCATTAGCAGATACGAGTGGAATGAACAACAATCACGAGTAGAATTAAAATAAAAAATTAATAAAATCAACAAAAAAATACAAGCTCTCTAAGAAAATCCTCAGCAGTTTCTGTAATATCCACAAATACATCAGTAAATGATCAGAAACTAAAAAGTGCTTCCTAAAACTGTCCACGTATAGATCTTGGTCAAGTCGAATGTATACCAACTTTATTGTTTTCCCAGGCGGTTTGATGACAATCTGAGCAAATGTTATTTTCATGGGGCATTTCTTATGACAACCAATTATTAAGAACTTACAAAAAGTTTATGCCATTATAATAGATAATAAGTGCAGAATAATAAAAAACTGGATCCTATGCCTGTCGGGTTGAGAGCTGAGTTCTGGAAACTCGTTTCTTCGAGCTTATAAAACATCTACAGCGTATATAAGTAGCTTATAAAAATGTGAAAAAAATAAAAATAAAATCATCTGGGTTGAATGCAGTGATGTGGAAGACCATGTCGTCGCAGTTGCTTAACTAAATACAATTGTCATTAAATAACGCTCATAACCTTAAAAACGATGTATTGTTGTTATTATTAATTTAATTGTGATGAAGTACACCCTCCAGTGGTAATTCCCTGTAATCCAGTTACCTCTATTTTATTTCAGTTTTTATTATCTTATATAATTTGAGTGCTAAATTCTTCATCCATTATTCTTAATTTATTATGACAGTGATATCTCTGGATAGAGAATGTAAGAAAATATCTACATCTACTTAGCATAAATAAATGAGAGGCAACTAGTAATTAAAATATTAACTTGAACACAATAAATACTTTTCTGAGCGCTCTGCCAATCCCTTTATTCGTGGTTACTTCACTAAATAGTTACAAGTAGTTGTTATTACATAACCCTCGTAACTTCGACTCTGCAGTAATATCTCTGGCCGCTGTTGGTCTGGTAACCAAGACCGGGTGCATTATGTCAGCGTGACGGTCGCCATGACATAGTGACAAAACAAGGCTTTTATATAGATAGATAAAAACAACTAACTTAGTCCACAATGGATTGCCATTGTGTCAAAGGTAGGAAGGCCAATTCCTTTCCTCTGGGACCTACAGTTTGACGTGGAATCAGAACCACGGAACGTCCCGGCGTAGCTCATATAATCAAATACAACTCTCAAAAATTCCTCCGGGATTTGAACCAGTGACCGCAGCAGAAAACGTCTGAAAGCAAGTGCTTTAACTACAGAGCTACCAGACCGCTCGAAAATAGGTAACATTGCTCAATAAATCAACATCATGTTTTACTTTTGTAAAAAGATACAAAGTACTCATCATTTAACAGACTATTACTTGACATATTGCGTTTTCCATCATTATTATCCACGGAATCGATATACTCGATCGATATTTCGATACTGTTAATTATAACTATTCAGTATTGACGGACAAAAAATAATTTTCCTTAAGAAAATAGTGTAGTCTATATGATATTTGAACAGGAAGCGGCAACAAGCGACAATACACACTTCCCGGAAAGTTGCCATGTTAGCCAGGTTTATAAAAGAAAAGTTCATTATAGAAATTAATTTTATGGAGAAACAATGGGTGATGTAGGAATGTGGTGAAATTACGGCGTAAGAAAATACTTGGAGACTATTTCAGACAAATTATTGAGAAATTACAGAACTCTTGAAACAAAAGATAAATGACATATATATATATATATATATATATATATATATATATATATATGTGTGTGTGTGTGTGTGTGTGTAAATTGCTTTATATGTTACAAAAAGTAAGTAAATTATCTGTTCAAGAAATCAGAATTATATTAGACGGCGGAACCAATGATAATATACAAAGCAGATCGCACATACAGGGTGATTCAAAATAACGTGGACAAAATGACATGGTAGATCAGTCATACAATAAGAATCAAAAATCCCATAGGAACAGAGGGTCGCAACTGCGATCCGGAGCCACTACAGAGCGTCTAAAATAACACTGACACAAAGAGAAGAAACAAAACCATTACATGTCATTTTATTGATAATTACTCACTCACATGCGACTAATGCAAGCCAAATATAGAGCCTACAGCAGATGCTCAAAGTTTTTGCCAGATGCATCGAGACAAGCCCGGCATCTCCGTTGCATGGAACGGCGCACGTTCTCAAAGATACCAGGTGTATCTCGAACACATCCGGCTGCCTCAACGATTCTTCCTACCAAGTCTTCCGGCGTTGCAACAGGTGTTTCATACACAAGTCCTTTTAAAAATCTCCAAAAGAAAAAATCCAAGGGAGACAGTTCTGGTAATCGTGGTGGCTCGTGTTTGTATCGCAACGCCCTCTCGTGGGTCTAGCGCCCCCTACAGGGGTTTGCGACCCTTTGTTCCTATGCGATTTTTGATTCTTATTGTATGACAGATCTACCATGTCATTTTGTCCACGTTATTTTGAATCACCCTGTATACATATTAAAAGAAGAATATTGTACGAAGAAAACTTCAGAGTACTAGTAAAGTTTCTAGACCTGGATGAATAAAGTATGGAGCTTTCTGAAAGAATAATATGGAGAATAAGAGTTTTTTAAGGAAAGAAATATAGGCACTAGAAATTTTATGGAGTTAATATGATCAGATAAATCAAATGGAGAAGACTTTGAAGATATGATTGGTGAAGAAATAAGTTAGTGGAGTAACCGCATATTGAAGATTTACGTATTTTTTTGATCCGTAATCTCGACTCTTTGAGTAAATGGAATCGAGAGTCGCACGGTGACGACTGTTTGCCGACCAGAGATATCGATTTTAAAATCCGGTCTTTAGCAGACTCTCCCGTGTTCAACAGGTGGCGTCAACAGGTATGATCGTAGGTAAGCTGATACCGGACTACCATCCACAGATCACGTGACCAGTGTTCCAGGGTCTACCCACATATCGCAAGTAATCGATTAATAGTATCGATAACGAACTGAGAAGATGGAATTTTCTAGGAGTCAGAAGACTTGATTTTTGCTTCGATATATCGATCAAGTAACGAAATTCTGTTTTACTTTCTGACTGCCACCTAAAAGTTCTTACAGTAACTTTTTTGCTCTGGAATAGCAGAATGGCTATATCAGGGATATTGGGTCTCGCACTAGAAGATTTAAATCTGGATTTTTGTTCCTTGTGGTTTTACGCCTTCTTCAACGTCGAGGTCACTAGAGGCTGGATGGGACTGGGGACAGGGAAGGAATTCGGCCATGGCCTTTTGAAGGAAACACCCCGGGATTCGCCTGGAGTGATTTGGGGAAACCATGGAAACCCCAAATCTGGATGCCCGGACGGGGATTCGAATCAGCGTCCTCCCGAATGCGAGGCCAGAGCGTTAACCACTCACCGACCACGCTCGGTTTAAATCTGGAATATGCATCTCTACATCCTAGGCAAAACACTAGGAATAAAGGTAACATAAAAAAATATTACAAGCCGTCGTGCAGAAAGAGATAACATTCCTTGGAATGTTCTACAACAGGAAATAAAATCTCATCTACCAAAACCGTAAATATTTAAATCCAGTCTGAAAAAGTTTTTGATTCCGAACCATATTCACTGTATGAAAGAATTATTTTCTTTATTTATCAACGGTTCTCGGGAAACAAACCGAGTAATATTATTATTGATGCACAATATTTCGGCGACATAAAACTCCGTCGCCATCTTCAGGTGCAGTTGTAAGCCTTGAAGACGCCGAAATATTGTGCATCGACAATAATATTACTCGGTTTGTTTCCCGAGAGATGTTGATAAATAAACAACGCCGAGAAAAATTGCATTCATTTTTATTTTTTTCTTGAAAATTAGAAGCTGAAAATAACTTAGAGGGGAAAAATATTTTGTTTTAAGGATGTGGAACGCAAAACAATTAGTAGTGTCCAGTGATATAATGAAAAATAATATTTTGTGAAATTGAGTGCAAAGTAAAATTAACTAGAATCTCTGGAAATTGCATTCGAATACGATGTACTGGGACACGAACCCGTCATTGTGGTATTTCACAAACAAAAATACACTTAGCACACACCGAACATAGTTAGATGTATCACAGACAGGTGGAGACACACCACATTCCTCCGATACTGTGGATGCTCCGGGTCTGGACTTCCTGTTCCGTCGAGGGTAGCGCACTTGTCTTCCCATGCTCATGATGACACACTGGACGCCTGAACACAAGAACCAGTGTCTCATGATTCCACCAGTGCCGTTACGGAAAAAAAAAGAATCGATAAATTTTTTCTTGAGTTATCGAATTTAAATACATAAAATAGCGAAGAGATTATACTGCTGTGAACGTATTTATAATTTAGGATACCTCCTTGTATACAATATTTGATGTCAGAATGGAATCATGTACTAGTATTCATTAGTCAATTTCAGTAACTGATACAAAATTTTGTTTGAATAGTGAATGCCCGTAAATGTTTTTTGCGAATCGTCACGGGTCTAGAATAGTTCCAGTTTTTAGGGTAAATGATTACGACTGGTTGACCTGATATTACCAAATACCAAACTCACCTGTTTTTAACCCTTGAGCTTGAAGTACTGAGAAGTATTAATAGACGTATTAAACACGGACTGGGATGATCGCGCAATCGAATAATTGTTTCTCAGGTCATATACTCGAACTGGTTGAAGTAAAAACTTGACTTTCCAATCACTAATGCCCTCGACTTTGACGCGACGTAAACCTCGAAAAAATAAAGGGATAAATGTTTACACTTCAGAATTCCTCAAAGCATCACGTTTTTTTTTTATTGAGGCTAGGTAAACATTCATATTGTAATCTTTGGTCATAGTGTCTGTAACGGCCAGACAACTTCAGACAGATTCCAGATTATTAAACAGTTGAGTAACTCCAAAGAAATTAATTGCCAGAATATTCGATTCGGTAACGTATTTGGTCTGATTTCCGCTTTAAATAACCTAACAACTCACGTACAGGAACATTAACAAAGACCGTCAACGAAAGTGATCAGTGAAATATGTAGAAAGCAAAAAAAACATAATGTATAATCTTTGCTCAAGCAGCAACATTAGCGAAAGTTTTAATAAAATTAAAATGTATTCTAGGCCGGAATGACAGTTCGCTTTCGTGGTTACAGCAGATACCAAGAGTAATTTCAGTTTTTTTTAAAAAAATTATGATACTTTTACTAGCGTCAAGTTACTGAAAAGTACTCGTAGTTCCATAATTTTTTCAGCTGTAAAGTTTTGCCATATTTTTTAAAGAATAGAATACTACCAAAAGCTAACTTAATGAATGTATTGTGGCAATTAATTTCATATTAGTTAATTAGCTATTAAATTGTCGACATAAACTCGATTTTCTTCTAATGTTATCTCTGGTCGCTGTTAATTTGCGAGCTAAGGGTGGCTGGCGCGTAACTTCACCGTTCTACAGCCAATAGATATCTAGGTGAATGAGTGAATGTGCATAGGAAATTATAGCTCCGTTGTGTTTGCCAATGAGTGAATACAGTGTCTGGCGAGTATAATTCAGATATTTGAATTGTTTGACTCTGAGACTTATTGATAGTCATTGCGAAGGCAACTTTGAGTAGAAAGTCGTGATAACCCCTGAAGCTGTTCCCACCAAACCGACTGTCGTGCGCGGCGGGTTGCATCTCACTCTCGCAGGGGCTGCTGTGTGAACCCAGTATTCCAACCACGAGTGGACTCTCTCTCTACCCAAATTTTAAACAAACATTGTGGTATATTTTAACTCAAAAGACGGTAAAAAAAACCTATACATTGAATCTTATTCATCGCTGTCGGCTTTGATTAGATAAGAAAAAGAAATTTTAACAACGGAAATAATATAATAGTATCGTTGATCAACCACATTTTGGGGATGCAGTGTTCGGTCGTCTGAATATTTACGATCAGTTCTGTGTCAGGGTGATTGTATTGGTGAAGACCCAGGTATTTTTCCGCGAGGATGATGGTAGATATGTTAATCAGTGTAATACTTTCTGAAATTATACAATTTTGCTTGCACGTTGTACCTCCACTGTTCAGAGACGTAATGTAATGTTAGTCTCATGTTTACCAACGCTATGAAGATAAAATAAATTTGAAATTACTTAAAAGTTTATTTATTCGACTTATAAGGGTAAATCCATTAATTACGTGAGGTGAAATAGGGGGGGGGGGTCCGGCGAAAAGTACCAGATCTCACCAGGGGGGAGGGTCTACGGAAATCTCACGTGAGATATTGCGAAAAATTTGGGGACAGTAGTGCCAAAAAAGGTCTACAATTTGCGCCAAAGTCGATTTTTGGAGGGTATTTCGTCACAAAAGTTAGGGTGTGACCTAAAAAAAAAGGTCTACAAAAGTTTCCAGAGCGATTTGTAGGGGGGGTTCTCACGGACCAGATCTCACCAGAGGGGGGGGGGGGGGGCCTACCAGATCTCACGAAATCTCACCAGGGGGGAAGAGGGTCCATAAATCCGGAAAAACACCTCACGTAATTTGTGGATGCCCCCTAATCAATATATTGGAAAATGTTCACGTCTCTGCTTCTATTTAACCCGTTTTTCTCGTCGTTGATTTTAGCTCCGTTTAACAATTTGTCTATCTTACTTCTGTGCCTCTTCTGTCTCCAGTCCCTTCCTAACTTTTTCCGTGGGATCGTATCATCTCCCTTTTTCTTCACATGGAAAAACCATCGTATCCGTAATTTTTCAACATATCCTCATTCACCATCGCATTCACTCTCTCATTTCTCGCTTTGTATTTTCATCTTATTTCTATTCTACTTCCCAATTACTTTATTTCACTCTTTGAAATATTTGGCTGTGGTTCATCTTACATCCAGTTATTTTTGCCCTCCAAACTGGTAGAGAAGTGAGCTGGCGGGGTATGTTAATGGTTACGCGATCATGCAACGAATCACTCATTAATAACATTTAAAAGTCTGCCTTGGTTTATATAAGCACTGTAGAAGTATTCGGGCGGATACTAAGGGCGACATTGGACTGCAGTCGGCGGAGCTGTTGTCGGAGGCTTTGCCTGTGCTCTTATCTGTGTGACGCAAGGCGGCAGCTCGTGACGTCACAGATAGCGGGCCGCCAGCAAACGGGCCGGAAACAGTCGGCAGAGGAGCGAGCGCCTGAGCGGCTGGCAAACAAAACTACGTCCCACTGCTGCGGGCACAGCACCTTGCCTGGCGCACTTACTCATTGCACAGAACAGATAAACTTCGTTTGTTTACATTCCATGAGACGTGTCAGGGGTGTCAAATAGCACATGAGCTACTATTTGCACGTAATACTGACAGAAATAACTAAGAAAAAAATCAAATATTGACGGTCGAAGGGAAATTCTAGAAAGTGGTAATGAACACATATCTCTTTGATTTATGTGTGTACGATTTAATGGATTAAGATCATAAAAAAAGTATTGTCAAATTGTCTACGAACGTGGATGTATGTTGAAAATAATAACATTTGTTTTTCACTTTCTACAATACTTTCTGCAGATCACAATCGTCCAACCGTTTTTAAATTCAAAGTAATAACCGGAACGCATATCCATATATCGAATTGTCATTGCCGTTGTGATATATCGCAGTTCCTCCATCTCGCCAGTTTTATTTCCGAAGAATTACAACTTTTTATTTTCAGTTTTCAGTGTTTTTGAATGACTAACAAAAATAATGGGTTTTCATTCGTATGTTGCGGCTACAAAATAAGACTTCGTCTTGGCAGAAACGTTTCGGTTTATTAAACCATCATCGGTGCCGTAAAACAAGTTATGTACAAGTTATGATACTTAAAATAATATGTTTGTGCATCTAGTATCAATTAGCTACCAGATGTTACTTGTAGATTTTATTTTTTTACTTTACTTACAGTTTTTGTATGTTACATTATACTTGGGAACTGTTCCATATGAGTCTTGTTTTTCCTGCCTCTTAAGTTACGCAACACTGTCTGTGCATTTTCGGCTTACCAAACATGTTTACACACATCACTATTTTCAACATCAACTTCTAAACAAGCGTTTATTATTGTTTATATATCTGATTAACAAAGACACTAACTGTCTATAGAAAATATAGAGCAATGCCCAACTGTAATGTAATATACAACAGCTGCAAGTAGAATAAAAAAAGCTACAACTAGCTTTTAGTAACAAATTAATACTATTAGGTACAAAATGCATTATTGTAAATATAAAAAATTGTACATAACTTGTTTCAGGGTACCGATGATGGTATAATAAAACGAAGTTTTATTTTGTAGCTGCTTAGTAAAACGGTCTAAAAATTCAAGACGAACGAAAACTTTGTGGAATGACCCATTTTTAATAAGAATTTAAGTTGATTTCACAAGTGCTGTTATTACAACACTCGGAGGGAAATAGTTCCATATTTGTCGGATTGTATCCGGCCTGGAGCAGAATTACAATCAACTTTACACCGTAATTTTATTTTTTAATTTTCTTTGTTTCTATATACGTCATGTTACTGAAGGCTTTTATTGAGCCAGCTATAAGTTGCATCAACTGTACCACGATGTGAAGTAATACAAATTATGTTGCTGTCTGACCACATTCTAAATGCTTCAATTTTCTTTCTTTATGGTATACCTAAAATCGATATTCCGTTACTGTAAAGTGCTATGCTCCAAATATGCAGTTTTCAATATTTATTTCTGAGTCCTAGATCAATATTTGAAACTAAAACATACCTCTTTTTTCAGAGGCTGTTACCACAGGTTTTAGTCTATTTCCTACATCTTCATCACTTCAGCTATCAATAGTAATTTTACTTCCTACCTAACAGAATTCATTTACTTGTTATATCTTATCCTAATTTAATGTTTAACGTACTATTATTGCCACCATTTCTGCTACATTTATCTCTGTTGTGTTGCTTTAATTTGTATTTATCTCCTTTACCTCCAATTCTTCTCAGGTTATTTTATCCATGTCATTTGGTAGTATGAGGTGTCTCGTGGTTTATTATGTATGAAATAGTTAGTCACAATACAGTTTCAAATTTTAACTTGTTTTTTTATTTTTCGTAAAGCACCGGACTTCCAAGATACTGGTCACATGTAAATACAAACTCCTGCGATTACATTCAATACTGCTTCCAAAGATAATACTGCCATCCGGTTTCACAATACACGTAAAACTATTCGCTCAAAACTGTTTCCATAAACTCTGACTGTAAACTGTTTCTGAGTCTCTACCGCTTGCTTTATCTATGTTTCATAGAGATTTACAGAACAGAACCCCAACAATACTCAAACAACTAAAAACATATTATAAACAATTAAAATCAATACATAATCACTTATAATCATTACGAAATGTTCAGAAATGAAAATTAAAGATATTTAAACACAAAATTATCCACATAAATCATTTTAAACTGTCGTAAATTGTCTTTTAAACTTCGTAGCTTACTTTAATACTTGGAATTACAAACATTTAAGCAATTCTCTTGCTTAGTTCTGTCCCTAAACATATTAAATAGTATTTACCTAATTTATTTTCGTAAGACCAAGCCCATTTACACGGATTTTACAGTAAATTGCTAGACAAACATACAAAATCAAGTTCACTCAACCTCTAGCTTGCTACAAATGCTTCATACAATACAATTCCATTTAAAGCATAGGTGGCCAACCTTTTCAGCAGCCGGGCCAAATTTTGGAATTACGAAACTCTGCCGGGCAGTATGCGTTACTTTCTTGGAAAAAATACTTTAATATTTTTATGAAGTAAAAAAACCCTTAAAATGAAATATGGATATTTAATGAAGTATTAAATATACAATTATCTTAATGCGACTTTTGACATTGTTTGGCAGAACTAAAGGCATCAATATTAATATCGCATAAAGTTCTCCAAATGAACATCAATGATTCGTGTGCTGTGTTGTGACTCGATACTGTTCATCCGGCTGAAAAGCTGTTCACACACATAAGTGTTTTCATATAGCGAAATCATCCGCAAAGCATGTTTGTAAAATGCAGGATATTTCTCCTTGTCCAGATATTCTTCCAAACCAACCTAGTGGAATTTCTCCTTAAGCTGTGCGTCACACTACAATTTACAATATTCCATTTGCAAATTTACTGGCAATGAATTGATATCAACGGAGAATGGCGTTGAAAATGCAGATAAAATAATATGATGTTTTTTGAAAACTTGAATCGGTTTTAAAACTCAAGGTTCAAATTTGATATTAATGAACTATACTTAATCGCCAACGCCTATGTGACGTCTACTTGCAATAATAGCTTGGAAAAATTAGTGAAATTTTTATTTTTCAACTGTTGGTCCCAAAGCCTAAGTTTCATTTGAAACGCGGCAACAACATCAAACATAATATTAGCCAATTGATCTTTGCATTTCAGACGAATGTTCAGGTTATTTAAATGGCTAGTTACGTCGACTAGAATTGCGAAGTCACAAACACAAGCCACGTCTTCAAACTCTTGGATACTTTTCAAATTTCTGGCATGGAATGATCGTATCTCTTCCTTCAAATTAAACATTTTTTTTTTTTAATTTTTGCACGTGGCAACCATCTTACTTCAGTGTAAAGTGTAAGGTCATTTTAGTCAGAATGCAAATGCTTGAGGAATTCTTGGAATTGACGGTGGTTCAACGCCTTAGATCTAATGAAGTTCAGTATTTTGATAACCACGCTCATAACATGATCCGTTTTGAAAGACTTGACACATAAATTCTCTTGATGAATAAAGCAATGAAAATTTAATAATGAGGTATTATCAAGTTTGCAGGCTTCAGTTTTACTAAACTTTCATGTTTTCCAACCATTGCTCCATCCGTCGTCAAATACAACAATCAAAGCAAAGAGCGTACTTCCATCTATGGGTGGAAACATTAACTGCAATAACAGACGCAAGCGATCCGAGAATGGCAGGCGAACCACAAACGCGCTGAAACTTACAGGAACATAAGCCGTGATAAGGCTCGGTTGTACACCCGCACTGTCCATCCCCGCAAGATCAATCGAGCGATGATCTTGGTTGAATATCAGCTTAAGTTAGTGTAGAAGTCAAAGCTTACGTATGTAATAAATTAATGATCCAGCTACGCGGGCCACAAAATGACCTACCGCGGGCCACAAGCGGCCCGGGGGTTGGCCATCCCTGATTTAAAGTCTAGGTTTGAGGGCTGTTACTGTAGTCTGCTACTAAATCGCAGTGCACTTATTGCTTTTCCTTGAGCACTTATGCCAGTGTAGTAGACCCAACTACTAAAGGCTTTATCGCGAAACAGAACCTCTCTGTTTCGTGAGTGTAGCCAAGGCAGTAAACTCCTTTACTGCTCAAACCCATCAGCATTTGACGTCGACTCGGCAATCCACCGTGGAGAACAGAGGCAGCGAGGAAGAGAAAGTGAAGAGAGGGACAGAGAAGAGGCGGAGGCTCGCAGATGGACTGAAATATTCAGCGCACTCTTTACCTGATTTCCTCCCCCCCCCCGCCCCCTCCTGATCCGCACACCAGAGTGACGACATCTGACGGCCGGCCGATCAAATATTCACCCCCACCGTCCTCAAGGCGCTATACTCAGTCCACATTAATGTTGACGGCTCCAAAGCACCTCACAGATAGGACGTAAACACTAGAAGCGAGTTGATCGTCGTTGAGAAGTTGTAATACTACAGTCTTTTAGACGAAGCCATGTAATACTGCTGCATTACCTGCGTAATTACTCCGCTTTAGTAAAACGCGTTGAGCCTGGAGACTGCAGCATTCGTCGAGTCTCGACAGGGCCCGAAGTGTTAGTTACATCCGTTGCCACCACAGCGCTGCTTGGCAAACCGGAATTTTGAAATAAATAACAGAATCTGATTTTATTTGCGCTCATACTGTGTAAAAGATGTATAAATATCAAATAAATATCTACATTTGATTTCCTACAATACGGTATTTGTAAATGATTAGCTCCAGTCTTCATTACCTTTAGGAAATAAACATTTATTCAAAGCACTATAATTTTTAATAACAGCCAATACATATCATACAATCACATTCATAAACCAGTAAATAATTCCGGTTATCTCTTGACTTCCTCGTCTTTAATTCCTTTTTTTTTTTTTTTTTTCTCTCGAACAATTAGTCAATTTCTTCTCTGACCAACTCCACGATTCTTATTTTTTAGCCAAAGATGTTACTTCATAAAATTTTTCGTAAGAATAAATAAAGTTAACTGGATAATCTTTTCTCTTTCAATTAATATTAAATAAATAAAAAAATATACTTTTGTATGTTTTCCTTTACACTTTGGACATATATTGTTAAAACGAAATGTAACAGCTAAAAGGCAATCGTCTGTTGTGTAGCACAGATACAAATTATAATGCGAGGCACAGATATAATGAAACTACAAATTAATATGTTACATTTGTTTGTTTACGACGAGCAGATGCAGAAATTCGTGTAAGGAGAAGGACATTCGCTGTATTATACGTAGCAGTTGCTGGCACGAACTGACAACATAACACACTTTTTTTTTTTTTTTTTTTTTTTTTTTTTTTTTTGCAGAAGATAACAAATAATTCAGGAAACGTAGCCAATTGTGAAATATACCAATTAAATAAATAACCGATATTTCCCATTTAAATTATACTTCATTTAGAAACTTTATAATAACAATAAAATTTTTCGTCATCAATTAAAACCGTTATGATTAATTAGAAACTTTTCCAGAAGGAATTCCTACTACCACCATAGGTTGGGGACCGTGCACAAACTACGTGGCTCGGTAGAGGGGGGGAGGGGATGGCTGGAAGGCTGCGCTTGGCTACGTGGGGGGAGGGGGGTTTCCGAGCCAGACCACGTACTTTCCTAACATTTTTCACAGTTAAAATGAGGAACAGAGCTCACAACAGCATGTCAATATTTATTTCCTTCTTTTAATTATCTCCGTATGTAGTTTACAATAGTCTGACAGGAGAAAACAGTGCAAAATGTCTTTTGAAATCAAAAGGGAAAAAAGCTACATGCAATGTGGGGGGGGGGGGGTAGAGGCAAAAGCCAAGTAGGACTACGTGGGGTGGAGGGGGGTTCACAGGAGGCCAAAATGGAGCTACGTGGTTTATGCACGCTCCCTTACATCCATCATTGTTGACAGGCATTTAAACAATTTCGCATGAATAAATTGAAATTTTTTTCCACTTATGCCCATGTAACATGTGTTCATCACCATTAATTCGTAAACGCTAGCATGAAAAACGCTAATTTCCTGTAGGTTTCACGCTATCCCCTATCCGAAAGTTGCACGCCCCGTTGTCTCAGTTGGTTGTGGCGCCGTGATGGTGTCCGGCGCTGACACGGGGTTAGCTGGTTCCAGTCCTGGTGGTGGACTTGGCCGGCAGGGTAGCAGAGGTGGTGGTGCACGATTCCTAACCACCAGTATATACGGCTAGCCCGCCCCGTTGTCAGAGTTGGTGTCGTTTCAGCTGCTCGGGCGTTTGATGTTTACCGACTGGGTGACGGATAGAGGCACGCCATCCCTGCCAGCAGAGGCGGCCCACTGTTGATAGCGCAACCGGTACGGATGGCAAATACACGGGCTGTGCAAGCCATTTCCAGCCTATCGACGCAATCGGTGTCTTTCGGAAGAGTAGGCCGTACCGGGTCTAACCTTCTCCGTTCTTCATCTCTCATTTCGTACAGCAATAACACCCTTAATAATGAACATGCTCGTTATCGCAGTCACCCACACTTACAGTATAACATACGAACAGTCTCACACTGTGGAAGGCAATGGGAATGCTCCTTAATTCCTTTTCCTAAGAGTTTTCCCAAGGGTGATGTGAATAATAAGAAAAACATACAAGAAAATTACTGAATGCCAATTACTAGCGCTGTCTGCTGACGAACATTCAAAATAGTGGGAAAATAATTTTCCGGGATATTACTCAAAATTATTAAAATACTGTAAAAATGAACCTAAAATTCTTTGATTGAATGTAAAGTGGTTTTACATACGTCGATAGATGTGACATGAACATCTCTCAACTTCAATTCCGTTGTAAATCGAATACGCTTTAAAGAACCGTTGGTCGCCATGTTGATGTTCGAAGTCCATCTTTACTGTTTTAATAAAAAATATTCGATACTTATAAACGATTACCATTAGATGACATAACAGAATGAAATCTGGAGTAATATATCATCGATCTTCCAACAAAAATAAAAATAGTTTTAATTCGAAAACAAAGCGAAATGGAGAAACTAGTTTATGTAGAAATTTCCTCTGTTCCGCTATCCCGAATTCCCTCTCCAATACAGATTCCTCCGATAGCAGTATGGCCAATACTGCGCCAGCAAAATCCTCCACCAAATATTTGCCACTATCGCTGTTTCGCTTCTCTTTTTCTGATCGCTGTTCCGTCCACAGGTGGCAGCACAGTCGTTCGCCTGCCGCCGCCCCAGCCACCCGGACGGGAAACATCGATTTTCGATGTTGGCAACGCTCGTAACCGCAGCAACGAGGAGAGTGGACAAGTAGCCGTGGCGATGGATTCCACTCCGCAGAGCAGCTGGAACTCTTCTGAAGAGACTTCCAGTGAACTCGGCCAAGCAGAGGTACAAAGAGGGAGGGAAAAAGAAGGCGACACCATGAGCGGCAGCAGTGTTGCCAACCTTCGCAACTGTGGGAGGTGACTTGCACAGCGAAGTTGGATCCGGACAATGTGACCACAGGACTCGGCTGTGAGGGAAGTTAATTAAAATTAATAAAAAAACTGCTAAAAATGTTGGTCGCCACCTCCGCAGACATGTAGGTGGTTTTCTGCTCTAGTCGCACCTTAAAGGAACCAAATTCTAAACACGTAATTTATTGCTCAATATCTGATTCACGCAAATCACGGTCGCCACCTGCAAGTGCTGATGTGAGAGATGGGCAGGTTAGTGCTTTTCCGTCTCTCAAGTTGGTAACGATGCGCATCCGTGCTACTCTGGACAGAAAGCTATCGCCGACGGGAAAGACGAACTGCACGCCGGGTACTATGATCACCTAGTGGCCCGAACACTGTGTTAGACCGTCACCAAAGTTATGTAATTTAGGGAATTTTATATCTGTTAAAACTTACCTGAATCTAAAGCAATATTGTGGTCTGATACTACCTTGGTGAAGACAACTTTGCAACAAAAACCAATCTTTACTGAAAAAAACTTTAAATACTACGGGTGTTATAATCTATAATGCAAAGATTAACTGCTTCAAGAGATTTGTACTTTCGCAGTGATGTGAGAGGACGTATTTTTTAGTTGTTTGATAGTTCTGTGTTGAATAATAAGTGGGTAAGTTCGAACAATAACTCTGAAAGTCATATCAAACCACTTGTTACAGCTTTGAAAGTGCCGTGAAATCAATAACCAAGAAAACATGTATCCTTGGTGATCAAGAGCGCGTAATATCTATCACCCCAACCATATCAGTTTGGCTGTGTTATCTTGAGACCAGAGTATACTTTTTCTGCAGTGACTGTACGACATTGGCCACGCACACAATCCGGATTAGCATTACTGGTCCCGACTAGAGCAGTTGTCCTTGTCTAATAGTTCCTAGTCAAAACAATTTTTGTAAATATTCTATTCGTCTTCACAGGAAAATGCAAAACAGGGAACATTTTCGACAATCTTAGTAATTAGCTCTACTATTTCTCCACAGGTGTTGTCCCGTTTCTTCCAGAATAAAGCAATAACCATAGGTTAAACACAAAGCGAACCTCTTTGATTCTTTACCTCTCTCGTTGTTGGTCGCCGAATGATCTGAAAGTCTTCCTCCTCTCAACCAAAAAGGAACATCCGAACGCACAATTCCTTGTATTGCCGCCATGTTTTCATGAGGATACCCGTAGACACCTACATAGTTTCTTAGTATTTTTTTGTGTAACTTTCTGACAAAAGTTGACGCTGGTGCGTCATCTTAAATCGCCGACTCGAAACGGGTAGCCATCGCTGAGATTCACCCCCCTGAAATTTCACAGTCGCGCAGTTGGAGAAATTCATCTTTGACGCTGTGGATTAGTCATAAACACTTATATCAGCTCGGACTGACGAATTGTTTAGCAAAACTTGGTACGCTAGATTTCATCAGATCGACGAGTGAGGACTCAAATATTCGTCGCTCTCCAAATCTGACAGTGTTTCCAACCCAGTTTCTCCAGTTTTACTTGACTGGAACGTCTGAAGTGAACAATCATATCCACTGTGCAACCACTGAAGTGCCCTTTGTTTTTGTGAGAGTGTTTTGTCTACACTGGTAGTAACAGGTGTACGGAAAGAAAGAGTTCCTTGACAGAGATCTAATCAGCGTAAGTTAAGGCTCTAGGAATTGCATATCAAACTGAAAAAAACTTGTTTCCTACTATTGAGACCAGAATCGCTGTCAAGCTGAAACGGCAGTGAAATTTTCTGGTGGGTGGTTCGGAACGAAGTGGTGGAATTTAATCCACGTGCAAAGTGGATTGGTGATGCGGGTCTCCATTGTCTAGAAACAGGCCAAAGTGATAATAAGTTTTGTGTGTGTCAGTGGACGCAGTTTAAGCGATCTGGCATCCGTTTTCTGTCTGATCTGATGACAGAGACTGTTAATTAATTTCTCCAAGTGTTTGTGCTAGTACATTGAAGGAGGTCTCAGTACTCAAGGAAAAGGGTTTGGAACCAGTCGCGAGTTGTTGTGTGCAGTGACGGAGCGTCAGGAGCCGTTCGAGTGCGTCGACGAAGTGTCGGTTGGCGGCGCAGTGGTTTGCCTCGCTCCAGCCGTGGTTCCGGGGACTCCAGAGTGTGCGGCGAGGTCAAGCAACGCGTCCGGTGGGTGCGGCGCGCAGGTGCAGGCGACGCGGCGGCCGCCGACGCCCGCGGACTGGTCGCGGAACGCGCGCGGCGGTGATCGCGCTGCGGTGGCCGTGGGCGGAGTCGTGGGCCAGCGACGGCGCGGGCGGCCTGGGGGCCGCGCCATGATGCAGCAGCACCCGGCGGAGCCGCTGCTCCCGGAGGCGGAGGGCGGGCCGGCCGGGGGCGGCGGGGGCGGCAGTCCGTAGCAATGGCGGCAGGGCGGCGGCAGTGGCGGCTGCGGCGGCGCCACCACCGACGAGGAGGCGGGCGGCGCGTGCAGCGTCGCCGACAAGGCCGTGTCCACGGAGGACCACGCCGACCTGGCGGCCGTGCTCGCGGCACTCGTCAGGTCAAAGGTCAGTCACCAGCACAGTCTACACTCACTCTGACTAAAGGCGCACTATGTTCCCACGATCTCTCGTAACGGAGGCGGGACGGGACGAATACTCGACCACACGTCATGGGAACAGGGCCGCCTCTGCTAGCGGAGATGAGACGCAGCTACCCAATCTGTGTCGGTAAACATCACAGGCGTGTGTAGATGTGCGCTGTTGTCATCGGTTTGCAGCAGTGGTGCGCACCCCTTCTGTTGCTGTTTAGTGCTCTGTGCCAAACGACACTAGGCAACGTGGTGGGAGGTGGCGGCGAGGTAAGCTAGGACTAACCTGCGGCCCGCGGTCGTCCCTACACTTCGGCTAATGAGGTCCCGTCCCGTCCTGCCTTCGTTACAAGAGATCGTGGGAACGCGCCTTAATACTTTAACTGATATGCAACACATGCTCCAGTGGCAATCTCTCTATACAACCATTCTTACCCTTTCTTTCTTTTGTCCTCCATATACTTTAATTTTAAATTCTTTCACTATTTTGGCAAATTATTCAAGATTTCCCTTGGTGCAATATAATCCTTTCGGGTGTGCAGCCGGATGGTGTTCTATAAACACGACGTTTCGACAGCTATCTCCACCGTCTTCATCAGGTATCAGGTCTCTGTCACCGCCCCGACAGTTAGAAGAGATCTGATACCTGATGAAGACTTCAGGGCTAGCTGTCCAAACGTCATTTTTATAGAACACCATTCGGCTGGAAATACGAGAGGATTGCATGAGTACACCGGGAACGTCTCCAGTCACTCGTTTCCCTTGGTATTTTATCCAAATCCCCGACAGCTTTACCTGCCAAAGAAAATCTTTCCACACCCTTGTGCCTTAAATTGAGGGCCAGCTTGTAGTCATGGTCATATTTTCCCTTCCACACCCTTGTGCCTTAAATCGAGTGCTGGCTTGTGGTCATAGTCATAATTTCCCTTCCACACCCTTGTGCCTGAATTCAAGTGGCAACTTGTGGTCATGGTCTTCTTTTCCCTTCCACACCCGTGTACCTGAATTCAACTGCCAACTTGTGGTCACGGTCTTCTTTTCCCTTCCATATCCGTGTGCCAGAGTTCTTGGGCCAATTTGTGGTCATTGGAATCTTTTCCCTTCCACACCCTTGTTCCTGAATTCGAACGCCAGCTTGTGGTCATGGTAATCTTTTCCCTTCCGCACCCCTGTGCCTCAATTCGACTGCAACTTGTGATCATTGTCTTCTTTTCCTTTACACACCCTTTTTGCCTGAAATCGAGTGCCAGCTTGTTGTCATGATCATCTTTTCTACGCACTACTCCCAATTGTTTCTTTCACCATTATCTTTCCAGGTCTGATCGCCTTGTACACTCCCTAGACTCTCTTCACCCTCCTCCTGTCTTCCAATGAATCCCACTCCAGCTCTTTTATCATATCAGTTACTCATTTGTTCTCCAATAATTTCCAGAGACAAATCTAGCACTCCTTATCTGCATACCTACCAACTCCTGTATTTGATACAAAAAATGTGGGTGTCATACTACACTACCACATTTAAACAATAGTTTGACCAAAGTTTTGTACCCCAATTCCCTTACTTCTCCGGTTCATCCCCTCATCACTCTCTCCAGTAAATATTGGATTTTGAAACCTTCCCGATGTGACCTGCCCAGTTGAGGCTATCATCTGATGTTATGACATTTCCAGTTCAAGTATAGAACAAACAATTGCTTGCCCACCCTATAATAGTAATCAACCTTTAGTTTTTTATCAGTGTACTTAATAAGCTGACTCTTCTACACACTTACCGTCATCCCAAATTGACACAGTTTGATGTCACAGGGTCTATTTGCTATTGATAAAGTAGTCTACTGTTATTTGCTGAAGTAATGCAGGCAGCAGTGAGAAAATCCGTGTGACGACTGCTAACCATTCCCACACCCGTGCTGGAAAATTAATGTCATATTTCTGGCCCAGGCTTCAGTTTTTAGAGTCTTGCATTCCGAGTTTTACTTGGGAGAAGTATTTCATTGTGCATGTGAAGACAGGGGAGTTGGTCCGAATTGCTCTTGAGCTGCATGTGTCGGAGGAGTCCGATCAACCCTCTTGAAGAGGATCCAAAGTGCCATCGAGTTTTTGACTCAGAAGCAGCTCAATTGGTTTTGGCATCGCGATTATTGCTCGGCGCCTGACACGGTTTAGTTGGTTCGGGTCATGGTTACAGAGAAATTTTGATGATCAGCACTTGGCTGGCAGGGTAGGAAAAGTGGTGGGGCACGATTCGTGGACACCAAATTGTGCGCCTAGTCCTGTTTTAAACCTCAAACCTCCGTATAGTGCGTATGGAATGAGGACATTCGACACTGCTGTAGGTGATTTGTCCAATGGATGGTATTAGATTCCTCGTGGTTCTAAATTAATTTATTAAATAACTAGTCCACGATCCAGTTTCCAACTTTAACTTGTTCTATTGCTCTTAATTCTCGGGATATACTCTCTCCAAATTGAGGTGGTTATGTTAGGATACGGCGTGGACCAAAAAATAATTTCGACAAAGCCACAATGAACAACACACTGGACATTCAAAGTGGGTGTTATATTTTTTTACTACCTCTTGTAGTTAGGTTCACACACAGCCTGGACCAG
The DNA here is from genome assembly GCA_031002005.1 of Vandiemenella viatica. Lineage (NCBI taxonomy): Eukaryota > Metazoa > Arthropoda > Insecta > Orthoptera > Morabidae > Vandiemenella > Vandiemenella viatica. The sequence continues at coordinate 135,863,970 of CM061918.1, forward strand.
AATAAAAGACGTAAGAAACTATATCTATAATTAATTTTTGATAGTCGGTATCTGGAGAACTATGCGAGATATCAAAAAATTTGCTCTTGATTTGATATTCGTCTCGTCCAGTTACATAAGAATCAATCATCAAATTGTATCGACACGGTTAGGGTAGTGCTGCCAACCTCAAAACAAAAAATGTATTGCGAACATTTCGAGAACAACAATGCAAACGTCAGGAGTGCTAGTTCACATAGCATAAATTAACACAGTTAATTTCATTATATACCTTTCAGTATTATCATAATTGTGCTCCTTCTTCTTACTTACTACATGGCATCTCGTCTGTCACGGAACGCCACGTATAATCTTTGCACTTTTTACTAATCTTCTTGGTAGTGTATATAGTGGCAATACTTGTCTTTTATTCTACCAAAAGAATAAAAATAATCATCAAAACATCCACTTGGTTTTTTTATTTTAATTTACATTAATAATTGCATCATTCTGTGTACAGATACAACTCGCAGTTATTTTCTCAGCGTACCTCTCTGCATACTACTTTCAACTCTTCTCCTTGCCCAAAGATCTTCTTTCTGTACTGTCCAGAGATTTTCATGTACTTTGTTCATCTGGTAACAACGATGCTTGGAATTTCTTTGACACAATACTTAAGAAATAGTAATAACCCGATATAAAGCACTTTTAACAACATACACATTTAATCAGAAACCAAATAGTGATTCGAAAATACCACTATCAATAAACACTTCGCATTGAAATAATATAAAACAAACATTAATTACTAACTCTTTAAAAACTAAGATGCTGCGTATTCTTACAGTATGAACTGCGATTAAACTAACGCAAGCTCAATAATAAATTCACTTTATCACTATGTAAACTTGACCTGAAACTTATCTTGTGTGATTATTCTGAAGATACTGTACTAGCAGTAGTTAGGCCCTCATAAACTCGCAAGCAGCATCAGTGAATTTATCATGTAACCATGCGTCAAAAGTCGGAAGCTTAAATTAGAGTTTCAAGACTCGTTTAGAAGAAGGCTAGCCTATTATTTTCAAAATGTATGATATGCTGTTTGTCTGCACCACGTCAACAAATTTTTGAGAATAAAGTCATCCTACTGAGAGCTGTGAATTAACTTTTTTTTTAACAGGCACTCTAAATCTATAATCATAGGCGCTACTCTTGCGTATACCGTTTTAAACACTTAAAGAACAATAATTACAATGTGACTAACTTATGGAATAATATTGATCTGGATGTTGAGGATCATTTTGCTCAATTGCTGATAATATTGATGAATAAATAATGCCAAAGCAATTGAATCTTTACAATTGCTTTGGCGTTATTTATTTATTTATCGATATTGATCTGATTGTACAGCCGTATACAACAGAAGCTGGCATTATGGAAACTTTGAAATATTAGTGCATGAAGTATTGAGAGCTGCAAACACAACGCTAAAAGTCCGATGTTTTTGGAGAAGTAGTATGGCCGCCGAGCATGCGCAGTCGGCTCCAGATTTTGTAGGAGGCTTCACAGTTTCAGTGGTATGTTGTCTCCACTCTTTTCCTACCTCCACTGCTTCCCGGTCGCCATGTGGTACCCCAGCCTGGCTGTGAGTGTGGCAGTATGGCCGCCGAGCATGCGCAGTCGGCTCCAGATTGTATAGGAGGCTTCACAGTTTTAGTGGTATGTTGTCTCCACTCTTTTCCTACCTCCACTGCTTCCCGGTCGCCATGTGGTACCCCAGCCTGGCTGTGAGTGTGGTGACGCTGCGCAGGTGACGGCGATCCAGCGACACTCGTCGTCGACGTCCTCGTCGGAGCGCCGGCGCCGCGCGTACTGCACGAGCCAGGCGGACGTGGGGCTGCTGTCCTCTGGGCTGCTCTTCCCCCGCAAGAGGTACCGCCACCACCGCAGGAGGCACCGCAGGTCAGTCCACTACCCTCTACCCTGTATGCCACATGTCAGTCGAAAGAACGTGACCACCTGCTTATTAGTGTGTAGGTCCATCTATGGAGCTCAACACAGCAGCGATTCAGAGTGACATCGATTCGAAAAGTCCTTGTTAGGTTTCCGGAGTTGTCTGCCACCAGAAGACTACACACAGGTCACGCAATTCCCTTAAATTACGGACCGGTGGTTTGTGGGCGCGGATGCTGGGAACGAGCATCTCGGAAACGGCGAGGCTGGTCGGCTGTTCGCGTGCTCCTGTAGTGAGCATCTATGCAGAGTGGTTGAAGGACGGTGAAACCACGACTGGGCGACAAGGTGGTGGACGTCCACGCCTCATCACAGAACGTGGAGGTCGGAGGCTTGCCCGCTCTGTAAAGCAGCATAGGCGGCGATCAGAGGCAGATCTGACAGCAGAGTGTGTTCCGAAACACTTGTGCCTGCACCAGCATTGCAATCTGCCAACAGATCGCCGCCTATCCCGCTTTACAGAGCGGGCAAGCCTCCGACCTCCACGTTCAATGATGAGGCGTGGACGTCCACCACCTTGTCGCCCAGTCGTGGTTTCACCGTCCTTCAACCACTCTGCATAGATCCTCACTACAGTAGCACGTGAACAGCCGACCAGCCTCGCCGTTTCCAAGATGCTCGTTCCCAGGTGCCGCGCCCACAAACCACCGGCCCGTAATTTAAGGGAATTACGTGACCTGTGCGTAGATTTTTGGTGCCAGACAACTCCGGAAAACTAACAAGAACTTTTCGAATCCATACCACGTCGAATCGCTGCTGTATTCCGCTCCATAGATGGACCAACACACTAATAAGCAGGTGGGCATAATATTTTGGCTTACCAGTGTATTTGAACGATAATTTTCTTAATTCTATTTCATTGCCCTTCAGTAATAGAGACCATACAGCTATCTTAAATATTATAATTCTTCTTGGTACACATTAGTTGCAACATATGTAGTTCGTAAAATAAATTACATAGATAATCGATAATTTTAAAGGTAGAATAGCACTAGAGCCTTCACAAAAAAATATTTAAATATCTTTTAGTTTCAAATATTGATCTAGGACTTTTAAACCTATGTCTGGAGCACAGCACTTTATATAGTGATGCATGGACTTTCGGATACCAGAAAGAAAGAATATTGAAGCATTTCAAATGTTGTAATATTCAATGATGTTGAAAATTAAGTGGGTGGATAAAGTACTAAATGAACAAGTTTTGGAAATAATGGGTGAGGAAAGAAATTTGTGGAAGAAGCTTACAGAAAGAAGAGACAGGCTGGTAGGTCATATTTTGAGACATGCTGGATTGGTTAATTTGTTAGTTGAGGGAACAGTCGAGTAGAGAAAGACGGAGATTAGAATATATGAAGCAGATAATTGAGGACGTGGGTTGTAAGGGGTATGTAGACATGAAAAGGTTAACACAGGATAGGAAGGGATGGAGGATTGCATCAAACCAGTCGAAAGACTGATGACAGCAAAAAAAAAAAAAAAAAAAAAAAAAAAAAAAAAAAAGATGATACAATTACAATTAAAATTTATAATTACAATCTTTGGGTATGCAAAAGTTTCAGACTCTTTATATGTCGAGTGATTACAGTTTACTTCGTTCATGAAAATGAGATTTATTCTAAGAGAAATCTTCTATATATTCGATTACTTAAGCAATAATATTTTGTAATATAAAATATTTCATATCTTCTGGATAAATATTGATTACATGTTACTTAGTTCGTAAATAGTATTAGGCAAAACAATCGGAAAGACAGAAGTACGTATGAAATTGAATAGCTTCGTTTTTTAAATACACAGTTATACGATCCGTATATCCTTTAATGCAGCTGACCAGAATTAAGACTGAGTTGGTGTGTAGGGGAATTATTCGGATGAGGTTTAAATCATAATGTGATTTATGTCTTATTATATATTATTATTATTATGTGTTATTGAACAGTTTGAACTAAATATTTGCGTCTGATAAATATCTCTGAGTATGGGAGTGGCGTTATCTCTGGTTAACGCGTGGCAGAGATACATCGCTGGCGGAAAGTCAGAGAGTCTGTTGCGTTGCTGGAAAGCTGAAATCGTATGGAGTGCAGTTTTATAAAAAATAACTAAATTAATATTTCATGCGAGAAACACCATGATTAAATACATTGATCTGTTAATGAATGAAGTACAAACTAAGCCGTGAAACCTGTGTTGGCAATTGTGTGAATAAATGCTTAGCGGAGGAAGTTGGTTTGCTACTAATAACAAAAAAAAAAAAAACATTTATTTAAACATAATTAAATTCAAAGTATATAGACTGTTATTAATGAAATTCTTTTTCTAGCTTTTATTTCATATCACTACGTTACATGACGTTATGATGTACAGGTGTTAAAAGTAACACATGAGATATTACCATTATTTACAAAATGCTCGAACGATCTAAGTACTATATTATCACTTTTCACCTCTGTCGGCTGATGACAGGTTGCCTAAAGCATATTCCTAGTTTAGAGTCTTTATCAGCTTCCAGGCCTTGCAAATCTGACCACATGGCGAAGGGTTGGATATCTGAGGGAAAAAAAACCTCACGTAATTAATGGACGCCCCTAATAGTGATGAAAATAATTACGGTGGAAGGGAGTACATCAAAAATCGATAACTGATGACTATAGGTTTACGTAGTGAGGCCGTGGTTGGAGGGGTGGGGGAGAGTGGCTTTGTGCCACCACACCGTATCACTACCCGACAGCCAACGAAGTTTCAGGCAGTTTGGTTGGAGAGACAGTTTTCGAGTTTATGACGCAGCTATTAGCTTCGGAATGTTGTATCGATAGTCGATAGTCGACACTCGGTGTGTGCAGGCACAGCAGCAGCAGCCTGTCGCCGCCCCGCAAGCAGCCGCGGCCGTGCCGCCTCCAGGAGACCGCCTTCTGCTCGCCGCCGTCCCCGGCGGCCGCCCCCGCCTGCCACCCCCCGCCGTCGCCCCGCCCCCGGCCGCGAGGCTACGCCAACTTCAACTACGGCCTCGAGGAGTCCGCCGCCCCCGCCGCCGCCAACGGCGCCGCCTGCTGTGCCGCCTCCGGCAGCCCCTCGCACCACTCGTGAGTACTCCCACCCCCAGCTCTCGCCCCCTCATTATATCCACACCCCCTCCACCATCGTTATATTTGTTAAGATGAGGTGAACCCCCTCTTCCCTTACGTGATATTCACCTTATAATTTTAAATAATCATCATAATATATGCTGTGTGATTGGAGACTTTCCTGTTGCACTGATGTATTGTAATCCTCTCGGGTATCCAGCCGGACAGTGTTGTATAAGCAGAACGTTTCGACAGGTAGCTCTGCCGTCTTCATCAGCTGTCAGGTCTCCTCTAGCTGTCGCAAGCTGCCTGTCACCGCGTAGACTGACTTGGCCTCCTGTCGGACTTCCGTATATTCATTCAGGAATGGCGCGCAAAATCTTGGACTCACTACGACGTTGTGTTTATACAGCACCATCTGGCTGGATCATATATATTATTTCTATAAAGTTTTTTTTTATTTTTTTTTAATTTTAATTTTTTTTTGTTTTTTGTCACAACCTGTATCTCCCTTCATACCGAACCGAAATCTATAAATGAGGTATCATTTTAAAGCGTAGGTATCCCACTTTGTGACATCATTTTCTAAGAAACTTGTTTTTCCAGATTCGATCCTTAACGGGTAAAAACGTCAATATTTCTAAAATGCGTTTTTTTGTGTGTCTCGAGCCATTTATCTCCCTGGATACCTGACCGAAATCGATAAATAAAGTAGCATTATGAAGAGTAATATCTCCGCTTTAGTGACATCATATATTAAGAAATATTTTTTTTTTTTTTGGGATACAACCCTTAAAGGGAAAAAGTATTTCGTCTCACGAGCCATTTTCTCCCTTAATATCAAAACCGAAATAGATAAATGAGGTATCATTTTAAAGATTATACTCTCCCTTGGTTTTCGCCGTCCAGGAGAATTGTAGAGCTAAAACAAAAAAAAACCAAACAAAAAAAGGGAAGTAGGTCGCCCATTTAGCCTGACGGGGAGGCTCCCCACAATAGACTCCTAGGCACGGGGCCCCCTTAGGCGGCGTGGGGGCCCCCTAGGAGGCGCGCGGCCCCCTACAAGGCGCGAGGCCCGTAGCATTTGCTACCTCCTCCTACGTGGTGGATCCGGTACTGGTGGTCGCATCATATTTTAAGAAAACAATTTTTAGGAATTTGACCCTTAAAGGACAAAAGTATCATTATTTCCATAACGTATTTTTGTGTCAGGAGTTATTTATTTCTCTTGATATCTAACAGAAGTCGAGAAACTATTTTAGAGATAAACGTCTCCGCTTTAGTCACATTATATTTTTAAAAAGGAATTTTTCGGATTTTGACCATTCCCATAAGGTGTTTTTTAATACTAGCCATTTCTCTCTCTTCATACTTTACCGAAATCAAAAAATGAAGTACCGTTTTAAAGATTAAGTTCTGTTCAGCTACCAGATAAGAATATGGCTGATTTTGTCGCATTCAGTACTGCTGGTATTCTCTGACGAGTGGAGTTTGATGAATTGTTCTAGACAAGTTTTCTCAGAATTGCCATAACAGCGACTGTGTTGTTTACATTATGTGCGACACCCTGATTCGTTGACCAGTTACAAAACTTTGGTCAGACCATTGCTCGAATATGGTAGTATAGTATAGGACCCACATTTTACGTATCAAATACAGGAGTTGGAGACGGTGCAAAGAAGGGCTGCTAGATTTGTTTCTGGAAATTATCGCAGAACGCAATCAGTAACAGATAAGATAAAAGAGCTGGAATGGGACTCAATGGAAGACAGAAGGAGGGTGAAGAGGGTCATGGGAATGTACAAGGCGTATACTGGTGATGAAGCATGGAAAGATATTGGAGTAGGTATGAAAAGTAGTTCATGGAAGGGAAAAGATGTCCATGACCACAAGCTGGCACTCGATTTCAGGCACAAGGGTGTGGGAAGATTCTTTTTAGTTAAGGGTGTCAGGGATTGGAATAAGCTACCAAGAGAAATGATGAATAATTTGCCAAAAACGTTGAAAGAATTTAAAGTAAAAATTTCTAAAGAGTAAATTTAAGTGTTTTTTTTTTTTTTAATCTGCGCAAAATGTAGGTGGGTGCAGGAAAGGATGGGTGTCTAGGGAAATTGCCACCGGAGCATATGCTCCATTGCAATTTAATTTAATTTATTTTAATTTAAAGTTTTGGGGGACACCAACTCCCGAAAACAGCTGGTGTTGACAGCAAATTCTGACCGGAAATGGATGGGAAACAGTCCCTCAAAAAATGCGGGCCTTCCGGTCGTGTTATATAAAACTTCTGACTAAGGGACATAAAATGGCGACATTTCCGCTAATGGGTGATAAAATGAAGTGACGGGAATTTAAACACCTCCATTTTATGTCGCGTGACCGCAAGATGTGAGCTTTTATGTCACGTGACAGGAATATCCACCCTCTGACGGTTGCCACAGACATATCTTCCGGTTGAATTACATAAAATGTCGGGTCTACGTGTTATGTGTCATAAAATTACAGCGCTTCCGGTCATGTGTTATAAAATGACTATACCACTACCGCCATCTTGCGTCAAGTGATCAGTTTTCCGCCATTTAACGTCACGTGACCGGAAGATGCACCTTTTTATGAGAAACAACAATGTATAACTTTAATTTTTGGCTGGTGAATTGTGAACGATTCAGTGACAATTAGTTTCGCTTCTATCCTCTAATGAATAGTACGACTACAGTTCTGTGAATAATCATCTTAATTTCTTCTCATTTATAATTTTTAGTGAATTCCCGGTAGATACTATTAAAAAATTACCATATTTTTACTCAAAATATGATCATATTACCATAAATATTATCGTAAAATGACCAAAATTAGGAAGATGGCCTGAACTATGTTGTATAAAATGCTTTTAAATACAATCAGAAACGTTGTATCAGTGTTTAATTCAGCATTACAGCTCAAAAATAATGAAGAAAAAAATATAACTTGTCATATAGATCCGAACCGCAGATATAATATTGGCCATATTGTAGCAATATGGCCAAAAGTAGAAAAATTGTCTGAAGATGCATTTATATGCTATATAAAATACATTTTTAAATAATATCAGCTGGACAACGACGAAAAGACTATTAAAGGCTTATGTCTGGAGCATTGCCCTGTATGGATGTGAAACCTGGACAGTTGGTACAGAAGAGAAAAGAAGATTAGTTTCGTTTGAGCAATGGTGTTACAGACGAATGTTAAAAATTAGCTGGAGGGACAAGATTACTAATGAGGAAATTTTTGAGAAAGCGGGAGAGTATAACTCTTTATAGAAAAGTATAAAAACGCGGAGGACAACATTAATTGGACATATCTTAATACATGAGAGCTTAGTAAAAACAATAATGGAGGGAATGGTAGAAGGAAAGAGATATCAAGGAAGACCACGTGTAAAATAATGGAAGATGTTGGCTGCAGGAGATATGTAGATATGAAGAGGAGGGCTCAATGGAAGACCGCCGCAGACCAATCCCAGGATAGACTACCGCAGAAGAAGAAGAAGAAAATACATTTAAATAAAATTAGAAACGCTCAGTCACCATTTAATTCAGATTTAGAGCTCAAAAAGAAGGCAGGAAAAAATATTACTTGTCATAAAGATCCAAATCCTACCTATCATAAACACATACCAAATAACATTTCAACTAGATAAACAACAGACTCAATCGAAACCTACGTCCGGCTCGACTTTTGGCCATGACCTTGGCAGATTTTTTTGTTTTTGTACTGTTGGCAACACAGGTGATACTGCCAACTCAACAGTGATTCTATGTGATCCAGTGCTTTTCGGTTTATTCCAGTACGCACTTTTCCAACCAGTTACACACACCACACGGCGAAGATGACAATCACAGACACAACACTCAAACACACATGTCCGCAGACAGACTCGAACCGGCGACCTTCTGCACGCGGTGCCAGTACTGTAGCCCCTGAGCTGCCAGGACTGTAGCTGTTAGTTACCGACCTGTTAATTCGTCCCCGGCGTGTCGCTACCTGTTAACGGCTACCGCATCGCGCGGCCAATCACCGCTGACTATCCCGAGGCTACCTCAACGTCACATCAATGACGTAGTGGCTCTGCAATATTTAGCAGTCCCCGAGCACTCAAAAGACGAGATGATATGCACCATGACCGTAGACTAAGCATATAACATTAACCGGCTGTTGCTCGTAGATCGTAAAGAGTTTGATTGAGAGAATCAACTTGACTTATCTCGGTTCATGAAAAAATTCTTAATGGATTTTCACGGAGTTTAGATCACTGTTCAGCCCAGTATTTTGGGAGTAGAATGATATTGTCGTTATAAAGGGTGCGTCCATAAACCAAGTAGCTCCATTTTGGACTCCTGTGATACCTCCCCGCCCACGTAGCCCTACGTGGCTTTTGTATCTACTCCCCCCTCACCCCCCTCCCCCCGCGTAGCAGGTAGATATTGATTCCAGAAGACATTTAGTACTGTTTTCTCTTGTCAGACTATTGTAAATTACATACGGGGATAATTAAATGACGGAAACAAATATTTACATGCTCTTGTGTGTTCTGTACCTTATTTTCTGTGACAAATAATATGAACGTGGCGTGGCTCGGACCCCCCCCCCCTTTTCCTACGTAGCCAAGCGTAGTTTACCAGCCAACCCCTCCCCCCACACGCCCTCCCCCCTCCCCACTGCCCCCTCTCCCCTCCTCCCTTCCCCTCCTCCCCTATACCGAGCCATTTAATGTTCCTTTGTACTGTTATGCCAATATACTTCACGGAATTGACCATATCAATAATTGAACTGTTTACTTAGTGTTTCTGAATAAACGTATTCTTTTTGTTAGTTATGCACATTGCCTTGCAATTTTCAGAATTTATTGTAGGTTGCCATTCGTTGCATCATGCCGAAATAACATCCGGATCGCGTCGAATTTCTAAGCAATCGGCCGGATTCCTTACTTCCCTATAGATGACCTCATCATCAGTGAACAAACTCAAACGGGTAGCCGAGTGTAGTGGGTGAGTGGTTAACGCTGTGGACTCGCATTCGGGAGGACGCGGGCTCGAATCCCCGTCCGGGCATCCACGCTTTTATGGTTTCCCCAAATCACTCCAGGTCAATGCGGGATGCTTCCTTTAAAAGGCCATGGCCGAATTCCTTCCGTTCCTTGCCTCCCAGTCTTTTCCGCCTCTAATGACCGAGACTTTGACAAGACGTAAGCCATACGCAAAAAGTCAAACTGCTAACGTTGTATTTGAGATGGTTTATAAACATTATGAAAGGGAGTGGTCCTATTATACTTCCATGAGGCACTCCCTATGTAACATCTAGAACAGGGGTGGCCAACCCAAATGATCTCGCGGGCCACTTTGGAAATGCATCATAACTCCGCGGGCCGCATATAAAATTACTAGACCGTACCCGCGACTTCGTAGGCGTGGATTAATAATGTTTTTGCCAGAATTAAATATAGAAAGTTGTTGATAACGAAGGATTGGTCCCAGACAATATCGAGTCGGAATAATATGACAGGAAAGCTATCACTATATCATTCTACCGTCGAACCTGTCTCTTGAAGAGAATCATTTTCCAACATATTTCTGTCACCATTCGATAAGGTCTCAAATTTCGTGACTACAACTGTTAATCATACTGGAAAAAATATCCTGTGCCCTTCATACAGATTTCCTTATAAAATTCCATCACAACGATATAGCCATTTAGTCGTCAAAACGTAACAAAAAGACAGAGACTTACTTCCGTATTTATAATATTATTACTGTGGTTCATACTCACACACTGACTGGGAACAACACCTGAGGGATCATTATAACGTAAAAAAGTGTACACCTACAACATTGCGAGACTACCTACGATTTGCCTCGCATTGCACCCCTAACTTTGTGATATCTACAGTTTTACATTCAATCCGAATAACCTACGGCCCAGGCCTGACTCTGACGATGAAAAACAATTTTTAAAAATCTTAGCCTCCACGGAGATTTGAACCGGAGACCACGACGTTCGTAAGCAAGCACTTTAACCACTCAGCTGGCAGTTCACTTCACGGAAACATGGTACGTTGATGTCCACATCCAACGTGTCTGTCTATCGCCGTATTTCGAAGTTATGAGGCAAAATGTGTTATTTATACAGATAATTTTTCAACCAAATATAGACAGTATTTTTCTCCTTGTTTCAAAGGATAAGTGTGCAAAGTTTCATCGACATCGGATGAAAACTGTGGATTTCTATGAAGAACAAACAAACAAACAAACAAACATACATTCATCTTTATATATAAAGATATATCCCCATATTAGATTTAGACCCACTAAAAACATTTTTTTTTTTTTTTTTTAAGGTGAAAAGTTGAAACATAGTGAGTTATTATGATTGTGTTAACTATTATTCTTACACGTAAACATTGATAATATAAATAATAATGACACTAAACGCACATTTTAAACACATATATAACACTAAAAATGATATATAAAAATATATAAATGAAATAAATTTTGAAAATATGGATGCACAAATAATATATTTTTTTAATACACTGGTTTTCACTACTTTGGCCATTGTAAAATAAATATATTTTGTAAAAGTGTGATGAATCTCGCGGGCCAGAAAAATATTCTAGGCGGGCCGCGGGTTGGGCACCCCTGATATAGACTAATAGACATACTGCGACCTACCACTTAGAAAATATCGTATCCGCTCACAAATCTGTTCCGATATCCAGTACGCTCGAATCTTCGCCAGAATGCCACAGAGTCGAAAGCTTTCTGAAATATCCAAATAATTGCAACAACTTGCGATTCTGCAACGATAGCTTCCATTAAGTCTTGCGAAAATAGAGCCAGCTGTATTTTTTTTACACGATTTGTTCTTCAAAAACCCGTTTTGTTTCAACACAACCAATTATTTTTCGTCTAGAAACATTATAATCAATATAACATAATATATCATATGCTCCAGAATTCTGCAGGAAACATATGTTAGAAATATTGGTCGGTAGTTCCTAGGATATCTTCGATAAGTCGGGACTGATTGAGCATTTTTCTATTCAGAATGTACTTTTTTCGCTTTGAAGCATTTGCGGTATGTATCGGACATGAGTGTTTCGATTTCCGTCGCGTACTCTGAAATCAGCGTCCTTCTGAAAACCAGACCTGATCGTTACCACTCACCCACAACGCTCAGTCGGAACAAACAAACATTCATAACCTTTAGTTTTACAATATGCTAGTAGATAATCTGTTTGCCTGGTAAAGCTTACCGTAACGACATATCGTAAAGTCCCAGATTTAATTACTAATTTAACAATAAAAATCTTAATGCTCAGCTGTTGTTCAGTTTAAATCACAGATAAGTTTATCGAAGACACAGTGTTTCATATAGCTCACAAACAGTTTCATGAATTATTCTCTAATCTGATGTCCGCTAATTTCAGTGTAGGTATCTGTTGTGAGCTTAAATCATGAAGCGGCACCAATTTCATTGCGGCCAGCATTGATTTTCCGCAGTTTGTATTACCGAAGAACGCAAACATTGACAGTGCACACATCAGCATTATTGTGTTCGCTGCATTGCATGAAGATAACTGCCGACGCAAATTTTTATTCCCAACGACAACATTAAACCTCTCTTCGTCGGAATTTGAGTTGCGTCAGTTTGAATTGTGGCGACGTTTCGGCCGACATCTCCAGAACTCTTCGTGGCCGAGTCGTGTATGTCGGGCAACCTAGTACCCGACTTACCTTTCAAATTTAACTAGTTATAGAGTGATAGATTTATAATAACACTGGTTTTATTTCAAGCAGTATAGAAGATAGAAAGAGTAACTTCAAACCGGGACATTCCACACTAAATGGCAAAGTAGGCGTCCGATCTGGCAACACTGCATCGTTTCAAATAATCGGTAATACGCCGTCATGTTGTGACGTTAGCAGTCCACGAGCCAGGAGACCAAATTTGGGTTATATTTTGAGTTTTACGAGTGAACTAGTCTCCAACCTACCATTCTCGCTGGTTTTGTGTTAGTGACGTTATTTGCAGAATAGTTTTCATTCCGCAGAAACGAATGGTTCCTTTGGAAATTAATACTATCAATTCGCATTTGATCAACACCAACGAGTTTCCTACTTCGTAGATGGCACTAGAAGTGATCATGGAGGAAGGAAATATATGGAGACGCCGCAAGAGACCTTCACCACGCATTGAAGTGAAGCAGGGCAGAGGAGGAGTGGGGAGGCATGGCCGGAGTGGAGGGGGCATGGCCGCTTCCATACAGACACGGGGAATATGTACAAAAACCTCAAGGGGACTTTAGGATAAAGGTAACGCCGATATCTGGTGATGGATTATTATGTAACTCGATATGACAAATAAAAAAATGAAGAATAAAATTTTTTGATATCCTGCTTAGTTTTCGAGATATTCTGTCCCAACTGTGAAATGGTTTTGGTTGAAATTCAGAAGAAAAAATTGGTTAAAGTCAAATTTGATGATGGATTCTCATTTAAAAAGTCGAGAAAAATGAAAAATAAAGAATACAATTTTTCGATATCTCACCTAGTTCTAGAGATATACTGTATCAAAAGTGAGGTGTCTTGAGTTGAAATGGAGAAGAAAAATTTCGCAAAAGTCAAATTTAATGATCGATTCTTATGTAACACGACGAGACAAATCGAAAATAAAGAATAAAATTTTTCGATATCTTGCTTAGTTTTCGGGATATACTGGGAACATCGCAATTGTTTGGAAGCGCAATATCGCCGCTGCCGCCACTGCGCATGCGCGAGCCTGCTTCACCAATTTAACGTCACTTCTCCTCCATATATTTCCTTCCTCCATGGAAGAGATAGCCATGTTTACTCTTTGCTTCTCTCAGCTCAATTGTTTGATATGTCTTATGCAACTACGTAACATAACGCCGCAACGGAAAATACAAATTTCAACGTACTGCCTTAAACTTCAAGATGAAATACGATGCTTACGTCGTACATCGTGAAAAGTAATAACCATAGATCTAATAACGCATGTAACTTTTCCTTTCTTTGTTTCTAAACCCCATAGATGGCCGTATCGAATGCGAAGGGGAAACTATGTAAAGTGAAAAATATGTAAATTAATTTTAAAAAAACGTTTAAATTTGTTCTTTGCTTCTTGAAGTTTCTATCTGATGCCACACTACTACGATCTCTGCTGTTTGGAACTGAAATTATATTTGCTGTTGATAATGCATATTTGATGGGTTTGAACATGAAAGTGAACTGTTTAAAACCTTTAATGTAGAACCTTCCGAGAAAATTGTTGCTTTTTGAAACTGCGATCTCAGGTCGCACAGCTACAATCACTGATGTTTGGAACTGAAATTAAATTCGCTGTTAATAGTTAGTAATGCGTATCGGACGGGTTTGAAGATGAAAGTAAACTGTTTAAAACCTTTGGTTTTAACATAATGGTATTTTCTTAATTTATTGTTGAGCGATTCTGACCACATTTCTAGGAGAATATGATTGTTTCTATTGCTGCACGAATCGCTGTTTCGACGAAACTTAGTACACGTGTTCCTGATACGAAGGCTACAGATATTGCAGGAATAAATCAACCCCAACCACATCTCATTTCTGCTACACCTGGGGTTAGTTATACGTATAGTTAAGTTATACGTATAGAAAAATGGAGCAACTGACATGAAATTTGATTCACAAGTGCAAAAAACTGATCTCCGTTATGAATTACAATATTTACTGTGTGTGCGGATCAACCTAGATCATACCGGGCAACGCCGGGAACTCAGCTAATATTACAATAAGAAACAATTAATTCTTAATTTATATATTAAAGAAGGATTGATTGATCTAATAGATGTTAATTATTATGGTAATTGTGTTTTGTTGTGGGACATAAATAATGTTTTTTCTATTTGTAATATTTGTTACTAATTATAATTATAATAATTATTATTATTGTTAAAGAAAACTTTTATAATATTACACACTTCCAAGCAGACAATTTTTTTTTAACTGCTTTACGTCTCTCAACAGCGAGGTCTTTAGAGACGGGAAAGGATGGGGGGCAAGGATGGGGGCAAGGAATGGGAAGGAATTCGGCCATGGCCTTTTTAAGGAAGCATCCCGCCGGCATTTTCCTGGAGTGATTTGGGAAACCATGGAAAATCCAAATCTGGATGCCCGGACGGGGATTCGAACCGCCGTCCTCCCGAATGCGAGGCCAGAACGCTCTCTGTTACACCACCTCAAAGTAACTGTTGATACACAAAACAATTAAAATAGTTCTTTAAACCGTGACATCAAATTGTTTATTTTTCTTTAGCGATTCTTTAATATCATTAATTCTGTGACACTTTGGAACAACAACATTCTCTAATTTTCATTATAAAGTTTAAAATATCCACTTTATAGATAATGGCAATCGCAGAAATGATATGGTCCGAGTCTGGAAAAAATTCAGGACGTAGTTACCATTATAAGAACGATCTTTGTTATATTTACTCATGGTTCGTGGACTTAATAAGTTATAATCTAAGCTAAAAACATCCCCAGTGTGTTCAGTACACTGGCCTAGTTGCGGTTTCCTGCAATGATCTCAGCGAATTCTGGGGCGCGTCCCAATCTAAATAAGGCACTCAACTCAACTCGAATCTCATGAACCAACAGCAGTACCGACTCTGATGTATGCCAGCGAAACGCGGGTCAATATAATACAATCGTAATTGAAATTCTATCAATATTTTCCAAGGGCCAAATATGACACCTTGCACATGAAGACAATTACCGAGCGTGGTGGTGTAACGGCTAGCGTTCTGGCCTCGCATTCGGGAGGACGGGCGTTTCGAATCCCCGTCCGGGCATCCAGATTTGGGTTTTCCATCGTTTCCCAAATCACTCCAGGCAAATGCCGGGATGCTTCCTTCAAAAGGCCATGGCCGAATTCCTTCCCATTCCTTGCCCCCCATCCATTCCCGTCTCTAACGACCTCGCTGTTAGAGAGACGTTACGCAGATAAAAAAAAAAAATGAAAATCAATCATCTGAAATGGACTTCCTAAGTGACATGTGACATTTACATCTGACGTTTTGTACAGTAGTTTAATTTTTTTCTCCTTCTCTTTACTCAATAAATAATTAAATTTGTATTTATAGTATGTATTGAATAATGTTCTGATTATAATTAACGTAAATAATTGTAATAAGATGTAAGTAGAGTTCCACAGATTGTAGTATGTGTAGTATAGTAATAATCTTTGACCCTGACCTGTACAGCTGTCGGGAGTAGGTTGTTGATTTGGGCGCCCGTTTTTGTATTGCGCAGGGCAAGTCAGTCTGGCTCGAGGGCTTGAGCCGAGAGGTCGGCGGCTGTACGCTACGAGAGAATGTATCGGAATGTAATAATAGTGTCACTGAATAAAAGTAATTTAAAAAAATCAATAATATCTCATGCGGAACATTTTTTTATACAATACTAGCGGAGTTCCCGGCGTTGCCCGGTATAGTTGGCGTAGATTTACCCGAACGCTATTTTTATTGCCGCAATGAGAAACATTTGTACAAAGATTCACAAAATTCGCGCGAACTTTTTTCGGAATGAAAGCGAATCTAGATTCACACGCCCCCTACCAAGAAACGGGAGGGTTGAAGTTTATTTGCACGTACTCTATTTTCATTCATCCGAAAAGATTCATGTGTATCACGCTTCATTAATTTGGCTAAGAAATTGCATTACTACATTACTAAACAACGCAAGATTATGTTAGAAACTCACATTTGATTCAATTGCGACGTGAATGGAAACGCCAGATACTTTAAGTCTGCAGATTCAGCCTTTTATACAAATATCAAAAGTGAATCCTGAATAAATGATTTTATTCAAAGAGAAGACTAATTCTGATGACAAGAGACAATGAAGTTGTAGGCTTACTGCCAGAGATCGTGGTTAAAGAAAATCTCTGGTGTTTTCACGGCTATCTTTGGCGTTTAAAAACTGAATATCCCGAATTAAAGGAAAGAATACTTCAAGTTACGGCTATCTACGGCATTTAAAAAATTTAATATCCCGAACTGAAGGAAAGTATACTTCAAGTTTTGTTTAATTTGCAAGATAGTTATTATTATAAAGTTATCTAATTGCTTTCATTAAAGGCTATGGTCAGAGACATTGTGTTGTGTGTTTAGTGCGAAGCATGATGCATCCAGTGGTGGTGGTTTAGGTTGGATTTAGTTTATATTAGGTTGAGATAGGTTGAATTAGGTTGTGTTAGGTTAAGTTAGGTTGAGTTGAGTTGTGTTAGAACATTTCCCACTTGACCGCAAGCGATGTGCTAAGGACTATTATCTATGACCGTGACTGATGTTGACATGATATTCCGTCTAGTGCAAGGACACTTCAGCGGAAGGTGACGGCTACGGTTCAACTTCTCAGTCATCCAGGAACCCTCGACACCTCGGGAAGGCGCTTTGTCTTCAGCGTATGACAATCTGAGAGGAGCTGACTGCACGATGAGCCCTCCTATTGCCATACGCGGAAGACCGGGCGCCGCAAAACACCTGCTGCGAAGACTTCACGCTGTCGTCAAGTCTTTCCTCGGCGTTGGAATCGCACTAACCTGTCTCACGTTTTGCGTTACAGCTATCAACTTCCAGAGGCAGGTTCTGCAACAGTCAGCAGCAACAAGCGCTTCAAACTGAGGAACGATTGCAACTATTCCTTAGCGCTCGACTTATGGCGACCGTGGTATTGCTTTATCTTTCCACAGGCGTTGGAATCGCACTAACCTGTCTCACGTCTTGCGTTACAGCTATCAACTACCAGGGGCAGGTTGTGCAACAGTCAGCAGCAACAATCACTTCAAACTGAGGAACGATTCCTTAGCGCTCGAGTTATGGCGACCGTGGTATTGCTTCATCTTTCCACAGGCGTTGGAATCACACTAACCTGTCTCACGTCTTGCGTTACAGCTATCAACTACCAGGGGCAGGTTCTGCAACAGTCAGCAGCAACAAGCGCTTCAAACTGAGGAACGATTCCAACTATTCCTTAGCGCTCGAGTCATGGCGACCGTGGTATTGCTTTATGTTTCCACAGGCGTTGGAAGCGCACTAACCTGTCTCACGTCTTGCGTTACAGCTATCAACTACCAGGGGCAGGTTCTGCAACAGTCAGCAGCAACAAGAACTTCAAACAGAGGAATGATTCCAACTATTCCTTAGCGTTCGACTTATGGCGACCGTAGTATTGCTTTACTTTATATTTCCACGGCGTTGAAATGGCACTAACCTGTATGACATCTTAGGTAACAGCTGTGAACTTCAAGGGGGACGTTTCGCAACAATGAGCAGCAACGATTGCATCCAACAGAGGAACAATTTGAACTATCCCTTAGGGCTCGAGTCATGGCGACGTTGTGTTTCCTTATTTAATTTCCACGCCGTTGGAATGATACTGTCCTGTCAGAGATCTTGAGAGACACATGCTACTACCAATCACGTCAGATTTTGTATCTACCAAAAGATATATTTTCAGGAATAACAAGGAACAAGGAAGCAGGCTATGAACGTCACAGTATTGATGTCACGTGTCCTGTATTGTGGTGGGGGGTGCGGACGTGAATATGAAATCTCCAAAGCTTCCTATCTCAATACACGGACACTGGACAACGAGCTCCAACTGCCAGCCAGCGGCGACACTGACAGGATCGACTGGGCAAGGATCGATATCAAAAGTCGAACTGTGATCTGGTCGAAATATTCGTGGTATGTCATCAGGGTGAAATGACCGCAGAATGATGCCCCACATGTAGAATGTTTACTGTCACGGTACAGCGTGAGAATTGTTCTGTGCAACATTTAGAAGTTATCTATAATAAGATTAATACTAATCGGTTAAGTCAGACTACAAACCAAGGACGCGCGGGTTCGAATCCCCGTCTGAACACATAGTTTTCGTGGTTTAATCGTTTCTCCAAATCAAGCAAAGTGAATGCCGGGTTACTTTCCTCGAATGACCATGGCCAAATTACTTCCAGCTCCTTTCCTCACAGCCATTTCCTGCCTCAAATGACATAATATATAATATAATTGCTGAAATTGCGGTGGCGCGCCCCACTCCGGTGGCAATCTCCCATATCTCATTTCCTCTTCCCACATACTTTTGCTCTGTAATAAGTTTTACTTTAACTTCTTTTAGTGTTTTTGGCAAATTATTCATCATTTCTCTTGGTAATTTATTCCAATCCCTTACACCATTTCTTATGGAAGAAAATATTTCTCACACCCTTATGCATCAAATCAAGTGCCAACTTGTGGTCATGGTCAACCTTACCCTTCCAAGCACCCCTCTTAATTTTCCCACCAATGTCTTTCCATGATTCGTCACTAACATAGGTCTTGTACACTCCCATGACTCTCTTCACCCTCCTTCTATCTCCAATGAATCCCACTCCAGTTCCTTTGTCATATTAGCTACCGATTAGGTTTTGCAGTAATTTTCAGAGACTAATATAGCAGCCCTTCTCTACACCCCCACAAACTCCTGTATTTGACACACAAAATGTGGGTCCCATATTCCAACAGAGATCTGACCAAAGTTTTTTTTTATCCCGAATCCTTTACATCTCTAGTGCATCCCTCATCACTCTTTCCAACAGGTGAAGGATTTTGAACCCTTTTCCTACTACCTGTCCAATGTGTCCTGCTCAGTTAAGCCTGCTATGAAGTGTTATGCCGAGGTATTTACATTTCGAAACTTCAATAAGCATTTCCTTCTCCTTTTTACAATCACAATCAGCCTTTAGCTTTTCATCTGTGTCCCTGTGCGCTCTCCTTTGCATTTATCTTCATCCCATGTTGACCCACCAGCAGCTGTTTACAGTCTTCTATTGTTTTGATCGTTTTATATAACACTAGCGGAGTTCCCGGCGTTGACCTGTATGATCTAGATTGACTTACACACGCAATAAATATTGAATCTCATAAAAGAGGTCACTTTCTGCACTTGAGAATTAAATTTCATGTCAGTCGCTCCATTTTTCTATACGTATTTAAATGGCTAACCCATGATGTACCAGAAAAAGAGTTGTGCTTGGGGTTGATTTATTCCTGAAATATTTTTAGCCATGATATCAGGAACATGTGTACTAAGTTTCATCATAATAACCGCATCGATTCGTGCAGAAATAGAAACAATGATTTTTTCAGGAAATGTGGTAAAGATAGAATCGCTCATCAATAAATTACAAAAAAACAACACTATGTCAACACTTAAGATTTTAAACAGTTCAATTTCATGTTCAGAACCACCAGATATGCATTACTTACTATTAACAGCGAATTTAATTAACTTCAAAACATCAGAGATTGTAGTAGTGCGGCCTGAGACCGTACTTTCAAAAAGCAACAAATTTCTCAGAAGGTTCTGCACTGAAGGTTTTAAACAGTTCACTTTCATGTTCAAACCCATCAAATATGCATTACTAAATATCAACCAGCGAAAATAGTTTCACAAACATCAGAGAATGTAGCTGTGCGGCTCAGTGTAACTTCAAGAAACAAAGAGGATATCGAAAGTTGTTTTTCATTATATTATTAAAATTAATAGACAGATAGATAGATATGTTCACTTTGATCCCATGTGAGAATAATCTCGGGGATGTGGAACAGTACATACACTTATTAGTAATGTCAATATTACTATGTAATGATAATATTATTATATATTAACAACAAGTTAGTTACGACCCATTAATATAACCAATATTTCCTGTAATCTACAAATACAATCCCGAGTTAATTAATACTTATTATATGGAACAGTGTATACACTTGTTACCAGCGATCTAACAACCAGTTATTTTCTTACGCAACTAGTTACCACAGACTCATAAGCAGTCAATTACTTAAAAACCTGTTAGTATCATAAATTTTTCATAGCAGTTTTGAGTGCATGCTATCCCATGTTAGTTACTATATATGAGTGAAATTTTGTAAACAGTGTAATTACTTCATTTGTCAAAAGTTTCAACAGAAAGAAAAAACCATATATCATTTAGTAATTGTGGACAACTTTGTCACCTTCCCCTTTCGTACACCATATATACTATTTATCAGTCATTCTTAGTTACCAAATTCCAAGAAGAAAAATTCTTTCACAGAGTAAAATGGGTTCTGGAAGTAGAAACTCTTTCAGTTTGGACTTAAAGCAGTTGGGTTTTTGTAGATAACATTTAATTTCTGTGGTAAGACATTGAATAAGGAAGCTCCAGTAAATGTTAACCGTTTTCTGTGCAATTGACAGTGATTTGTAATCCTTGTGGATATTATATTTATTCCTAGTATTATGGCAATGTATGTCAGCTTTAAGATTGAAGTGTTCAGGACTATCCACTACAAATGATAGTACGGAGTATACATACTGTGCTGGCATTGTTAGAACACCCAGGTTTTTAAATAGATTTCTGCACGACGTCTGTGGGCTTGCTCCACAAATAGTTCTTATAGCTCGCTTTGCAATTTAGATACCCTCTGTGCTTGTGACGAGTTTCCCCAGAATGAGATGCCATAAAGTGAGCAGGGAATGAAAATATGCAAAATATACTAACTTTCTGTTTCTTTTATTTCCACTTTACGTAGTTTCATCTTCGCATTCGATATAGCCATGTATGGAGTTTAAAGACTAAAAAGTAAAATTTAAAAAAGTAAAAGTTACATGCGATAATATGGTTATTATTTTTTACAATGACATATGGATCGCTACTTCATTTTTTGTTTTGTTTTGTTTTCAGGCTGTACGTTCAGATTTTCATTTACCGCTCCGGCGTTATGATACATACCAAACAATTCAGTTGAGATCTAATCTTTAAAACTGTGAAACCACATCGAAATCTGGTATTAGTTTTAATTTTACAATATATCCTGTAATACCCCTATTAATTAACAAAAATAAAGATGATTAAAATTAAAATAACCTTAAATAGCTTATATTTCAACACTTTAACTTAAGAAAATACCTTCACTGATATCTTCTGACTTCAACTATACGAATCAAAAAAAATAAAGGTAATTTGAAAATCAACCCAATCTTTGAATGCTGGTGAAACCAAATTTTTTTTCCAACTTTTTATGACTGATTTGTTCGTCCAGTTGTAGCAGTAAGATTGCCATCAATTTGCTGCCACAGTTTGACGTCAAACTGGGTAGCAAGTCTCGAAGTTTCAAGTCTGTAGTAAAATTGATGTCAAACTGATAGAAATTCTTCGAGAGCAAATATTCCCCAGCAAACTGTGGGTTATTTGGGTTGTATTTTTTTCACATACCGATTTTAGATACAAATATACCGATCCTAGCTGACAAAATCTACCGATTTCGAATTTTCGAGACGACCTAGTTCGCAGACGACATTTGGGCTGCGTTTAAAACCATTGCTTTTCTTTTCCATTATGAACAACAAAATTTATATAAACTATCGTGGACAAAATTTCAGTCAGTTCATTTCATTCAGTCATTTAGTCAGTACCCTTCCATTCTCTCATCAACTATTAGCTCGGTGTGTACTTTTTATTACGAAACTTTGAAATTTGGACGGTTTCTACTTGCCTACCTTGTGTGTGTGTGTGTTTGCGTGTATTTTATGTGTTTGTAGTTAGGGTTGTAACGGAAGTCATCTATGCGGATGCGGATGTTCAGTGACTGACATCCGCGGATATTTTGCGGAAGCGGATGTGGGAAATAAATTTATAAATAAATGAATGTAATTTTTCGCGCGTTGTTTATTTATAAACGCTTCTCGGGATACAAACCGAGTAATATTGTTATTAATGCACAATATTTCGGCGACCTTATACTCCGTCGCCATCTTCAGTTGCAAGTCTTGAAGTCTGTCTTGAAGGCTGACTTCAAGGCAGACTTGCAACTGCACTGAAGATGGCGACGGAGATAAGGTCGCCGAAATATTGTGCATTAATAACAATATTACTCGGTTTGTATCCCGAGAAGCGTTTATAAATAAACAACGCCGAGAAAAATTACATTCATTTATTTATAAATTATTTCCACATCCGCTTCCGCAAAATATCCGCGGTGTCAGTCACTGAACATCCATCCGCATAGATGACTTCCGTTACAACCCTAATACAAACACATAAATACACGCAAACACACACACACAAGGTAGGCAGTAGAAACCGTCCAAATTTCAAAGTTTCGTAATAAAAGTACACACCGGCTAATAGTTGATGAGAAGAATGGAAGGGTACTGACTAATGACTGAATGAAATGAACTGACTGAAATTTTGTCCACGATAGTTTATATAAATTTTGTTGTTCATAATGGAAAAGAAAAGCAATTGGTTTTAAACGCAGCCCAAATGTCGTCTGCGAACTAGGTCTCTCGAAAATTCGAAATCGGTAGATTTTTGTCAGCTAGGATCGGTATATTTTGTATCTAAAATCGGTATGTGAAAAAATACAACCCAAATAACCACAGTTTGCTGGGGAATATTTGCTCTCGAAGAATTTCTATCAGTTTGACATCAATTTTACTACCAGACTTGAAACTTCGAGACTTGCTACCAGTTTGACGTCAAATGTGCAGCAAATTGATGGCAATCTACTGCTACAACTGGACGACAAATCAGTCATAAAAATTGGAAAAAAATTTGGTTTCACCAGCATTCAAAGATTGGGTTGATTTTCAAATTACCTTTATTTTTTTTTGATTCGTATAGTTGAAGTCAGAAGATATCATGAAGGTATTTTCTTAAGTTAAAGTGTTAAATATAAGCTATTTAAGGTTATTTAATTTTAATCATCTTTATTTTTGTTAATTAATAGGGGTATTACAGGATATATTGTAAAATTAAAACTAATACCAGATTTCGATGTGGTTTTCACAGTTTTAAAGATTAGAATCTCAACTGAATTGTTTGGTATGTATCATAACGCCAGCGGTAATGAAAATCTGAACGTACAGCCTGAAACAAAACAAAACAAAAAAAGAAGTAGGATCCATATGTCATTGTAAAAAAAATAATAACCATATTATCGCATGTAACTTTACTTTTTTAAATTTTACTTTTTAGTCTTTAAACTCCATACATGGCTATATCGAATGCGAAGATGAAACTACTAAAGTGAAAATAAAAGAACCAGAAAGTTAGTATATTTTGCATATTTTCATTCCCTGCTCACTTATGGCATCTCATTCTGGGGAAACTCGTCACAAGCACAGAGGGTATTTAAATTGCAAAAACGTGCTATAAGAACTATTTGTGGAGCAAGCCCACAGACGTCGTGCAGAAATCTATTTAAAAACCTGGGTGTACTAACAATGCCAGCACAGTATGTATACTCTGTACTATCATTTGTAGTGGAAAATCCTGAACACTTCAATCTTAATGCTGACATACATAGCCATAATACTAGGAATAAATATAATATTCACAAGGATTACAAATCACTGTCAATTGTACAGAAAGGGTTAACATTTACTGGAGCTTCCTTATTCAATGTCTTACCAACAGAAATTAAATGTTATCTACAAAAACCCAACTACTTTAAGTCCAAACTGAAAGAGTTTCTGCTTCAGAATCCATTTTACTCTGTGAAAGAATTTTCTTCTTGGAATTTGGTAACTAAGAATGACTGATAAAATAGTATATATGGTGTATGGAAGGGAAGGTGACAAAGTTGTCCACAATTACTAAAATGATATATGGTTTTTCTTTCTGTTGAAACTTTTGACAAATGAAGTAATTACACTGTTTACAAAATTTCACTCATATATAGTAACTAACATGGGATAGCATGCACTCAAAAACTGCTGTAAAAATTATGATACTAACAGGTTTTTAAGTAATTGACTGCTTATGAGTTGTGGTAACTGGTTGGTAAGAAAATAACTGGTTGTTAGATGCTGGTAACAAGTTTATACACTGTTCCACATAATAAGTATTAACTAACTCGGGATTGTATTTGTAGATTACAGGAAATATTGGTTATACTAATGGGTCTAACTAACTTCTTGTCAATATATAATATTTATCAATTATATAGTAATATTGACATTACTAATAAGTGTATGTACTGTTCCACATCCCCGAGATTATTCTCACATGGGATCAAGTGAACATATCTATCTATCTGTCTATTAATTTTAATATATAATGAAAAACACTTTCGATATCCTCTTTGTTTCTTGAAGTTACTATCTGAGGCCGCACAGCTACATTCTCTGATGTTTGTGAAACTATTTTCGCTGTTGATATTTAGTAATGCATATTTGATGGTTTGAACATGAAAGTGAACTGTTTAAAACCTTCAGTGCAGAACCTTCTGAGAATTTGTTGCTTTTTGAAAGTACGGTCTCAGGCCGCATAGCTACAATCTCTGATGTTTTGAAGTTAATTAATTCGCTGTTAATAGTAAGTAATGCATATCTGGTGGTTCTGAACATGAAATTGAACTGTTTAAAATCTTAAGTGTTGACATAGTGTTGTTTTTTTTTGTAATTTTTGATGAGCGATTCTATCTTTACCACATTTCTGAAAAAAAATCATTGTTTCTATTTCTGCACGAATCGATGCGTTATTATGATGAAACTTAGTACACATGTTCCTGATATCATGGCTAAAAATATTTCAGGAATAAATCAACCCCAAGCACCTCTTTTTCTGGTACATCATGGGTTAGCCTTTATACGTATAGAAAAATGGAGCGACCTGACATGAAGTTTAATTCTCAAGTGCAGAAAGTGACCTCTTTTATGAGATTCAATATTTACTGCGTGTGTAAGTCAATCTAGATCATACAGGGCAACGCCGGGAACTCCGCTATGTTATATAAAACGATCAAAACAATAGAAGACTGTAAACAGCTGCTGGTGGGTCAACATGGGATAAGATAAATGCAAGGAGAGCGCACAGGGACACAGATGAAAAGCTAAAGGCTGATTGTGATTGTAAAGGAAAAGGAAATGCTTATTGAGTTTCGAAATGTAAATACCTCGGCATAACACTTCATAGCAGCTTAACTGGGCAGGACAGCATTGGACAGGTATAGGAAAGGTTCAAAATCCTTCACCTGTTTGGAAAGAGTGATGAGGGTGCACTAGAGATGTAAGGATTCGGGATAAAAAAACTTGGTCATCTCTGTTGGAATATTGGGACCCACATTTTGTGTGTCAATACAGGAGTTTGTGGGTGTAGAGAGGGCTGCTATATTAGTCTCTGAAAATTACTGCAAAACCTAATCGGTAGCTAATATGACAAAGGAGCTGAGTGGGATTCATTGGGATAGAAGGAGGGTGAAGAGAGTCATGGGAGTACAAGACCTATGTTAGTGACGAATCATGGAAAGACATTGGTGGGAAAATTAGAGGGGTGCTTGGAAGGGTAAGGTTGACCATGACACAAGTTGGCACTTGATTTGATGCATAAGGGTGTGGAAATATTTCTTCCATAAGAAATGGTGTAAGGGATTGGAATAAATTACCAAGAGAAATGATGAATAATTGCCAAAAACAACTAAAAGAATTTAAAGTAAAACTTAGTACAGAGCAAAAGTATGTGGGAAGAGGAAATGAGATATGGAGATGCCACCGAGTGGGGCGCGCCACGCAATTTCAGCATTCTATTATATATTATGTCATTTGAGGCAGGAAATGACTGTGAGGAAAGGAGCTGGAAGTAATTTGGCATGGTCATCGAGGAAAGTAACCGCATTCACTTGCTTGATTTGGAGAAACGATTAACCCGAAAACTATGTGTTCAGACGGTTCGAACCCGCGCGTCCTTGGTTTTGTAGTCTGCTTAACGATTAGTATAATCTTTTAGATAACTTCTAAATGTTGCACAGAACAATTCTCACGCTGTACCGTGACAGTAAACATTCTACATGTGGGCATCATTCTGCGGTCATTTCACCCTGATGACATACCACGAATATTTCGACCAGATCACAGTTCGACTTTTGATATCGATCCTTGCCCAGTCGATCCTGTCAGTGTCGCCGCTGGCTGGCAGTTGGAGCTCGTTGTCCAGTGTCCGTGTATTGAGATAGGAAGCTTTGGAGTATTTCATATTCACGTCCGCACCCCCACCACAATACAGGACACGTGACATCAATACTGTGACGTTCATAGCCTGCTTCCTTGTTCCTTGTTATTCCTGAAAATATATCTTTTGGTAGATACAAAATCTGGACGTGATTGGTAGTAGCATGTGTCTCTCAAGATCTCTGACAGGACAGTATCATTCCAACGGCGTGGAAATTAAATAAGGAAACAACGTCGCCATGAACTCGAGCCCTAAGGGATAGTTCAAATTGTTCCTCTGTTGGATGCAATCGTTGCTGCTCATTGTTGCGAAACGTCCCCTTGAGTTCGCAGCTGTTACCTAAGATGTCATACAGGTTAGTGCCATTTCAACGCCGTGGAAATAAAAGTAAAGCATACTACGGTTCGCCATAAGTCGAGCGCTAAGGAATAGTTGGAATCATTCCTCTGTTTGAAGTTCTTGTTGCTGCTGACTGTTGCAGAACCTGCCCTGGTAGTTGATAGCTGTAACGCAAGACGTGAGACAGGTTAGTGCGCTTCCAACGCCTGTGGAAAGATAAGCATACCACGGTCGCCATGAACTCGAGCGCTAAGGAATAGTTGGAATCGTTCCTCGTTTGAAGCGCTTTTGCTGCTGACTGTTGAAACCTGCCTCTGGAAGTTGATAGCTGTAACGCAAGACGTGAGACAGGTTAGTGCGATTCCAACGCCTGTGGAAAGATAAGCATACCACGGTCGCCATAACTCGAGCGCTAAGGAATAGTTGGATCGTTCCTCAGTTTGAAGCGCTTGTTGCTGCTGACTGTTGCAGAACCTGCCCCTGGTAGTTGTAGCTGTAACGCAAGACGTGAGACAGGTTAGTGCGATTCCACGCCTGTGGAAAGAAAACAATACCAAGGTCGCCATAAGTCGAGCGCTAAGGAATAGTTGCATCGTTCCTCAGTTTGAAGCGCTTGTTTGCTGCTGACTGTTGCAGAACCTGCCTCTGGAAGTTTATAGCTGTAACGCAAAACGTGAGACAGGTTGTGCGATTCCAACGCCGAGGAAAGACTTGACGACAGCGTGAAGTCTTCGCGCAGGTGTTTTGCGGCGCCCGGTCTTCCGCGTATGGCATAGGAGGTCTCATCGTGCAGTCAGCTCCTCTCAGATTGTCATACGCTGAAGACAAAGCGCCTTCCAGTGTCGAGGGTTCCTGGGACTGAGAAGTTGAACCGTAGCCGTCCACCTTCCGCTGAAGTGTCCTGCACTAGACGAATATCATGTCAACATCATCACGGTCATAGATAATAGTCCTTAGCACATCGCTTGCGGTCAAGTGGGAAATGTTCTGCACAACTCAACTCAACCTAACTTAACCTAACACAACCTAATTCAACTATCTCAACCTAATTAAACTAAATCCACCTAACCACCACCACTGGATGCATCATGCTTCGCACTAAACACACAACACAATGTCTCTGACATAGCCTTTAGTGAAAGCAATTAGATAACTTTATAATAATACTATCTTGCAATTAAACAAAACTTGAAGTATACTTTCCTTCAGTTCGGGATATTAAATTTTAAATGCCGTAGATAGCCGTAACTTGAAGTATTCTTTCCTTTATTCGGGATATTCAGTTTTTAAACGCCAAAGATAGCCGTAAAAACACTAGAGATTTTCTTTAAACCACGATCTCTGGCAGTAAGCCTACAACTTCATTGTCTCTTGTCATCAGCAATTAGTCTTCTCTTTGAATAATCATTATTTACGATAATATTATTCAGGATTCACTTTTGATATTTGTATAAAAGGCTGAATCTGCAGACTGTTCTGGCGTTTCAAGCAAAAATATCCATTCACGTCGCAATTGAATCAAATGTGAGTTTCTAACATAATCTTGCGTTGTTTAGTAATGTTAGTAATGCAATTTCTTAGCCAAATTAATGAAGCGTGATACACATGAATCTTTTCGGATGAATGAAAATAGAGTACGTGCAAATAAACTTCAACCCTCCCGTTTCTTGGTAGGGGGCGTGTGAATCTAGATTCGCTTTAAGTTCCGAAAAAAGTTCGCGCGAATTTTGTGAATCTTTGTACAAATGTTTCTCATTGCGGGAATAAAAATAGCGTTCGGGTAAATCTACGCCAACTATACCGGGCAACGCCGGGAACTCCGCTAGTATTGTATAAAAAAATGTTCCGCTTGAGATATTATTGATTTTTTTAATTACTTTATTCAGTGACACTACTTATTACATTCCGATACATTCTCTCGTAGCGTACAGCCGCCGACCTCTCGGCTCAAGCCCTCGAGCAGACTGACTCGCCCTGCGCAATACAAAAACGGGCGCCCAAATCAACAACCTACGCCCGACAGCTGTACAGGTCAGGGTCAAAGATTATTACTATACTACACTACTACAATCTGTGGAACTCTACTTACATCTTATTACATTATTTACGTTAATTATAATCAGAACATTATTCAATACATACTATAATACAAATTTAATTATTTATTGATAAAGAGAAGGAGAAAAAAATTAAACTACTGTACAAAACGTCAGATGTAAATGTCACATGT